>MU624231.1:798883-902577 GCA_025201745.1 Xylariaceae sp. FL1651
ACTTAACCTGACTCATCATCATTCCTTAGCCACTTCGTGGTATACGCAAAGGTTTTGGTTTTTCCTTAATAAAGACTAGGGCACGTAAAACCGGGGTTTTATTCTCTTAACCCCCCCCCCCCCCCCCCCCTTCTTCCCCAATCCACAAGTTGCCATTGCTCCCACTAAGGTATTCTTTGTATGAAGTCCACCGTTTGCACAAATATACTGGTGTTTCTAAAGTACATTGGGATCTCTACACCTTTCATCATTCACCAACTACTAAATCTATTACAAACTTCACTTCTTCTATTCCCCAGGCCATGCCCTTGGCGATGAGAGAGGTACGGACATCTGTTGGTAGACGTGCAAAGGCATAGATTTTCCTACCTCTAACCCACCCTCTTGATGCTGGACTCTATGTATACAAACTTCATATTCTTTACTAACACCAAGTGATCCATTAGGTAGTTCTTCCTCAGATAACCGACGTCGATAACCCACCAACATGCCTTTCCAACGTTCGACTGACGGATCTGCCTTGCCACCCACGTAGGTGTCCTCTGTCGCCTGCTACGCTTACTTCTAACCTCTCTCCTAGCTTCACATGCTCACTATGTCAGAAGAAGAAAGTCCCAGCCGAGTTTTCTCAAGCTCAAATCCGCAAGTGGCACAATAAGAAGAGAAACGATCGATATAATGAGGTTGATTCCGTTAGCATTGGTTTGACTTGCAAAGCTCACATACCTGGTACTTCACGGGAGATGCGATGCCATGGACCTTGCGACCGTATGCTGGTGCCAGATCGTTTCAGCAAGAACCAGCGGAGGAACACGCAGGAGCCGGTAAGTGAGCATTTATATCTGCTTGGGTAACAAAACATCAAGTACTAACCACCTCAATACAGTGGTGTATTGATTGTACGGAGTGGAGATTGGAATTTGAGGGCGGAGAAGTTCCGACCCCCCCTCCGAACTGTTACATTGCGCCGTGTGAAGTTGATGGCTTGGAAACTGGCGAGGAGACCGATTTCCAGCAGCATACATTTACGGATAATTTCAGAACTGCAGATGGCTACAACAATGAGGATGAAGAGTCTGACGAGATCAGCAGCGATGATGACGACGATTACGAAGTATATGGTGATTCAACTAAGATTGCTGACCTAGCCGATCGTATCATGAGTTACAACAGCCTAACTCCAGGTGACGTAGGTGATTCACGCCACGAATACTTAACCATCTGCTAATAATCTTTAGGACTTTGCAACAGATGCAGCCTCAGACACTGACAGTCTATACAACTCTCTCTCGACTTTTGAGTATCAGGAAGATTCGTCTGCTGCCAGGAGCGATTGCGGCCCCGACGGCTCAACTAAAACTCCAGCTCACGGTCAACTTAACGCTACACAGCCACACGGAGCTCGTGATGGCGATAGCCAAGCTTCCTCTATCTCCACTTTGAGAGGGAGCCCTCCTTGTACTCGGGAATCCACATCTTCCAACAACAGCGGCCAGACTGCATGGATGACTGCCACCTCAGCTAATATCCCTTCTCATAGCCGCGGCTTGGCCTCTCAGTATGTCGGGGACTGTCAATTCCACGGCACCCATGCCTACGAGGCTACTCAAGTTAGCCGGGGGTTCGGCTCGGGAGGTCCTTCAAGCTTCACAGGTGGCTCACGTGAGGGCATTCAAAGTTTCTCTAGCCGATCAGCGACTGCTCTTTCTGAGAACCAAACGCCCGCAGGGGCAGCCCAATCGTCGACTAAAGCAGCTATCTTCGCCGCCGCAAGACCAGCTGGACCCGCGCCCAACCGTTTCAAGAAAAACCCGAAGTGGTACAAGGGAGTAAGTATTTTCAATGAACACCTGTTGGTATGATAAGCTAACCATATGTAAGGACAATCGTAAAGTATTTCCTGTCAAAAAGAGCAAATTTGCTGCGAGAGCACAAGACCGGACCGAAGTGCCTCATGATTCTGACAGTCCTGATGAGATGTGAGGAGCGCCCACGGTATGGACAATGGAGTCCTTTACGAAAGAGCACTGGTCTCCGAGAGATATGTACCACGCCGTGGGTCTACGAGAATATCAACTCTCCTCCTAGTACGGGATTCTAAAATGTCGTTAAATCATGTCCCTGAGCAGCCGTTCTGGTGGAAGTTGTCTTCGCTGGCTGACCGACACTGATGCGACGACTCAGTTCTGAGGATGTTTCTCGGTATTAAGGAAAAGAGGGAATTGTTTCCCTACATATTCCCAGCCTCGATTGTTTTCTTTTTATTTTCTTTGTTATCTGCCTCAACAAGGTATTACAAGGTCACATAGGCTTCGCGAGATGCAAAGAGATGGAGAGGTATTGCAACTTTGCAGCTGCGAAATCATAGTTGACCAGCCACCAAAGCTTTTTGTCGGTCTACCATTGGCCTTCGCGACGTGGAAATCTGAGTGCGGCCATGACCATCACATGCACAACTATTTGCAAGCTTCCAGAGAGCGACTAAGATAGTTAGCTTAGACTTGCTGAAAATGATTCTGCGTTTACACAAAAGTGGGAGCCCCTACCTAAAATGCTAGGCAAGCTCTAGAGCTTTATTACTGTCTTCTACTCGCCAGATAGAGTGTAACCCCGACAGTAATGACTATAGAACTCTTGGGCCGCAAAACGGTGAGGGCGGGCGCAGCCTTCTTCCGACAATGTAGCACCCAAGACCTTGTCGTCCTCAAATGCTGCTATAGCCCTCCACACAAGCCAAAGAGCAGGGATAAGATTCCTGCAAGCCGGCTGCTGACAGGCATCCACCTCGCCCGACTACTTACCACGAATTGATAGCCTGATAAAGACTTTACGAAGTCATGTCATCTGCGCGACGAGCTATCGATGCTGCACTAATATCAAGTATTGTGTCACTCGACGGAAGCTAATGCCTAAATATCGTTGGTGATGATAGTGGCGTTACCTGCTATGCTGCCCTCTGTCGATATATGTTCGGATGCTCAAACCAGAATCCATATGATATCTACACATAATATCGATATTTCTTCGTTGGATAAAATTGCTCGGATCAGTGCTTAGGGCTTCCATGAATGAACCATCCTCCCGCCCGTTTATTCCAGAAACGGACCAACGATCTGGTATACCTTGTTCAATAAATTAGCGAGTATGACAGATGAGAATTATCAAGGGCATGTCAATCCCAAGTCCAAAGCGCTACCTAACTCCTCCGAAACTCCCGTAAACGCTATCAATGCTTCGAAAGGACAACGGACTAGCTCCTGGCCCTTGTGTGTCGAACACCTGGAAAATCACATACAGGATGGCACGCCGTCAGCTCAAGGAGTCTACGAACAGACCATCTCGAAGACTTCCCTGCCAGTTCTCGATCCGCGGCCAGCGCTAGGCTCCAATGAGATGTCTGCCGATATCATGAATGAAATACGTATTGTCGTTAGGCAAGAGCGTAAGTGCCAAGCATGAGACTAGAAGCTCATACCCTCCATTCAGTCTGTTGCTGGGAATTAATTTAGCGGTGATAGTCGAAGCCCACCCACGGCAAGATCACCGTCGACCGTCTGTCGATGGCGATGACAGCGTCGTCAGCCCTAGCAGCAATAACCTCGTTGATTACAAAGAGAGAAGACCCTCACACTCAGGCACTGCTTCTAAGTCAAAGAGCGATGACGGGTGGTGCCCGCCGGCCAAGGCTTCAGGTGGTATCTCGGATCATTCATCTACGCCCACGCCCATTCCCACTCCTAACCTTTCTCCATCGTCTGCCTTCGC
Source organism: Xylariaceae sp. FL1651 (assembly GCA_025201745.1). Lineage (NCBI taxonomy): Eukaryota > Fungi > Ascomycota > Sordariomycetes > Xylariales > Xylariaceae > Xylariaceae sp. FL1651. The sequence continues at coordinate 802,649 of MU624231.1, forward strand.
TGCGCCGCCCCTACCTCCGCCATCTGCGGTTGCGGATGTAGGACCTCCACGACCGGAAGTCAGGTTTACTGGCAGCGTACCGCCGATCCGTGTTCCAATCCCGGCAACGACGAAGAAAGCCCCCTGGGCTTTGTATCGGCGCTCGTCGAGCTTGAGTGGCGAACCTGTTCTCGAATGGGGACAACTGTTCGATGGGAATGGATATGCTACGGCGAGGTGTGGCCAGGTGCTCAGGGGGTTGGCGAAGTATTTGGTAAGTTTAGCTTCATGCTTGATGAAGTTGTTGTGTCTTTAAGAATTTGACCTAGTCTTTGTTGATGCTGCTCTTGCCACGGCCCATATATTCTTATAACTTCAGCTCACTCCTTGATGGATGTTGTGGGAGACGCGACTGAACTAACGCGTAAGGGTGCGACGCACAGATCGAGCAATTTCCACCCCGTGGTGGGCTAGTCATCACGCCGGAGAAGCTAGGTTTTCTATATTCGCAGTTCCGGATCGAGGACGAGGTATATCCCTTAGAAGGTAAGCGTCACTTCTTCCTTTTTGTACTGTTGGCGCCCACAGAGCTCTGTTATTTGCCTGACTCCTTCTATTTCACCCCTAGATATCTTCTACTACCTCCCGCGACAAGGTAACGGCAACAGTTTATCTAATTACTACAACCGAATCAGCGATTTCTTCGCGGATCTCGACTGCGAGTATCATCTTGTGCCGCCTTCTACTACAGATACATCTCTACTGGCTAGGTCCTCCTCGACGTTATCCGTATCTTCTGTCATGACAGCAAGCCCATCATCTCCTGTGTTTTCGCGTTCAAGCTCGTATTCAAGCCTAGGTCCAAACCCGAATCCATACAAGCCTTTGCGTTCCCGTCCCCGCTCGGCCCGGCCCTGTGTCCCTGCCCTAACGCCCGTGGGTTTCGCCCAGTTCTTCACAACCTGTGTCCTGGCGCACCCGGACGAGGAAGCGAAGCGCCTAGATCGTATCGTGAGAGAGTTGCAGTTGGTAGCTGATATATCTTCCAATAATGTAACAGTTCCTAGCACTCCTAGCACACCTAGCACACCTCTTAGCCCCTTTCCTTCCTCTCATACCCTAACTACCGTGACTGGGAGTGGCAGCGAGAAACTTCCACGACAATTCCTCCGCAGCCTTCTACCAGTGAACGCGGACCTAAACTCGCGAAAATTGCTCGAAGCTGCCGTGAATGATCTGCTTTACGATTTGCGCCTATCTTCACCGCTCGGGTCTCGCTCCTCATCACATTTCCAGATGTCGTCATCTTCATCTTCCGCCATTCAACCGTCTGAACAGAATAGGAGGTGGTCTATAGCGTATCCGCCAACGGACATGAGCGTGAGCACAAGGGCTCCAGGTCCGCATCTCCCGCCTCCTCCTGTTCCTCTACCTCCTGGCAGTAGTGTGAACGTACGCGTAGTAAAGAGTGGCCCACCAACACTGCCATCACTGCCCTCACCCTTGCCCTCGTCGGTTTCTTCGGTGAGATTTGAGCACCCATCTCCTAATACCGCTGCTGCTCCGGGTCCTGCTTATCCCTCGGCATTGGTGCATAGAACCCACCGCCATCGCCATCGCAGGGGGTACGCACCGAATGAGGTCGTCATACAATCTCACAAGCAGCAACAGCAACACTCACCATCAACAGCGGCGGCAACTTCGAAGAGCTCAAAGCCGAACACCCACGGGACACGCTTCGAAATCGGGGAGGAAGACGAAGAGGTAGATACCGATTCTGATAGTCCCGCCACGACTGTTACTGCCACGGGAGATAGGCGGGGAAGCAAACATGAGCGCGAGCGCGAAAGAGACAAAGACAGAGATAGAGACACGCACAGGAACCGAGACACGCACAAGGACAGGGACAGGAACAGAGAGAGGGATCACGACCGGAAGAGAGATCGAGAGCGAAACCGGGAGAGAGAGGGGGACAGAGAAAAGGCGCACGACAGACGCCCAGACGCGGGCTCGCGTCGACACAGCGACAGGCGGCGGAGCGGCACCGTCGTCGCTCTCTCCTCGCCTACCGCTACTAGTGCAACCCCTAGGCACGCCGCATCCAGCGCGACACAAGCAGGCGGTAGCAGCAGCAGCTCAGCAGTTGTCGTGGCTAACAACAACGAGGCCGACCACGACCGCGGACCGACATGGTCGGAGGTGCTCCGGGAGCAACAGCGCCAGCAGCAGCAGCATCAGACGGTCCGGGTCAGTAGTGGTGGCGCTCCATTCTACGACGATGACGACGGCCGGACCTACGTTCCTTGAGGTTGATTACTCTCTACTAATTGCACTGTTATTATGTTACGTTAGTATGCTCTGGGCGTTTCTTGTTCATCTTTATCATGGAGAAAGCAGGGACAGGCAGGAATGCGAGGAGAGATTGAGCGGAATCCCATCATTTCCTACTTCTTTCATTTTTCTCTTCATACTGGGGGGTTGAAAAGATGGGCGACTGGATTAGTAATAGCAGAGAAGAAAGAAAGCTCTAAGGGATGGAGAGGGAGAAGACTTGAGATAAGAGGCACGGAGGGTGGACACGTTACGACCGGTGTCTCAATTTGTTTACCTTGGATTCTTTCTTGTGTAATGGGATTTATGAGCTTGAAGCAGGTGTGTTACACGGTATTTACCTCATCTTTTGGATGGTATGTTCATCCTTGCGCTACGAGATACGAGTTTCTTTTACGATGACTTATGACCTAGATTGTCATTATCTCACAGTCCTTTGAGATTTGTCATGACTACCAAATATTATTAATTTCATACCTCGCTTGACTAAATAACCGAGTATTTGTATGAGTCCATAGGGTATCCGCGCACGTCAAACGAGGCACTTTCGCGTAGAGGAAAGAACGCCGAACCAAATCATTTACTCATTACCCCGTATCCAAGCACAGTCCACAGTGGACAATATACTGCCTTTTCTCTCCCCTCTCTATATGATGCAAAGCGGGAATTCCTGGCTGCGGACTTATACCCGAGCGGTCGCATCATGGTGCTTCTCCTTTGTGAACTGCTCCTTGGTATACTCGATGGTATTGGCCGAAGTAGGGACCTCGGGCGGCTGAATGTCTCGGCGCAGGATGTGATGGCCCCAGAAGTAGCCAGCTTGGGCGATGCCGTAGTGCATGATGCTGCGTAGTGGGACGTTGAAGACAGCATCTAACTCTTCGAGCGTCTTCTCCTTGGTCTCAGGTAGGAACAGCAGCACGAGCACCCAGCCTACCAGGTTCCATGCTGCGTACCATGAGAATGCGCCTGCATCAGTCCAGGCCTGTACTAAAGCTGGCCAGGTGATTGACACAACGGCGTTGAAGAACCTGAGCATGAATGGTTAGCTTGCTTAAGCGGTTCTCTTTTCGACTATGCTTACCATGTCGTAGCTGTTGCCAAAGACATGCCGAAGGGCCGGATATATAGAGGATAGGCTTCTGCACTGTAGGTAAATGGTACCGGCTGTAAGAAATGAGTTAGTAAAAAAGCATCAAGTGAATGATCGAACTACCTACACCTTCACCTGGCGAATAGACCACGCCAAACAAGTATATTCCTAAGGCAACATTGGCGACGCGAGCCTTGTCCCCTGGAATATAAAAGCTGAAACCGGTGTAAAACAGGAAGAGAGACATCAACTTATTCCCATATTAGCAAATTGTTGGCGAAAGGAAGAAAGAACGAATATCACTCACAGGAAAGGTGGTGAGGAGGAGGTTCCGTCGACCAAACGTGTCAATCGTATAGAAAGCCGGGATAGCGAAGAGGAAGTTGACAGCACCGAAGCCGAGAGATGCGCCTAACGCAGCCTTCTCGTTGAAATGGCTGTCGAGGAAGATTTGGGTCGAGTAGTACGCGATAGCGTTCACACCACAGAATTGCTGCATGTACATGACGATCTCAGAAGCGATCGCCGCATTGCGATTTCGGCGAATGGTGAAAATCTCCTTGAGTTTGTTCTGCTTAATTTGCATCGCCTCCCTCTCAACCTGGAGAAGACAGTCCATGTAGAACAGATCGCGGGCTGCTTGGACCTTCTCATATCGAAGTCGAAGAATTGACTTATAAGCGTCCATTTGTCTATCCTTAGTCAAATACCAACGAGGAGACTATTCACCTATCGTTAGCATTCTCTATTTGGATGAGGTGGTGGACCTATACCAACCTCAGGCGTGAAAAATACCAGGGCCACGACAATGACGGCGGGGATCAAAGCAGAACCCATCATCAAGCGCCAGTTCAGGCCGATGATACCGGACATGTCTGGGACCTCATAAAAGGCGAGATCTGCTACGTAGCCAATAAGAATGCCAAATGCGGTCCACATCTGCCATTGCATGACCAGCGCTCCTCGAAGTTTAGGTGGCGAGCACTCAGCAGCCAAGATGGCTTCACAAGTTAGTTTCGCACCGCCAAAAGTGCTCAAAGAGAGACTCACGTGTTGTGGCGGACTTGGGACCAATGCCAAAGCCAAGTGCGAAGCGAGCCAAAAACATATGCCACCACGTGTTAGTGAACGCTTGCCAGAAACACGCAGCAGCCGAGATTAAGCACGAGATAAAGACAGTGCCGCGACGGCCAAATCTTTTGTTCAGCGGCTCAGTCAACCAGCAGCCGGCAAAAGCACAGGCGATATAGGGGGCAGCTAGAGGTCGATTTAGTGGCGGCTCATTTCGGAAGTGCGTGAAGAAAGGGGCTTCGGCTTACCGTTCACAAGGCCAAGAAGCCACGAGTCTAGAAAAACACCAATGTCAGAACTTTGAGATTGCATGACGGGGTTGGGTCCTGCTAGCTTACCTCGCTGTGAGCTGGGATCATCAATACCAAATTCCTTCTTGTAAAAGACCTGGGCACCGTTGACGACAGTCTCATCCATGCCCTGGACGGCAGCGCAGAGGGAGCAGATGGTGATGACGGCGTAGAGCATATTCGGGTTGGACCACTTGTGGGTGATTTCCCTCTCGAGCACCTCTTTCTCGCGGTCGGTCAGGCCGTCTATGGTGTCGTACTTGTTCATGTTGCCGGCGATCATGGCGCCGAGCCGGAAAGCCCGAATATCATCTTCTCCGTCGATGCCGTGCTTCCTGCAGAAATCCTCACCTTGCTGGGCGAGCTGGTCAGGACTCAGGCCGGCTAGAGGATTCTCCAACTTTGCGGACGCTTCTAGGCGCTTCTTCTGGTTCTCGTCAAGGGCAGTGTCCTGCGTCAGACGGCTGTTCTCGACCTCGGAGCGGGAGACGTCAGAGTGTTCCGAGTCTTTTCTAGGGTCCGACTTCTCTCCAATCACGCCTCCAGGCGGAGGGGTGCCATTGCCGGTAGACATAGTTGCAATACTAACTTCAGGAAACCGACTTTTGTTGTACAGCGTAATACAGCGTAAAAATGTAAGTGGTCCTCCTAAATGGATACTATCATGTACTCTACAATAATAGAGATCATCGATTCCGAGTAAGCCCCTCGTGAGGATCGGGGGATAAAAGTGGAAGAGAGGAAAGAGAGGGAAGCAAAAGGGCAGATTAATAGAGAATCAGTCAACGAAGAGAGAGCGTTGCATTTCAATCCTAAAGGCTTGGCCAAGCTCAAAGGGCATTTCTCATTACCACCTCTACCCTTAGTAACCAGGGCGATTTGATACTACACACAACTTCCAAACCTCGTGTCACCTTAGTACCGGGCTTCGCCATTTCGACTCTGCACTTCGAGGAGTGCTGTGTGTCGATCATCAGGTGAGGCGCTGCACCACCGGTATGGGAACGTACACAGTTCCCTAGGCACGGTGAAGGCACGAGATGCAGATGTTCGATCAACCACAACGGGCTGCAGCTTATAGGCATCCTATTCGACGTCATCCGATGACGGTGCAAACCCTTGACGCAAGGTTGCCTACGTGAAACGTAAGAGTCTGACCCAATGATATGCCCCAGAAGGAGGACGGGTCGGCCGGGGGGGCACACCGGGCAGAGAGGCAGAAAGGAGGCAGAGACGGAGGCTTGAAAAGGCGGGGTGACGTCGTGCCCAGAACTACTAACTCGTATGAAAGCCGTCTCAGCCGCGTGTGTGTACATGCAGAATCTACACCCCTAGCCCTCCAAGCAACCTGGGGTCCTGGAGTCCTGGGGCTGGGGTAGAGAGGCTCGCGCTATGTGCTGCTCAATAGAAGTTTAACGCTACCGTTACATTACCGTTATCGCACGTGCCGGTCGACTCAGAAGCCTAGAATAATAATACTGATAGTGATACCTAATAATAATAAAATGGTTCCACTGCCACGATATGAATGCGACGTTCATATTCTTGTAACTTTGAATCCGGAGAAAGTTGTCAATACTATTATGGCTGTGCCGGCAGGGCAGAGAGAGACAGAGTCAGCAGCCTTGAAAGAGGGTATTTGCTTATCATGCGTGCCTAACTTGGTAGGTTGTGGTCCGATACTGTAGGGTGATATGCTGGATGGGCTTCTATTTCTTGACTTACTCGACGTACTCTTCTAATAACTGAATATCATTTGCTGACCCAATTACTCCAGTGACAAGGCGAACGACACAGAGAATCCCTTAGATCGTGTTGATAGTGTAGGAAGTAGACCGGTTCCTCCTTACCTTGTAGTGGAATTGAAGCAGTCCATCAAAAGGGACCAGTCTCTTTCATACATGCATAAGTCTTCCCTCTCCAGCATCTCTCCGATCCCCACCCAGCCAGTGTGGGTTGCCATCAATACATACGTTGTGTTTTCCGCAGGATCGCGACATAACAACCTCTTGGGAAGGACTCTTCTCGGTCGCGACAGCTTATTAGAGAAGCGGACGCCGGATGCACGCAACATATCCCCCAGGCTACGGATCTTCGAAGGATTCTGCACTATGACGCAACCCGCAGGAAGGCCCCTTGTCAGCCTTGTTGCCCTCACGGCAGCCCTACCATACTCTAGTAATAAGAAGTGTTAGCAGGGAAAGTATGTCGGCGGATTCTATGCCGATGATATAATCTAAAATGTTAGCTATATGCTAACCTTCACGGCTTTCGTCATTATGTGACCATTCCATAACCCGAACGGTATGTTTCGTTCATTTACTGTACGTGTCTAGTTCTTGTCTCTGAACTTGCATACATGCTGTATACGCCGTATACGCCGGTATCGTATATAATCTATTGTAGATTGTCAAAATCAACCGACCTGTGCTGCGCTACAAAAAGTCGTAGATCGCTGTAGCACAGGGCTGTGTTGCTGTTGAGATAAGTTGATAAGTGGGTTACATTCTTTTTACTGGATGTCTTGTCTTACACTATAAGCTGCCCTAGGATATCTGGAAAAGTGCCAGACGCCGAAAATGCAAGGTCCTGAATACAGGTGACCCATAAAACAGATGATCGTCAGAATTTCATCAAGTCGTAAGTCGGACATAGCCCTCATTAGGCATACATATAGATACTTCACCCCGTATGCGCCATTCGTCGTCTTGTAGGCGTTCCTGGCGTTCCAGTAAGCTGCTCTCGCTTCTGCGCTCTTCTTCTCTTCAAGGCTGACCACTCCATCTTCCATGTAGCAATGCTTTCGCGGAGATCTTCATCGGCATCCTTGGGTACGTAGCTTAGGCATTGAACCTCGATGGCCTTTAGCTGGATCTGCAGGTTGAGCATCTCCGTCTCACCTTCATTCCGCTCACTTTCGCTTCCCAGGGAAGTCAGTATACACAAACAATCGAACTAGAGAATGAAGGTAATACCCACAGTTCCTGGAGCCGCTCTTCTAAGAAGATGATGCGCTGTGCGGCGCGTTCTGCTCTCGTGATCAGGAGTTCATGAATGTGCTACACAAAGTCAGCATACACGCCTGCGCGAGTCAGAGGGAGTAAGCTTGCTTCGGTCTCTTCTTGTCGGGCACGAAGGTTTGCGATGACCATCTCTAGGCCTTTATGGAGGGCTTGTGCCTCCGCTATCACTCGCTCAGCCTGCGCCACGGTCATTTTAGAAGCATGGGCAGATCCTGCCTGTGCATCGCTTTGATTTTCCATTCTAGTCTTCGCCGACGAAGAAATCCGTTTAGGTGAAGATAAACTAGATATATCAGACAGCAGCGGATTAGGTGGATGCTGCCCTGCTTCCCAGGAGAGGTCACTCCCACCTTCATCTTCAGCATTCCAAGTCAGAGTCCTGGGACTTTGAGTCTTTGTTTTGAGCGGATAGCCATGAGTGTATAGAACATTTTCCATTTCATCGACCTTTGCATGAAGAACGTTGACATTGTGGCCCTTGACATGATGTTGTTGACTTAGCCTCGCAGCGAGATCATTCAGGCGTTGTACCAATACGTCTTTGCTGTCCAGGGAGATGTCCTCGTTTTCCGATTCATTTAAATCTGACTGTGGATATGATGGTGAGGACCGAGCCATAGGGGGAGAAAACTGGCGGCGTAACGGCGAAAGTGGGGACATGCCCACGGAGTAAAGACTCATAGAAGGAGAAGGCAGCAGCGATGAATGGGGCGTAGATACATCGCCATCCTTGTGATGTGGATGAGGTTCCGGATGAGCATCCCGTGTGGGCGTCTGCGGCAACGGGCTACCCTCAAAGCTGCCGTGCTCGGGTTCCGAGTCCGTGTCAGCCATCAATAGAGAAATAGATAGCACACGAAACGCAAGGTTGTGAGTATTCGGAGGCACGAGAGATTACGTGATCTGGGTACTGAGTCTTAAAGTTGGGACAGATAAACGGCCTGAGGTTGTTCATCGCGTGGGCGTTTTTAGCTTGATGCTAAAGACCTTTAAGACTTCCGTATTTAGACACGGTTTCGGGGTACATAAGAAGGAGCATAGAATCAAAGACATGGTGATAATTAGGAGCAATTGGATAAGGTACCCCAAACCTTGGCTCTCGGGGGTGAGCGCGCACTGACCAACTTCACTTATATATGTATGAGCCCGGAGAACTGGGCTAAGTTGTCAGGCCTGGACCCTCTTTAAAATGATACCTGTAACGCCATGGCGGGCTGCCGCACCAGCCTTGAATAGCCCAAGTAACGTGATAAGCTACAGTACTTCGTAGAACACAAGGCATTTCTACTTCGTAATAGCGCCACGAAACAAAATAGAGCTTCCAACATTCAGCAACCTTTTCGTTTGCAGAGAGTTACAAGCTATGCTTTGAAAGCAACCACATTTCGCGCCACCTTTATATCATGGAAGTTGACAGACGGGATAAGGAAAATGGGTAAGGTGTCTATATGGGCAAACGAGGATAAAAGCCCAAGCTGGAGATAATCCTATTCGACAGGTCTCGATATCTTGTAGACTCCCAATGGCTTACAGGTGCATTAGAGGGTTATTGAGGCCAAATCAATACAGGGCGTATATCAAGACACTCGATTAACCGCTCACCGTTAGTGGGCGGCCAATGCATCCTTCGCTGTTACCGCTGTGCCTTGTGCACTATAGCATGCTATTCAGTGCACAATCTAGAGAAGATACGATTTGTGCATTACTACTGCATGCATGAGGTGCTGATCAAAGTGTGGTCGAGATGGAAGAAAGACTGCGCGGATATATACCTTATGTACTCTGGTATGTATATCAATGAGCGGATAGGGCCACTGGCAGAAGCACTGAGACCCCCAAACATGTGGCTAGAGAGCAATGCGGGGGTTGCTAGCGTATTGCTCTTCCGGCGGTCCAGTGGCGTCCCATACCCACATTCAATGGTCCTCGGCTGTGATGGCACGGATTCGGCAAGAGTCGCAAGCACGCTCGCTACTGGGAACTACATTAGCACTAATACTCACGAGCCAATCCCGGCGGTCTGAACTAACTTTTCATCCCAGGCTCAAAGGTACTGTACCGAGCAGACCCGTCCGTCCCGTCTGTCGATTCCGGAATCCGTCACACGATCACGAGTCATCTTTTAAACCTTCCACCCTCGATGTAACGGCTGAGTCCTGCCTTGACATGAATTGACCATTCTTATTCCTCTCGTCGCTGTCCTTGTTGCTCTGCTTGCGTTTTCTACCTCCATTTTGGTGCTTGTGATCGAATCCGCATAGCTACGTATCTGTGTCATCCTGTGCCGACGGCGTCAGTGCCTTTACCGCGGGGTTCCGCTTCTGTCTCGACTAACACCACTTCCCACGCTCTGTACTAGCTCTATGGCTTGCAGCATTGCTCCTGCGTAGCGTTATAAACGTCTGAGGGACCTAGGAGGACGATCTACTGTTTTTACCAGTCGTGCATCCAAAGCCATCATGTCGTGGAAGGCCTCCGAGAGGCTGATGGACACCATCCGCCATTATGCTAACTTCCCTGCAACGGGAGTCAGTCTAAGGCAGATGGTGCAGTTTGGCGAAAGACCATCAGTCGGTATGCTTTCTTCCTTGGCTGTGTTCCATCCCCCTCACAAGGCGCGGTCTAACGTCGTTCGCTTTGTTCAATAGGGACCTTGTTCCGCGCCTCCCAATTCCTCGCCGAAGAACTTCCTATCCGCCTCGCGCATCGAGTTCAGGAGCTCACAAGCCTGCCCGATGGGCTCAACGAGATGCCGTCCGTCAAAAAGGTCCAAGACTGGTATGCGCAGTCGTTCGAGGTCGGTAGCTATAGCTATCCTGAGACGATGTGCATGGCTCGCCCTAACTTGTGCAACTATTAGGAGATTACCGTGTTACCACGGCCCAACTTGGGGAAAGACGTACGAGAACGACTTCTAAGCCCAGTGAAATATAACAGTGGCAGAGGCTCAATGCTTTCAGAAGCGACACCGAACCCCAGTATTCGTGAAGGGCAATATGCCTCGTCGCCCGTGGGGCAGAGCGGGATGCACAATGGCAAGAAAAATCATGGGGCGAGGAGATACTTTGCCATGGTCGACGATACGGGTGACTGGCCACCCGAGCTACATGCTTACAACTCGAGATTTGCCCAGACCTTACATAAAATCAAGAGGAGACACGACGGCGTGGTTACAACCATGGCACAGGGCATCTTGGAATACAAGCGCAAGCGGCAACGAATGCAGATTGATAATAACATACAGTCATTTCTTGATCGTTTTTACATGTCGCGAATCGGCATTCGTATGCTTATTGGGCAGCACATTGCCCTGACAGACCAGAGTCACCACCGAGACCCTACCTACGTCGGTATTATCTGCACCAAAACCAACGTCCGGGATCTCGCTCAGGAGGCCATCGAGAATGCCCGGTTCGTCTGCGAGGACCACTATGGGCTCTTTGAAGCCCCAAAGATCCAACTAGTCTGCAACCCGGACTTGAACTTCATGTATGTTCCAGGACACTTGTCACATATGCTGTTCGAGACCTTGAAGAATTCTTTAAGAGCAGTAGTCGAGACGCACGGGCAGGATAAGCAAGAGTTTCCAGTTACAAAGGTTATTGTTGCTGAGGGCCGCGAAGATATCACGATCAAGATTTCCGACGAGGGCGGTGGTATCCCTCGAAGTGCCATTCCACTCGTATGGACTTATATGTATACCACCGTAGATCGGACGCCAAACCTAGATCCTGACTTTGACAAGAGCGACTTTAAAGCCCCTATGGCGGGTTTTGGCTACGGTTTACCCATATCAAGACTTTATGCCCGATATTTTGGTGGCGATTTAAAGCTTATCAGCATGGAAGGGTGAGGCTATATTCCCAACCCCTTTTGCTTTCACTAGCTAGCGTTACTAATGCTTTTAATCTCATCCTATCAGATATGGGACAGATGTCTATCTTCACCTGAACCGTTTATCGAGTTCATCAGAACCCCTACAATAGCAATTAGCAGTCATGAGGGATGGGACATCAGCATCTCGAGGATTGGCGATGCCGATGAGAATGATGCACAAACGCCTCAAGAATTTTGAAGTGTCTGAACGCAAGCAAGTCGGCGACGCCGAGTCCATGATCTCCCAGGAGAGCAGCAGGTTTACGCGTGACGACACCGGCGGTGAGCTGTAAGAAAATAGAGTTCTTACAGCCAACAAGCAAACTAAAAAATAATAAAGAGCCCACAAGAAAAGGCAAAGAATCAGAAGAAGACTTACTAGTGTATCAAATCTCGAAAAAATACTGTTTAGCATGGTAGGCTGCGAGAACAATCATCTTTGAGCAGCGCCGGGGCGGCATTCATCAGCTATCATTTTGGTTATTCTTTTAAAGGGACACACATCCCCTCTTGGCGCAATATGGGGAGCAGGGAGGAAGGTAGGCGTAAGGCGGGAATTGCTATTAAGTGTGTTTAGCATTTCGGTGTAAAAAGTATGATATTCATCATTCACAATCCGTGTCTCTTACATATAATGAACACTACGTTTTCAGCAAGCTAAGTTGCCACGCAGACCTGAAACAGCTCCTTAACATAGGTAAACAGTCATCCCGACGCATAGTAGATAAACTTGTAAATTAAATACCAGATACTCCATCTGTGCTCGTGAGCAGGCCTTGTATAATAATGGAAGTCTCTTAAGGTTCACTGGACATGCATTAACATAGCTGGCAAGATTAGTTTCCTCGATATGCTCATTACCTTACTGGAGATGGAATGAGGTCGAGGCTCAGGAATGACCTATGAGATTTACGCGTCCTATCTTCATAACTACTGTTCAATCTGCTGTTTATTGGAGAATGTCAGTTAATCCTATGATACAACATATAGCAATGCCAACGGCTAGTCAAGTATTCTAACGCGCCAACTCACTTGGCCTACATATATATACCTTATAAGTAGAGTATATATACCTAAAGTAGTGACAAGTGTAAGCCCCAGTTCCTTCTCGCTTGCTAACATATGCATGAAGGGTGCCTTTCAATTAATGAGTGAATGGATAAGCAGGCGGATGAGTAGATAGATATGTTTCCAAAGTCCTCAATATTACCCTCCGCCATCTTACACAGCGAGCACGCAGATTCGCTCGCTATCTTCGATCACGCCTCTCCTGCTTTGGTCCCGAGTCGCATGATAAGAAATCAGGCTTTATACATAAGATCCAAAAATCCCGTGGCTAAATCGACGACAACAGCCTTGTTTGGTAGGGATCCCGCAACACCGTACAGCGCCGCCGTATCACCGGTAGCCTTTCCCTTCGGTCCCTTCCCCTCGACAGCGCGAACGCGCTCCTTCTCACGCTCAGCCTCGATAACAGCTTCAAGATCAGCAACTAGGCGCTCCCAGACCTTGGTAATGGGCATAGTGACAGCGACGTGCATGGCTGGTGGGTTCTGGAGGGCGTTGAGATGCCAGCCCTTGTGCGACATGCCGTCGGCGATATCATAGATGTTCAGATTGCGTGCAGTAAATGCGACAACGGAGACGAGGGGCCGGCCGATGATATCCAGTTCCGCCGCAAGAACGGGGGACTGCGTGACGTGCTCTGCAATCTTCTTCGTGCACCCTACGATCTTAACACACGCATCCACATATCCGGCTTCGCCTACCCGCATCATGCTTGTCCAGCACCCCGCGATCAAAGCACCCGGCCTCGAGCCTGCGATGCCCGGCGACGCGTATACGCCGCCTGACCAGTCGGGCGACACGAAGTATTGATACGTGCGCAGCTCTTGTGTGCGGTACAGAACCGTCGAGTTGCCCTTAGGCGCGAACCCATACTTGTGGGTGTCACACGAGATGGATGTCACGCCTTTCAGGCGGAAGTCGAAAGGCTCGGTCTCAAAGCCGGCTTTCTCGAGGAACGGGACGAGGAATGAGCCAAGACAGCAGTCGACGTGCAGTGGTAGCCGGCGCTTGAGCGCGAGCTTGGACAATGCGGATATATCATCCATGATGCCGTGCGGGAAGTTAGGAGCCGAACCTACCAGCAAAATTGTGTTTGAGTTGACCAATCGCGAGACGCGGTGTACGTCGACTTGATGCGTGGGCGCCGGGCACGGCACCAGATGGATCTTAATCTTGAAATAGTCGCCTGCCTTGCGGAAGGCTGTATGTGCGGTTTCAGGAAGTATCCTATCTCAGGTCTTAGAATGAATATCGACTATGAGGAGTTTTCTTGAATCGAGTTGACTTACATCTCCGGCTCTGTGACTCCCCGCTCGACATAAGCCTTCTGCCGTGCACTGTAGCACGCCATAAGAATACTCTCGGTGCCGCCACTTGTCGAGACACCCGCAGCGGTTGGTGGTGCATGGAACATGGACAGGACCATAGCAACAACCTCGGCCTCCATCTTGCGGACGCCAGGAAACACATCCGGATGAATCGGGTTGGCGACAGTGAACTTTCCATAGGCCTCGGTTTGCAGCTTCAGCAAATCGTCCTCGCCATGGTACACGGCGCCAGATACAAAGCCATCTTCCCACCTCGTGTGGTCCATATTGGCTAAGGTCTCAAGCTCTTTCTGTAGCGCCTCGGTCGTCCAGCCTTCCTTTGGCAGTGCCAGATAACGTGAACCGCCAGCAGGGATCATCCTACTTTGAACTTTGGCCAACGACTCATTGACCTGTTTACGCACCTGGGTCCGGATACCCGGGGCGCGCAGAAAGTAGCCGTATAGTATGCGGCGAGCATCGGTATATAGCTCGACGATGGTACCGAAGAGGCCTCGGCCCTTTAGCTTCCAGAAGGTTCGGCGGATTATGCGGAGGACGAAGAAGAAGAAAACGATGTTACGAAATCTACCGTATAGTAAAAAGTGATGGATTAGCTATATAGAACCTCACTAGCAGTTGTCGCCATATTTGATTGTCTTGCAGCCAAGACCGCATGCCTGGGTTCCGAAGAAGCTGCTTGGAGATGAGACTCACAAGTCGAGGTTGATAAATTGTAGCGACTGCAATGACTGTAGCTTGTGCACCGGCCGTGAGCGCTTGACGCTATTCAAGCTCTCCCGCAAGCTGATCGGCATTCGTGATGTGCCCGGCATGATGTTGACTTTGGCTTCACAAGGGCGGGATGGGGCTGTTCCGCGTCCTTCGCTTCCTTCTATCTCTCAATCGCAGGTTGAACGCAGCAATTGAATCATCTGGGCAAGATATCTGCTGTCTGTTCCCTTTATACTAACTGGGGAGAAGTTGACGAAAGGAAAGCTGGATAACCTTACAGCCGGCCGGGCCTAAGAAATAAAAAGTGGAAGCTCGCTTACCGTAGTTGAACCTAACGCTACTGGGGTGCCCCGCAAGGCGAGCTGCTGCAGCCTGCACTATCACATGCTGCCATGCGTGCTTGTTACAGGGATTACAGGGATCTTCGGCACGCTATGAACCCCCCGCCCCGCCGTTATTAGCGACAAAATGCAACGGGCCTCTGCCAAGCGTGCGAATGCGAAGTCACTCCTCTCGTTATCTGATCCGAGGCGCTGCCTAGATGACAATTGCCTTGCATATCACTGGCTGAAATATAGCCAGGATAGACGAATGCGAGACGGTGACAGCGTCGCATAAAAATATAGCTTAACCTCTTCGGGGTCGTCTCCGTGCTCACAAAAACTTCCACAAAAACTTCCAAGGAGGCTAAGAGCATGTGGCTCATTCTTTTTGGTATTTCATATCTTTAAATCTTGATTTGACAAGTCGTAGATCCCGAAGCCCAAGCTTACTCCGGTGTTCAAAGCAACTTCCGACATTAAGTTAAAAAATTAGATTTCAATATGAAACTGTTCGTCTTCCAACCCGTCCTGATCCGTCGTGATTCTCGTTGATATCAATTGGTAATATGAAGCGACAGCCTACTGATTGGCTGTCTGACCGTAGATCAGACCGGATTTCCTTAACAATCTCAACTAAGAAGCATTGGGGCCGCCATCACTAAGAACGAAGTTGTAACCAGGTACACGGAACACCAGTGTAAATGCCAGAGTCCCTATCTGTCTGTCTGGCCCAGCCGTAAACCAGAGAATGCAGAATAGACCAAGCTCCCATAAACGCCAAATGACATGGACATCAGTATGTCTGATTCTCTACCTATTCTTCTTTCAATCATTCCGGAATGACCCGTGAAATATGCCTTTAAAACCGCAAGTAGTGACTTGTTCGATAAAACACCCATCTTAACGATCAACAGCAAAAGACGTCCGCCATTGTTGCGAGTAAAGTTCGGCTTCATTGGCACAACTACTGGTCCCTGTGCCAGAGCACTGGGCGAACACGATGGCAATATCACCATCTTTGTATTGGGCGCCGTGTTCGTTCGTAGAATACGCATTGATAGCTCGCTGGGGCACGATCGCCAGCTTCGAGAGGATGGTGGGGTGCCACTGGACAATATGTTCCTTTGAGAGATGAGTATGAACGTACGATACATATAGGAAAGGAGGGGGAACAAACCAGTGCATGTGTCTCAGCTTTCTGGAAGTTGTAGTTTCGGTACATTGGATCAAACCATGTGTCGAGGAAAAATTTAGCCCATTCACCATTTCTGACAACTAGGCTACCTGTCGCAAGGCCCTCTTTATCCTGTGTGATGACGAAATCAACATCATCGGCCTTGAGGTGAGAGAACGTTTTAATAATGCTTTCAGGGGGGGCAACCGGATGGTCCTTCAGCATCATCTCCTCAAGCTTTTTGGCGCCCATTACATGCTCTTCCACCTTTGAGTGTGGGCTCATTATGAGCGCATGCTGATCGAGATACCATATGTACTTGCAGTCGGGGAATTTTGTGATAGCATGCCTCATAGCCACCACTTTTGACCACGAAGCCGGTGCCCCTTGCAAGTCATAATCACTAGCTTTGGCGATGAGAGTGCCGTATCCTAAAATGCGTTAGAAGTCGCTTTGAAGAGTCGAAAGAGCGTCTAACCATGCTTCTCAGCGTACTGTATCCTATTGTCCTTGATTTGTTTTGAGTATGCTGTATTATCGTACTTGTCGTCGAACACAGTAACGACGACGACTGGCGGCTTGCCCGATATCGTACGAGATACTTTGTGTTTTGAATTACCGGAAAATAGCCATATTAACCCAATAATGGCTAGCCCAAACAGTGCTATTGTCTTCAAGTGACTTCTTCGTACCACCGGAAAACGCGATCTTCGAGGTCGAAAAGGCGGCGGATGAGAATCCTTTCGCGGTGGATAGGCGTAATGCATCGTACCCTTAGACTCGTCGCCCCGCCGTAGAAGAGGAATTATTCACTAATTAGACGTTCAGGGGCCACGGTCTGGTCTGGTTCGATTGTCGTCTCGTCGCACACGTAACGGAGGCCACCTCTCTCGGTCTCGAGGTGCGCGTAGAAAGACTATGAACAAAGCGTTCGCGGTTAGGTGATAAGCTTGGCGAGTGAGTTTTTGCCTGGCGGTGAGCGAAGAATGGTGAGAGCGCAGACGGTGTGTCGATTTTGGAACTGTGAGGCGATAGAGTCGCGACAATGGAAGACAGTAAGCTGGGAATAATACAAGGGAGCGAATATGCTCAATTGATACCAGAGTAATATGATTAGATCAATTGAGGATATTGATGGATTCACCAGGTCTCAATACGGCCTCGATGCCAATACGAGGGACGGCGGAAATTTGACATCGCAAGACAACCTACCCGTCGTCGTTAGATTGCGTGCGACAGTCTATATTAGTAGATTGATAGGGATTGGGACTTTGCCATTTAATCATAGAACGTTACAAGGCCCATGCCAGTGGGCTAAGTACCATGACTAGCGTTGTACAGTACACCACATGCAGACAGGAGGATCTTACTTTATGCATTATCTGCAGCGAGTCTTATAGTGGGTATGCATACACTATATTGTGAATATAAGCCATATAGGAACAGTCTTGCATGTGTACATGTGTATAAGGGGGATTTGTAGAAATAACGCAATTGCAATGCTCTCATAAATTTGTAAATCTTATTGTCATTGGCTGCAACAGCTTTCGAAGCTATAAGTTTCATTATGTATAAAATGTTACCGCTGGCATACTTATAAGAAAGGCGAGGCGTTCCAATGAGTTATTGATTTTACTCAAATCTTAAGATGCAGAGGAAATGAAGAACCATGCATACAATTGCAGTGGGGTTCTTTTCTGGTTAAAGGTTGGCTGGCTGTTTTAGAGCATTGTTATCCGGGCACCCCGGTTTGGTTATCCATGCACCTTCTGGGCTGTATTGGTTTGCCAAACTTTTAAACAACTGCCACAGCTTTAACAATCATACCTACAGCTTTTGATTAGCTAATAACACCAACATGCCGTTAAATAGTGTTACAAACCAACAGGTGGTCCAGGATTGGGCCGAAAGACAAGACTGAAGGTCTTGGGGAAGACGCCCGGACCAGCTGGTGGTTACGTGACATTGGAGCGATGGGATCGCAGTGACGCTCCAGGCGCTCTAGAGCGATGGGATCGCAATGACGCTCCAGGCGCTCCAGCTCGTATAGGGATGAGGGAACAAGGATATAAAAAAAGGAGTTTTCTTATATAACTAGTCGTTCACTTATTATTATTTAATTTATGTCTATAGTTAATTTTTAGAAATAACTATAGGAGAATATTTTTTACGAAATAGTTAATTTAAGGTATTATTGTTTTATTGTTTATAATACTATTTTTTAACGTATATTTTAAACATAAACCCAGGAGTATTTTTGGTTATACTTTAAGTATTTATAACCTTGATATTACGAAAATATATATAGTGTTAAATATTTATGTACACTTCGTAATATTTTAAATAGTTTTATTTTACGTTAAACGGTTAATTAAAGCAATATTTAAACTATAGCGTTAACTATATTATTTAGTTTTTAAAACGTTATTATTGCATTTTGCGCAAAAATTGTAGCAATATATAACTAAATTTAAAAGTTAAGATAAAAATCGGACGAGCAAGTTAATATTTTTAACAAAACTGTAAATTAAACCGATAAGTTCGAAAAAAAAGCCGATAAATTCGAAATATAGAATTAAAAACTACGAAACAATATTTTAAATATAAAAAGACAAAACTAACTTTTTAAAAAAGAAGTCGACAAAGCTAATAATCGATTAATAAATATAAAAATAGAAAAAAAACTTGCAAAAAACTTTAAATTACTAAACTTAGCACGATTCGATAGCATTTTAAAAAAATTAAAAAGATTTTTAGCATAAGCTAAAGCGTATTTATATTTTTATAAAGATTTGTTTTAAAAAAATAACGAAATCGGAAAAATTTATACGACGGCAAGATTGTTTAAAAAACGAGCGTTATTATAGTTTGAACCGTACTTATTTAAGGCAACGATTTTGCTAATAAAAAATTGTCCGGAAAATACGCAGAAGATTTTTTAAAGTTATAAGTTATTCGAAAACGAACTTAAACATTTGTTTATTAATCTTAAAAAAAAACGGCAAATATAAAACGATTTACGAAAGCTAAAATAAACAAAATCGGCATTAATATATACGATAAAGTTTTAGAAAATCGCAGCTATTTTTAACCTAAACGACTAAACTAAAATAATAATATTTTATAAAAAGTTAAAAGATATAGTTAAAAATAAAATTAATAAACTGCTATAGCCCGACGATTTTAATAAATACGTTAATAACGTAATTAAGGCCGATACAAAATTGTATAAAAGACGACGAAAACTTTTTAATAAAAAGAACAATAATAATAATAAGCTTAACTAAAAAAAAAAGCGTTAATAGTTTATAGCATATAGTATATATGTAAAATTAATAGAATTTGGCGTAATGTAATAAAAACGAAAAAATTAAAAGAAAAACTTTAAAAACTTTAAATGCTATAATTGCAATAAACTAGGATATTACGTTAAAAATTGCGAAAAAAAGCTACGCAAAAATTTACGAGTATTAAAAGCCAAAATATTTAAGGCTAAAAAAAGCAGTTAACAAATTAATATAATATAAACCTATTACGATAATAAAGTTTTAAACGTAAAGCAAAGTAGTAAAGCATTAATTAAAAACCTAATAGCATAAGGAAAAATATATACATTAATAAACTAATTAATTATACGACTATACTTAAAATAAATAGCAAAAAAGATTTATAAGTAAGCTGTTTATAACGAAAAATAGTTTACTGATAGTTTAAAAAAAAAAGTACAGCTTAACGAAGCGGTATATTTAAAACGCGGTTTAGTTAAAATAATATAAATTTTAAAATAAAAACTTAAAGTTATAAAAATAATTATAAAGCAAATTTAATAAAAGTTATAATATTAAATAATTATTGCGCTAAACGAATAAAAAAGTATATAAACCCGAAACAAATAGCTAAAACTTAATTAAATAAACGATAAACAAAAAAATTTTAATTTAGCCGAAAAAAATTAAAGTAACGAATTTTACAAGTTTAAAAATAATAAAAAATATTTTTAAAATTACGTATACTTTTTAATCGATAAAACGGTATTAATATTAAAAACACGATAAACGAAAGCAGATTAATATATATACCGAAATATTAAAAATAAAATAATATATAGAAAAAATTAGCCTAAAAGAAAAAAATGTCTAAACGATAACTTCGAATGTTTTTACGAAATTTGTAATTGCTAAATAGAAAATAAATAGCTAAACCGAACAATATATACGGCGATAGTTCGAAAAAAGGTCGTATTGTATACGTAAAAAAACGAATTTCGCTTAAAATAAGAAATAATAATTTTAACTAAAAAAAAAATAAAACAAAAGCTCGATATCGAATTAAAGCGATAGCTTTTACGGTATTATAAAAAATATTAAAATATAATAATTAAAGCAAGTATAAATGTTTTAAAAACGAAAAAATTTAATATTTTTATTTTAATTAATCGTTTATATAATAATATTATATTTAAAAACGACGATAAACGGTTATATTTATATTATAAAAAAATATTACGAGATATTATAAACAAGCTATATAATATATAAATGCGAAAAATATATAGTAAAAAAAATTAAAAATCTTTAGTTTTTAGCCCGAATAGCTAAAATAAAAATCCGACGTTTTTATAAAAAAAGAAAAATTAGAAAACTAATGGTAATATACCGAACGATTTACGGATACGTTATATTTGAATAGGATTTATAATATCCCGAAAATTTCAAAAAAAAGTTTACGACTTAAAAACGATGCTAACACATTTAATGTAAAATTTATATATTTTATAAAGTTTTTTAGTACAAAAATATAAAAAAAAAGATTAAAGAAAAAAATTAACGAAAATTATTTTTTATTTATAATCGTCGAAAAAATAATAAAGCGGCAAGATTCATAAAAAAACAAAACTAACGACAAATTTATTTATAAGCAAAAAACGACAAAAAGCAGCTATAAAACGAAACTAATAACTAGTTTACGAGAATTTTAAGTTTTTATATAAAATAAAGATACAATTTAAAAAAATATAAATATTAATAAACGTAATTTATAATAAAAAAAGATTAAAAGTTTTATTTAATATAAGCGTTTATAAAAGTTTTATTTCCCCGAATTTAGTTAACGAATTAAATTTAGTATAAATTAAAAAAAAAAATTTTATATATTTACGACTTTTAATAGAAAAACTATAAATTATAATAACGAAAAAGTTACGCGAAAAACTATAGAACTTTTAATAATTATTTAAAGTTATTTAAAACGCTTTAAACTCGATATCGCAAAAATATTATACGATATAATATTAAGGTTAATTTAGTTACGGAAAAACAATTTTAAAGTAAATTAAAGAACTGGCCGTTTTTAGTAAAATTTGTCCGAAATAATTAAACTAAAAAAAGATTTAGCTTTTATAAGACTTTAAATATAAACTGTATATAAGCTTAAATAGTTAAACGAGGTACGAAATAAAGTACGATAGTAAGTTAAAAAATTTACGATCGAAATACTAAAGGAGTATGCTGAATTTAAAAGCTTGTTTATAAAAGAATATAGCAAAAAAATAGGGCTATTAAAGCATAATAAATATAATTACGCGATTAATTTAAAAAAAAGGACGCATTTTAAAGCTTTTAAATTATATAGGTTAAATAAAAAATAATTTAACAAATTACGAGAATATTTTAACAAAAACTTAAAAAAAAGGTTTATATAATATTTTAAATTATTAACAGCAGTATTAATATTATAGGTATTAAAAAAACTAAAAAAAAATAGAAAACGAAAATAGAGAAATTATAAAAATTGGCGACATTTTAACTTTATTATTATTAAAAATAAAAGACTTATATTATAAATAAACGATTTAAGAGACCGTTTAGGAAAAGTATAATAGTTTACGACATTTGATATTTTAAAAGCTTATTACTATATTAAAATTAAAAAAAGCGACGAATAAAAAACAGCGTTTATTATAAAATATAGATTATACAAGTCTTTAATAATAGATTTTGGCTTTATTAACGTATTAGTAATATTTTAGTTAATAATTATAAATGTACTACGCAAATTTGTCGATAAATCCGTAATAGTGTATTTAAACGATATTTTAATCTATTTAGAGATACTTGAAAAATATAGAAAATACGTGCGATAAGTGCTTTAAGCGTTACAAAAAGTAAAGTTAAAGGTATATCCAGGAAAAAGTGAGTTTTACAAACAGCAAGTGGATTTCTTAAGATATATAATATCTCCAGGAGAGGTACAAATCCAACAGTTTAAACTGGAAGCAGTAAGAGACTGGCCCGCACCAAGAGATGTTAAAGCACTTATCAAAGATTTTGGGAAAATCGCGGCGCTTTTTACAGACCTTACCAGGAAAGACAAGCCTTTCCAGTAAACGGAAAAAGAGCAGAAAGCGTTTAACATATTTAAAAGTGCAATTTTAAGCGATTTAGTACTCAAATTACCTAACCTAAATAAAGAATATAAAGTAAAAATCGACGTAAGTAATTACGCTATAAGAAAACAGTTAATCTAGCGAAACGAAAACGGTAAACCACATCTAGTGGCATTTTTTTCGAAAAAGTTTTTAAAACCGGAGTTAAACTACTAAATTTACGATAAAAAATTTATAGCAATAATCGAAATATTTAAATAATAAGAATATTATTTAAATAGTATTATAGTACTAGTAAAAGTTTATTTAGATTATAAAAACTTTATAACGTTTATAATTATTAAAGTATTAAATAAACAATAAATACGATAGGCAAAATTTTTGTTATAATTTGATTTTAGAATTATTTATATTAAAAGTAAAAAGAACGATAAAGCAGATATTTTTAGCTAAAAAAGCGATTATAAATAAAAAATACCGCTAGAAAGTTAGGTATTATTGTATAAAAATATAGATGGAAGTCTATTTATAAACTTTATGTAAATAAATTATAAAAGATGGGATTAGAAAATATAAAACGTATTACGAGGGTTAAATAAACTAATTAGTTAATATTATAACGATAAATTATACGTATTAAAAGCATATTAATACGAATTAGTTAAAGAAGTATATAAATATTTATTTTTAAGATATTAAAAAGTATTTAAAATATTTAGTAGATTACGAAAAAATTACGATTTTTTAGAAGCATTGATAATAGTAAAAGAAATTATCGCAAGATGCGATTTGTGTAAAAAGTTTAAAGCAATAAAATATAAACCGTATAGAGACCTAATATTAGTATTAATTTTAAACCGAGTATAGAAAATAATAGCATTTAATTATATAGTTAAATTATTAAAGTTAAAAGAATTTATAACGAAAATAAAGTTTAATTTTATTATAGTTATAGTAAATAAGCTTATAAAATATATTTATTTTATATTATATAAAAAAATAAGTTTAATAGAAGATTTGGCTTATGCAATAATAAAATATGTTTTTAATAAATATGGTTATTTAAAAATAATTATTACTGATAGAAGAAGAATAATAGCATTTAAATTTTAGCAATTATTTATTAAAACTTTAGAAATTAAATATAAAATGTTTATAATATATTATTTATAAATAGATAGATAAGTGGAAAAATTAAATTAAATATTAAAATAATATTTACGTTGTTATATTAATTGGGATTAGAATAATTAAGTAAAATTATTATTAAACGTAAAATTAATATATAATAGTTCGATAAATAAAATAATAAAAATATTATTATTTAAAATAAACTATAAATACGATATAAATATATAATAATATTATATTAACAGTATTATTATATTAATAGTAGAAATTTAAGTAAAAAAGTTATTAAAACTATAGAAATAACTATAAAAAAAGCTTATATTCGTTTAATAAAAAATAAAAGAATATTACGATAAAAGCAAATTATTAAAGCTAATTTTGAAAAAAAGGGATAAAATTTATTTTTTAAAACGCAATATTTAAACAAAACGAAGTAACGAAAAACTTAATTTTAAAAATATTAAACTTTTTAAAATTAAAGAAGTAATGTTATTAGTAATATATAAACTAAAATTATTAAATACTATAGTTATTTAATTAATTTTTTATATGTTATTATTAATTAAAGCGTATTTAAACGCCGCGTTTAAAATTTAGCTAAAAGTAAACGAAGATAAAGATATTTACGAAATAAAAGAAATTTTAGATTTACGATAGGGTAAAAAAGAGTTTGAGTATTTTATTAAGTAGAAAAGTTATACGTACGCTAAAACTATATAAAAATTAAAAAAATACCTTATAAACGTAAAAAATTTTGTCGAAAATTTTTACTAGCAATACTTTAATCGACCGAAACTAAAAAAGAAAGGTTAACTATAAAAGCATTAAAAAAATATTAGTTAAACTTAAAAATAAAAAAAAAACCGGGTTAGTCTTTTTTAAAAAAGGAAGCGTTTAGCTTAATTAGACCTTTTATTATTAAATCTGCAATACGTTTTTTATAAAACTCCCGTTATTTACGTATACGGTATAAACGGGCGAGGGCTTTTAAAAACGCCTTTTCGGCGTGTTTTTTTTTTTCTTTAAGCCGGAAAAACTTTTTCGATATTTTATATAGCTTAGACAAAAAAACCTTTATATAATTGTACGACCGACTAGTTCGAATATAATTATTATAATAAAATATACCTGCTATAATAGTATAAATACGCTTTTTAAAAAAACAACGAAAGCAAGGGACGGCCTTAAAGCCTTTAAGATTAATTAAATAAACAAAAGCCTAATATTGCTCAGTCTTTTTATAAAAAAAACGCCTAATTATTCCGTTAAACATAACTATAAGAGAAAAAATCGCAGCCGCAAAAAAAAAAAAAAAACAAGAAAAGAACCCACCTAAGAAAATTGTTAAGGACAACAATCGTGGAAAAAGGGAGATAATGTTATAAACTAATAAGTGGTCTAAAATTGGGCCGAAAAATAAGACTAAAGGTCTTGGGGAAGACGCCCGGACCAGCTGGTGGTCACGTGATATTAGAGCGATAGGATCGCAGTAACGCTTTAGGCGCTTTAGAGCAATAGGATCGCAATGACGCTTTAGGCGCTCTAGTTTGTATAAAGATAAGGGAACAAAGATATAAGAAAAGGAGTTTTTTTATATAACTAGTCGTTTATTTATCACTATTTAATTTATGTCTATAGTTAGTTTTTGGAAATAACTATAGGAGAACATTCTTTACAAAGCAGTTAATTTAAGGTACTATTGTTTTATTGCCCGTAATACTATCTTTTAACGTATACTCTAAATATAAACCCAAGAGTATCCTTGGTTATACTTCAAGTATCTATAACCCCGATACCACAAAAGCATACATAGTGTTAAACACTTGTGTACGCTTTGTAACAAATAGCTTTTTATTGTTTTTAAGGGTTTTAGCTATAAATTTAGTTATTTTAGCTTAAAAAGTTATTGTTAATAATAAAAAATGTTAGCTAAAAATATTAACCACAAGTTAGCCAAAAAAAATTAAAAATAAAAATAAAAATATTTATTAAAATATAATTTAAAAAAGTTTATAGCAAATTTACTAAGCAATGTCACGGCCCGAAAGTCAGCAGTTGGTTTTTAAACTAAATATACCGTATATTCCTTACAAAATAAATAAGATAAGGAAGAGAAGGAAGTATCTATCTAGCAGTTGCAGTACAGAAATATATAGAGAATTGTTATATGGGCACCCAAAAAATCTTATATGGGCACCCTTCCAAAAGCCTTAACAGCGATAACTTTGCGAAAACAACAGCTATAATGCTGCAACCTACACCAATCGATAGGCAATCCAAAGGGCTATCGATCGGTATAGGTTATGACAGTATAAGCTTTATGTTGGTTGTTGGCCGAAGGGGTTGGCCGAAGGGGCTGGCTAACACCTTGCCTTTAGCTAACCCTTTCAGCCAACAACCAACATAAAGCTTATACTGTCATAACCTATACCGATCGATAGCCCTTTGGATTGCCTATCGATTGGTGTAGGTTGCAGCATTATAGCTGTTGTTTTCGCAAAGTTATCGCTGTTAAGGCTTTTGGAAGGGTGCCCATATAAGATTTTTTGGGTGCCCATATAACAATTCTCAATATATATAGGCAGGTATTAGTGGGGTACATGGATACCTTAAGTATTCCATTCACTTGGTATTTGTGCCACCATTCACCAGAACAATAGGAATTTATTGTTTAAAGCTGCAAATATCTCCGCAGCTGTCATAGAGGGTTTCGGGCCCAAGGGTGCCCGGATAACAATGCTCTATACAAGTTGGGCTGACATACGCGTTATTGCAACATAACAAGAACAACATATCACTAAATACACCTCACCACATGACATCACTTATATCTGACAAGACCTTTCGATTAAGGAGGTCAATAATTCAACCAACTTAGGGGTAGGGTTATTTATGCTTTCTAGCACGCTCTTTATACGCCTAGCTGCTTTATTAATATGTCGAATAGATGTAGGGGGCTGCACCAGTGATGATTGATTGATTGATTGATTGCAATGTGACATTCGTAAATTTGAAGGTATAACATCATCATAGCTATCCAGGCGAGCCTAGTGACAAATTAAATGGAACACTTTCTTCCAAGGTGGCCTCGCCAGGGTTGAGAATCAATTTTTGAACAAATTGTCTAATGTCATCATCTGTTTCTGCTGTTTCATAAAGGGAAAACGACGCCGCAGTTTTAGTAGTGACAGCTCGGATCGCTGTGTCGAAAGCCACTGCAAGCGGTGTTCGCAGATCCCAATCTGTCGCCACTAGCCAGAACGAAACAGGTCAGCGATCCCGCCATATACTACAGCGAACTGCGGCAAGAGAACACGAGTGTGACTTACTGGACCGGCATATAAGATCTCGTAACTCTATGTCGACATGTCTGTATGGATCAACAGGGTTTGCCAGATCCAACGTATCTGAAAGCTCTTTGGCTGTAGTTCGTATACCTTGCCACATGCCAATTCTAGAGCCGGGGATGTCGTAGGTACGTGGCTTACGGATAATAAGACACAGCATAATCTAGTGATAGGTTAATATACCTATGCTGCCTAAGTCTAGATGTATAAGACGAGGGAAGGTTACCTCTGATATTGCGCACAGGTTATAAGACATTGCATCTTCCGGGGGATCCTCATCGACTGCTTCTCCGAAATCGATCAACTTTAAGATAGGCACGTGACTATGTTCCGCGACAGCAGGATCGATATTCCCGATTAACACTATTTGTAACAGCTGTAAGTAATTACGAGTGCTTTAAAACGGGTGATGGTACTAAGAAATTAATTAAAAATGGCCCACCGTTTGCGGTATGAATATCACGATGATCCAGCCCCGACGCTTGGATTCCGGGCGGGGGAATCCCTTCTAAGATTGCCGTTGCATCTGGGTCCAATGCTTTTGGATAAGCAAGCGCGAGACACGCCCTTATACCTGTTTAGCACTTTATTTAGCTCTATAGTTGTCACATAATAGGGGATGAGTGATGACTAATTCCCGGCATCGGCAGGATCTGAAAGATCCCCAGAACAGTTCATAGAATGTTGATCGCTTACCACATAAATAAAAGGCCCATAATATTCGGTTGGGTACTATGGTGTCGCTCTCTTGCAGCCTTCTGATAAGGCTGCCAATTGTTCCGTTTTCCAGATACTCCATCACTAATATAGGACCACTATACGAGATAGTATGTTAGACAACCGCGACGCTACCTTACTGATATATATACTTGAGGCGTTTGAAGGGGTTTCGAGATATAACAGTCAGGAGAAATTTACTATGGTGAGAACTTACGCCAGGCCGGCCAGATAGTCGCCCTGCCCTGCGGCCACGCGAGGGAACGGACGACGGGCGAGCACCTTGGCGCGCGCTTCGGGATCGTCTCGGTAGGCTACGATTCCGACAACATGCATCCCTCCGTTGACGGTCTTTGGATCCGTGGTAAGTAATTGTCATGATAACGAAACAAGATACGAACTGTAAATAGACGTACCCGAAGAGTTTCGATCTCGTTTCGTAAAGCATCCTCCGCTACCTTTCTATATGGCATCTTGACGCATAGCCTCCTAAGTACCGTTCGTTCTGGTGGAGATGGTGATCTAGCAAATGCAGGGGGGTCAGATAACGCAGCGGGTTCCGAGCCTCTACTCGCGAGTCTCCTTCTTTTAAAGGTACGGTAGGTATCTCTAATAGCCATAGCAATTCCTGTCGGCGTTATTGACCGGAGCCGTTTAATCCCCCTGGGACCTGGCTCTGGTGGTATGGCTGGCAGAGGCCCAGCCGGCCGATACTCAGTAACTAGAAGAGCAACGCCCCATCCGCCATGGGATATAATGTTTTCAACATGAAACCGATCGCTTTGTGGCGCAAAATGCTGCTCAAGTTCTTCGCGCTTGCGCCCTATTTGTCGATATGTTGCGTCCCCCATTTTCTCGTCAACTGCGATATCTCTAGGCGATTAGATTTGTGTATGGCTCCTACTACGACATAAGAATTGACCATTTTAAAGTTACAAAGACTTATTTGTCGGCACAACATATTTGTTTAGGGCGGCTTTTATTAGAAGCCTAAGAAAGCCAGCCTTTTTGGTGCTAACCTTTGTTAATATTTATAACACTGCAAACGTTAGCACTATAGTAAGTCAGCAACGGTCTTGGCACAAAGTGTTTAATACTGCATACAGTATTCAGTATAGAGCTGAAAAATAGTAGACCTTAGCTGACTGTGGGGAAACGGGCGAGGCTGTCTTAAAAAATGATGAGAGACTTCTAAGGGGAGCGAGTGGGGAATATCTCTCAATTATTTTTAATACAGCCTCGACAGGCCCACTGCACGTTATAATCCTCCCCTGACGGAAAAACAGCATTGACGATCTTCGCCGCTCTCCCCGTACACGAGTTCTCATCAACCGAGCCGAGGCAGAGCTGGGCATGCCGGGCGGGTTTTTTTTGGTATGATATTTTTGGCTCTAGCTGCATAGATTGAGCTGGTATTAGGGGGGAATGGAAAAATGCTGATTACTTCTTTTTTACAAGATCTTGGGCCTTTTTTTGATTCTTTTTTGATTCTTTTTGCTTTTATCATACCTTTGACACTTTTATTCTCTTGCATCCACCTCCACCTTTACGATGGGGCTTTTCCTAATCTTGCCATTTCTATAAGCAAGGGGCTCCTAGTCGCGGTACCTGGACACGAGCAAGGACGCCTGGGTCACGCCTGAGGAGGTCGCGGTCGCTATGTTGCGGTGCGTCACGGAACCGGGTTTGGTTGGGGGGACTATTCTCGAGGTCAGGATGGAAACACGACTGGTTGCGGCCCTCAACGATCCCGGTCCGAACCGGGGTCCTAAGGCTGGGCTTATTGCGAACAATGTTGGCAAGGGCGTTCGTTGATGATATTATGACTTGGTTGGGTGATGAGAGGATGTGGGGAAGGACTTCCTCTAAGCTGTAATTGTAAGTGGTGAGATTGGGGGCTTTGGTCTCAGAGTGTAACGAATCGATATTATCAAACTACTTGATTTAAAGTAATCATTACCGCTCTATGTCATCACATATAATGTATAGTCTTCTAAGGCTACGTAGACTGCATAGCTGCAGGGCAAATGCCAATTGTCCGGAAGTACCAAATGCAATATTTATTTCAGCCTGTTCCACCTAGTTTTGCCCAGCCGAGGTTGTCTTATCGAATTTCTAGCTAAGGCGTTCCTGCTAAAGGCTACCCCTGGGTAGGTATTAGCGATCAATGTAAAGTGGAATAGTAACAAGATGGAAGCCTGAAAAGACTCCTCGTGAATTACAGTGAGAATAAAATTATTCCTATAATGATCAAAGAGTGTAACTTTCGAGTTTTGCTCTATACGCCGGATTTGTTGTTCTTTTGTTCGTCAGAAGAAAGGCATAAATCTATCCCAATTATACATCTTACTAGAGTTGACAAAGCAGTACTTGTCCCATGCAAGTGAAAGCGTGAATACTATTAATAATGAACCTTTTGCCTCTATGAATATATTTTTGCTATACTTTTTGATCTACTAATCAGCCTTGGGACTAACCCATCGCACTAGAACTTCGTAAGAGTCTTTTATCATGGCTGGACATCCAATCACGCTTGCCAAACTAATCAAGGGATATTTCGAGACGTCGGATTACTGGGAGTATGAGAAAACATTAGGCAATGGTTCATATGGCTTGGCTATCCTCCTGAAGCAGAAGGGAGATCTTGGGGAGCGCGGATTACGAATTGGCCAACAACGGATGGCCGTGAAAATCGCGCTGGAATCAGCCGCGCAGGAGTTGCGGGCTGAAATTAGGTGGCTAAAGGTTCGATCTGGCAAATTACACAGACTTCTCATAAAACATGACTAATAGAGCAGGACGGCAGAGACTGAATGGTGCCAAGCATATTGTCAGAATACTCGCATCCTGCGATGATGTGGCTGAGGCTTCCAAAGACAGGAGGGCGTCTTCAAAGAGGCTCGCCCGGCGCGTGCAGGCCCGATTTATGAGACTTCTGCGTGTGCCCCCGAGGACTGCGTTCGACTCGCTCGCTGCGCTTCAAGGACCAGTACTTGCACTAGAGTATCTCGAAAATGGCGATATGGTAGACTTGCTCACAAAACTCCACCAGACAGAAGCCCGCATTCCTAACCGAATACTATGGTCAATGTATCTTTGCTGTGAGTCTCTTATCTGTTCTCTCTCATCTCATACGATGTTATGCTATCCGTGCACATGGACCATATAAGCTGACAGACTTATCGAAGTGATACGAGCATGCATTGGACTTGCATATCCCATTGGTAGACCGATCGGTGCGCCACCAATAACCGAAGCAGTACCAACTGATGGCACAATGCCGGCCACCCTCATTCATAACGACATTGCAGCCAGAAATATCATGTTAGGAGCAGGGGATGGGATGAATGAGCATAGCCTGGGACATATATTTAAACTGATTGATTTTGGTGCTATGAGGGAAAATCCAGGAATCGGATGGGGGCCACCTTCGAACCTATATGACATCTCTAGGGTAATCATAAGCGGCTCAAAAGCTTCCCGCTGCTCAATTACTTTTTAATATGCTGATCAACTATGTTGCAAAAACAGTTCATATCCGAGTGTATTACTATGTCATCGGCTAGCAGCTTGAGGGTCGTCTATCGAGGCCGCGAAACCCGAGCAGCGCACATCATGCCTCATTACGGTACCAGATTTTTTCCCTGGCTAGACCCGGGTCTTAGCGACCTTGTCTCGCGGTGCATGTACGCAAATTTCTACGACAGGCCGAGCCTAAAGGAAGCGTTAGACCAGGCAAGCAATGCCGTGCTGATGAAGGAGCCGGATTCGTACCCTAGACCGGCGGAAGAATCCGATGATGCAATTAAGAACTTCTTGCAAGAGTACCTATACGACGCTTCTAATTAGTAATGACCTTTCTCCTGTAACTATGTTAACCGAGGTATGATACTATATATTCCTCCATCCGAGGCTGCCTGGTACGAAAATTATACAGCTATTAGTTGACTAAGAGAACTGACGAGTAATAGAAATGACACGAATAATGCTGGGGACATGAGTTCGAGTAGACAGACCGTAGCTTTGTGTATACTGATTAACTCAAAGGCTGTTGGGGATGCTGATAAAAAAGGGAATGGAGGCTACAGTAAGTGGAGGCCATCGCTCATTCTTGTAAATCTTTATAACAGCTAGGGCTAGGCTGGCCATTATCTATTGTTTATAATACCCAATGATTTAAATTAAGAGTGGCGGGTGAAGGATCGTTCAAGATCAATTATAAGATGTTTCTTAGCTCTATCCTTATTGACATGGTAATACACTAAACAAAATGGATTATTGAGTGAAATATATTATTTGAACCTCAAGCTTTAGCTATTCGAGGGCGCCAGGGAAATTGGTACTGAGAACCCTGTGGTCCTTAAACCTCCTATACCGACTACTAATTACCGTCATGTATGTGAAGCAGATTTAGTCGGGATTTTCGGGTGCTCTTCTATTATTCATCTTCTCCATTTTGACTATCACCGCAGACTATGTATCGCCGGATCGTATCAGTAATTAGGAAACTCAAGTTTATAGAAATACATGGCATTGATACTAACTACGATGGTATGCTACCTAGACAGGTCTTTTGACCAACTTTTGCACCACACGAGTCGGGGGAGTTAGCCCTATAATTTCCTGAAATGGAGCAGAACAAGGCGTCTTACTCAATTCTTAGTTGTAGGTTGGGTCCTTCGGTTCATCACAACGCATGACATCACCGAAGAACACGGGTAGGATACCGATTCAATGGCATTAGCATGAGAACGAAGTTGTTAATACTGGCTACGTTCTCTCCCTCGCGGTACCGAGGCCCTCCTGTTGTTGCTGGAGGACATACAGTTATGAACTACGGGTGTAGACAGGAAGTACTTCTAAGATATCTAACGGACATGAGCTCGTGCGTACTTTGACAATAACTGCACATGTCGCCTCAGTGCATAGGCATATACATTATAAAGTAGGTAAATTTATCAAACTCTTCCAAAGCACACCTTTACTTGGACGCCTAGAACGGCGAAGGATAGTTAGACCCAAATCAACCAGCCTCAAGAGACTGGTATGGATACCTGGCAGCACGTTTGACCCCCCTGGCATTCTGTGTTGAAGAATGAGCAAGACGCTCATACTCTACAGCCGGGCTCAGGGGATTAATCTTTGCACACAGACTAGTTGACAAGATATGGAAGAGCAGCTTCTAGACAACTTAAGAGTGTGCAAATAGATCAACATGTGTCTTGTAAAGGAGTGTTGGGCTAGAGTAAGACGGTTACTCATAGACACTTTCAATTATTACCGTTCTCATCATCTTCATCATCGCTATCTTCATTATCGTCCTGAACGTTAAGAATCCTTTGGCTAGCTCTGTCGAGCGTTCGCTCAGTGTATTTCCTGGTAGCCTTCCAAACGGCCTATGAAAGTTAGCTGAAGAGCATTGAGCAAGTGCAGACGACTTACATAGAGAAAGGTTAAAACGCCGATAAGAACCAAGGTCAAGTTGATGTTCTCCATCCTTTCACGGCCCGTGCCCGCCCGACGGGCTCCTCCACTTACAATACCACTTGTGCGCAGATTCCACCATTGCCAAGGGCTCATAGCAAGAAATGCTTTAACAAATCCTAGCAAACCAAGTGAGAAAACTCCTTTGAGTAAATGGTCGAACCAGCTGTCTTGTTCGCCAAGCTCAACTATGTCTTCATCTGGAAATCTCCCGCCGGGGATGACAGAGTCTGTGATAGTCCCAACGGGATCGAGCCAAAGACCAAGGATAGGATCGGCTACGAAACCAAGCATGAACACAGTGACCAAGAGGATCGTCAATGTCATCATGAGAGAGATGAGCGGGCTGCGAAGTCGCTGAGCCCATGACAGCCGCTCAATCCGGTATTCATACTTGCAGATGTCGCACTTGTATCCTTTTGATGGGTTTTGGTCCCTCCAGAGCTTCAAGCATCCTTCATGCATATACTTGATGGAGCCTTTACACCGACACGGACTAATCAGTCGGTCTCCATCTTCAGATATATATTGTCTCCTCGGCCGTTGGTTCCGAATCCCACCTAGAACACCGGCCTCTTCATATGTAGGAGGCACCCACTCAAGACAAATCCGACATTTGCGGCTGTGTTTCGGTTCGCCCTCCGCATTCGTTTGGGCAGCCGGGTCAGGTCGCTTGGCTTCGTCGTTCTCAGTAGGGGTGGAAGGCGAACTGGGTCCAGCGTTCGCGCCCATAGCAGGCTCGGGAGAATGGGGGATGTCCCCCCAATTCCAATCTGATGCTGCCTGCATTGCTGAATATGATCTGTATACGCCGTCCAAGACGGGAAGCTAAGGGTTAAGATCACAAAATAGCGGAAATTCGTTGGATTCTATTAGGCTAGGGACGGTAAGATCAGGCCGGAAGGCTAGGAGATGAGAAAGTAATGGGGGAAAATAATATGTATAAACTCCGCACTACTGCTGACGATGTAGGGCTGAACTTGCGGGAGCACAAACCATTCTCCGCCCGGGCCGAGCTCAAAGGACACGTGTGGCCGGAATGAGCAGACTCAGGTAGTCGCTCAAAGGCTCGACGGAACTAAAGGAAGAGGCCTAAAGTAGCCAGCACAAAGTCTCTAAGCGGTAGGCAGGTGAAGCGGCTTCGTTTTTCTTCGCCTTTCTTCGCCACAGCGAGTGAGATGTGTATGGTCTAGATCGGAATGAATCTGTAATTGCCTGTCCGTTACTTTTGAACAGGCGTAAAATAAGAGCTCTTTAGCAGTCAACGTCATTCAAGACAAGCAAAACTAAGGCTGAAAACCGATCGCTTTCTTGTTTTCGACTCATCTGGTCTGCGCCTATAGATCTTTGGCCTGGACAGCTGTCGTACGTTGGTTCGCGTGCTTTTCCAGTCATGATTTGACTGGAAAAGGGTGGCCGATGCAAACGCACGGCCAAAAATCAGCTTGCCATGACCTGGGTAGATCCACATTTCCTGCTTACATAATTTGAGTTGGTAGGTATGCTTAGAGCAGGTACGGATCCAATCAATCAAGAATGAACGGTCGAAGCTGGTGGAGCAGCACGTAAGGTACATAGGTACTTCATGTGTCTCCGTGCCGGCTGGAGCTTTGAACGCGCACTGGCGATGCCTGGAGGCCGGAGCTGGCAAAGCAAGCAAGCAACACCAGCTCCATACACCTACTAGTACAGCAAGGCTTCACAGCCGCATGCACCTCACTTTCGATCAACTAAAACTCCCACTTAGTCCACACCTTCTACTATCTTGCGCCTCAAATTCTTGATTTTTCTCCTACTAGGCAGCTATGGCAGACCGTTACTCGTTTTCCTTAACGACCTTTTCCCCGAGGTAAGCTCTGCGCCATCCCGAGCACTCACCTGTTGGCTCAACCCAGCTAATTCAATGACAGTGGGAAGCTCGTACAGATCGGTGCGTCTCTTTTTTGATCATTCACATTCCTATATATATATCGCACCCTTAGGATATCTCCTACCCACCGTATTCATGCTGACATAGCGGCATACAATAGAGTATGCTCTGAACGCAGTTAACCAGGGTGTCACGGCTCTTGGTATCAAAGGCAAGTCCTTAAAGCTGCGCTGTGTCCCCGTACTTCTTATATTAACTTCTACTAGCCACCAATGGCATCGTTCTAGCGACCGAAAAGAAGTCTTCCTCGCCTCTAACTGACCCAGCCTCCCTATCCAAGATCAGTCTCATTACTCCCAACATTGGCATGGTATACGCTGGAATGGGCCCAGACTACCGAGTGCTGGTCGATAGAGCGCGGAAGGTTTCGCATACCAACTACAAGCGAGTCTACAACGAATACCCGCCGACCCGGATATTAGTGCAGGATGTCGCGCGGGTTATGCAAGAAGCTACACAGTCTGGTGG
The DNA here is from genome assembly GCA_025201745.1 of Xylariaceae sp. FL1651. Taxonomy (NCBI): domain Eukaryota; kingdom Fungi; phylum Ascomycota; class Sordariomycetes; order Xylariales; family Xylariaceae; species Xylariaceae sp. FL1651. The sequence goes on from MU624231.1 coordinate 838,381, forward strand.
TGTCCGTCCTTACGGAGTCAGTCTCCTGATTGCTGGGTGGGACGAAGGTATTATGCCAGATGAGCAGGCTGCCGTTGAAGGCGAGGTGATCGAAGGAGAGAAGAAACCTACGGGCAAAACTGGTGGCATTCTTAAGGGTGGACCCATGCTCTACCAGGTTGACCCGTCAGGGGCTTACTATCCCTGGAAAGCTACTGCCATCGGCAAGAGCGCCACCACCGCGAAGACGTTCTTAGAGAAGAGATATACCGAAGGTCTAGAGCTGGAGGATGCCGTGCACATTGCACTCCTAACCCTGAAAGAGACCATCGAGGGAGAGATGAACGGAGAGACGATCGAAATTGGTAAGCTGCTCTACAAGTGTTGAAAAGAAGTCTGCTAACAAACGAAGGTATCGTTGGGCCGCCTGCTGACCATCTCCTCGGCGTTGAGGGAGTTGAAGGGGCAACAGGTCCTCGCTTCCGGAAACTAACACCTCAGGAAATTGAGGATTACTTGACGAACCTGTAGTCGTTGGCGTTCTAGGATTTACAAAACCTCACTTGTATCATAGAACAATATCATAGAGGGCTAGTAAGACGGACTTGCTAAGCAAGATGAGTATGTTTTGTTATAACAAACGAGCTTCGCGGCCCTGCTTTGACACCCGTCACGGCCTCTCCCGTCTGGAGGGTTAAGGGCACCTTCTTCCATATCATGGTGTTCATTAATGGCAAACCTAGTTGACCGTTGGTGTTCTCGCCGATGACATATACGCTACCATCTGAGACCATCACAATTATGTGTGATACACCTACAGAGCAATCCAGTATATCGTTCTCGTCCACAACCACCGGGCTAGGACTACTTGATACCGAATCGATGATGGGCTGGCGTCCTGGATGACCGCCCCAGGCATAGAGATCATTCCCTTCGGTCAGAGCAAGCACCGTATATCCAGCCGCAGAAATCTTTTTGATTTTTCCTGAAGGTAAACCATCTAGATCCTCTACGAGACCAGGTCTATCAGCCGGACTAAGGAAAGTCAGCTCTGGCATTGCATACTAGAACGCGGGATTTCTTACCTGGAGGCTGTGATTTCCCTTCCTAGGCTAGCAGCGTACCGCTCGTCTCCCCAAGTCCAAACCCTGCCATCCTTGGACAGAGCTACAAAGCCTGTTTCGTAAGCTGCCAGTTGGATGATGTTCTTCATACCAGTAAACTTCTGGCACTCGCCTGCCTCGGCGAATGAAGACGAAGAAGCATACTGGCTGATCGTATCGAGCCCATCGTATACTGCAAGTGCTGTCAGTAGTACTCCTAGCCTATGTGATCCTGACAACCAACCTATAATGACTCCATTTCCAGCAACAGCAGCTCTCGCTAACAGGAGTTTGTCCCTGAGCCCACCTAACACGACACTCTCCTCAACAAAACCAACATATCGCAATCCAGCCGAGGTGTTGACTTTCCTCGTCAGCCACTAGCTTCGCAACTGAACATCGAGACCATGCTCACCTACTTATGGTGTAAGCCAGAGACGCATATGAGACCTCAATAAGCTTGTCTGTAAGCACTCTTTGAAACGATGAGATGTCGTCTAGCTCCTCGGGTGAGTCCGTAGGAGGAGATAATTCGAGTTGGCCCCAAGCATTGAAGCCAGCTGCATATAGCTCCATACCTGTGTCAGGCCTATTAACGGTTGGACAAGGGTGTGTTCAAAGGCACGGAACATGACAGTTAAACTGAGCACACGGGGGTAACTTTATACACAGTACGAAAAAAAAACTATGTAAGCGACATACTATTCACTTTTCACACTGTCACTCCCCCCGCGGGCAGCATTGGCCATTACCTGCAAAGTGCATATCTTGTCCGTTTACATGTATAATATCTGACCTTTTAAATTCCCCTTGATTATACACTATCTAGTATACCTGATAAGCGTTGGCACTTCTGTGATTTCATTGCTGAGATGGCCCTTTGCAGCAGCTCGTTTGACTTAATATCTAAAAGCCGCATTCTGATGAATTTCTTCAGATTATAGCATTTACTTGTCACATGCCCTCCACCGCTCCATTCGTTACATTACCATGCATTGGAATGCTCGACCAGACTATGTTGGTCAGAGCTGTTAACCTATTCAAATCGCCTTTGTGTACTAGATCGACAGCCATGTTGCTTACATCTAAGGCCTTTCTCCTCCTCGTCAACTACTAACACTACAGGATAATACACCAAGCCGGCTCCAATACTACGCGCATCCGTCGACACGATGGACTCTCCTATGGAATACGTCACCACATCGATGAGTAGACGTGACAGTTTCTCATCAGAGGCCTCAGGCTCTCTTAAGCCAACTGCCGGTCTTAGAAACCGACCAGATTGTCCCTCTGAACTGGACAATATAGAAAGTACAGTTTCCATAACTGTTGATGCTTCTATTCAAAACGACTCAACCCCTGACCCCGCGAAAGAGGAGGCAGTAATACATGCTCGCGCTTACCAGATCGAGATGTTTGAAGAAAGTCTCAAACAGAACATTATTGTTGCAGTAAGTTAAAATTGCTAGTTTTTTGCCACCTGATGTCCTAACTCTATAGTCAAGATGGAAACAGGAAGTGGCAAGACTCAAGTGTAAGCTATCCCATCAGAGTCTTCATACAAAAGCTCGAGGCCCTACGATTTATCTGCAATCAATCCTGACCGGCTTAATACAATGCTAATAATCCACTTCAATAAGAGCGGTGCTCCGTATCCAGGCTGAACTGGAGAAGTCTTCGGACAAGGTTAGTGTGCTCACCTTTGATATATTCACTTTAGAACTGATACCTATATGGAGATCATCTGGTTCCTCGCACCAACTATCGCACTATGCGAACAGCAATTCCAAGTTCTCAAGTCCCAAATTGGTACTGCTCAGATCAAAATCCTTAGTAGCGCCGACAATGTTGATGCTTGGTCCGAGAGCCGTGTGTGGGATGACTACCTGAAAAACGTTCACATTGTAGTCTCAACTTACCAGATTCTTCTTGATGCCATTACTCATGCTTTTGTGCAACTTGGTAGACTTTCTCTAATAGTCTTTGATGAAGGTAAACCTTCCTACTACCTCTCACATAATTCCATGGACTAACAGATATCTAGCACATAATTGTACTAAAAAGCACCCGGGAAGTAAAATAATGGAGCGATATCGGATACACAAGCAGAGTGGTATGCTATGTCCAGCGATTCTCGGCCTCACAGCCAGTCCCATTATGGGATCGCGACTCGATGCCATTGAGGACATCGAGCAGACTCTGAATGCTGTATGCAAGACTCCTACTGTACACCGAGAACAGCTCCTAGCCGCAGTAAAACGGCCAGTTCTATCATGCATTTCTATACCAAATTCTGACGACTACATCCCCACCAATAGTATGACTAGTCTAGCCAAAGCTTTTCGAAGTCTGGATATCTACAAGGATCCGTATGTCTTATATCTTCAAAGAGAAGGTTCTGAGAGGAGCTTCTCTAAGCTTCAAAAAGCTTTGGAAAGAAGAGAAACCTATTGCATGAAGCAGATGCAGTCTCTGTGCCGCAGAAGCGCAAAAGTTCAACAGGAACTTGGTCCTTGGGCATCCAACTACTTCATATACAGAGCTGTAACCCATTTCCTTGATTCGGCTACCCAAAGCAATATATGGTTCGGCTCAATGGTCGCCGAGGAGAAGAAGTATCTAACTGACGTATTACGACGAGTCGAAATCAAGCTTCCGCAGCCACTTCAGGACTCTACTCTCGAAATGTCCGCAAAACTCATTCTTCTTATTCGAGAACTCCAATCAGTACCAGACGGTGCAATTGGGATTATTTTTGTACGCGAAACGACCACTGTAGCTATATTAGCTCACATGTTGTCAGAAATCTCGTCTATTAAAAGCCGCTTCCGAATCGGTACTATGATTGGTACTAGTAACTATGCAGCACGAAAGCGAGACCTGGGAGAATTTGATCTTGCAAAGGATAGCCTCGATTTAGAAGCGTTTCGAACAGGGGAGCTCAATCTCCTGGTAGCTACTAGCGTTCTAGAGGAAGGTATCGACGTTCCCGCCTGCAATTTAGTCATTTGCTTCGACCCACCGTCAAATTTGAAGTCTTTCATTCAAAGACGAGGAAGGGCAAGGATGAGAGATTCAAGGTTAGTCCTTCTGTTGGAGGGGTCATTCAACCAACACAATACATGGATGACTTTGGAGGACGACATGAAAAAGCGCTACGAAGATGATATGAGGAAAGTTGGCGAGCTAGCTGAGGTTGAAGGGTGGGAAGGATATCCAGGTGTTGCGCCTTTGCACATCCCAAGCACTGGGGCTCGGCTTGACTTTGACCAAGCAAAGTCGCATCTTGAACATTTCTGCAGAAAGGTAACATCTCGACAGTACATCGATCCTCGCCCCTACTATATCACGCATCATGCCAAAGAATATCCTGACAGTCTTCCGAAAATCAGTGCGACGGTAATCCTACCCGCATCGCTGCCTGTAGCCATTCGCCGGGTGAAAGGTCTTAGGTTATGGTATTCGGAAAAGAATGCTTGCAAAGACGCTGCTTTTCAGGCCTTTAAAGAAGTCTACAAAGCTGGCTTAGTCAACGACAATCTGATGCCGCTAGTTGATGAAATCTTGGGAGGCATTGAGACGCGTAGCTCACTGATGGAGGTTAATGCTCTCTGGAAACCATGGCAAAGAGTTGCCCAGATGTGGGGACGATCAAGTGAAGTAATGCAACGGGAACTACTTTTGAAAGATCACGACAAGGTTATCTGCAGGGTCGACGCGTCTTTACCTTGTCATTTCCCAAGGTTACCTCTTTTCAAAATCTTCTGGGACCGGGAGAGCACGTGGGTGGTGGAGACAAGTGAGAGGTCCAATACTGTATCAACTTCTGCCCTTAGAGACGACCAGAGTGCAGCTTTGATTCATCTGGCATACGGCCATCGTTGGCCAGTCGAGGATTCTCGCCATATTCTGCATCTTCAATCGATAGAGAATATCATATTTCGGCAGCACGTCGGGCAGCGAGCTGTTGAAGGCAGCACACAAAACCCGGAGTTCCTGGTTCGGGACATGGATAAACAGCCTTGGGTGTTCAGCGAATGGTTTCCTTCAAGGCCACCTTTGGAGCTCTTCAAGCCTCTCGGCAAGGAGGTGCTCGATGCACCAGTTAATGTTCCATGGTTGGCACTTGAGAAGTGGCGACGGCGACAAGATTTTCTTCATCCTGACGAAAGCACTTCAGAAAAAGGTAAACGGTATATACTTCCTGTGTCGCTATGCGCTTTGGATACTGTAGATCGATCTAAGGCTTATTTCGGTGCTATCATTCCGTCGATCGTGCATATGCTTGAAATTTATCTTACTGCCGAGGAGCTATGCAGCACTATTCTAGCAGAGGTTGCATTTTCGAATATTTCGCTCGTTGTCACGGCCATAAGCTCTCGTGTAGCTGGAGAATCAACGGATTACGAAAGACTTGAATTTTTAGGCGATTCAATACTAAAGATCCTCACGACTGTATCTGTTACGGTACAGTGTAAGTTTATTGCTTTCCCTCATAGTCGCTATGCTAATTCTGCTTTATAAGATCCGCACTATCCAGAGGGTTATCTCACGGCAATGAAAGACCGAATAGTTTCAAACTCGAGACTCTGTCGTGCCTCAGTTGTTAAAGGGCTAGACAGATTCATCTTGACTAGCCGATTTACAGGTAGAAAGTGGCGCCCGCTCTATACGAAAAACTTACTTTCTGCCGAAGACACTCTTGCAGCTAGGAGGCAAATGTCGACGAAAATGCTTGCAGATGTTGTCGAGTCCTTAATTGGAGCCGCGTTTGAAGATGGAGGTATGGCAAAAGCCCTAACTTGCCTACGCATATTCTTACCAGAAGTCGAATGGTATGATTTGATTGACGCTCAACCGATTCTATTCGACCGGAAACACATAACCACGCAACTCCCTGCTATTCTCGAACCTTTGGAGGAATTGATCGGTCATACATTCCGAAACAAGACTCTGCTTATGGAAGCCGTAACCCATGCTTCATGGGGTTTAAGTACATCCACAGAAATATGCATGGAGCGGCTCGAATTTCTTGGCGACTCGATCTTGGATAATGTCGTCGTCTCGATGCTTTGGACATATGAGCGAGAACTTTCGAACAACGAGATGCACCTCTTACGAACCGCATCTGTCAACGCCGACCTTCTCGGCTTCTTGGTAATGGAGTGGTGTATCTCACAGGAGACTACTAGTATTTCAGCAGATCTCACTACCATCGTCAGCCAGACTGCGCTGCCATTCTGGAAGTTTATGAGACACAACTCATCTCAGGTTAGCGTCGCTCAGCGAGCTGCAGAGGAGCGACACAGCGCTGAAAGAGGAGCAATCCTCAATGCTATAGCACACAGCACCGAGTACCCCTGGGCCCAGCTCGCTCATCTTAATCTCCCCAAGTTCTTCTCTGACATGGTCGAGAGTGTTATTGGCGCTGTCTGGGTCGATACGGGTTCTATTGACTCATGTAAAGAGATTGTGGAAAGGATTGGAATACTGCCGTATCTCCGGCGTATGCTATCCGACAATGTCGATGCCAAGCATCCAAAGAACAAGCTTGGCGAGCTAGTTGCACGAGATGGAAGGAAAGTGAAATATGAGACAGAAGTACGAGCTAAGACTGGAGTGCAGAACTTATGCTGTAGAGTTTATATTGACGAGCAATTCGTCATGGAGATTGGTGGCGGTGTGAACCCCGACGAGGTCGTGACGAAGGCCGCTGACGAAGCGTATAAACTTCTTAGCCGAGGGAAGGTTACAGAGGATAAGATGGTGATGACTGATTGATGTTATGACGCTGGGTTGGGGATCTTGGTTTCTTGTTAGTTCTGTCAGCGTTGGTTCTTGATAGAGTTTCTTAGCGATGCCTCAAGTTTGCCAAAATGTAGATCGGCTCAGTACATGTCCTAATACAACGTAACAGCAACCGTTTAACTGTGTTTCATCTTCTTAACTATAGAAAATGAGTACATTTTAGATTCCTAGAGCCTTTCCCCCAGCAGTCGTCATAGGCGCCTCCTATACAGACCACCATGAAATAAAAGCGACCCATAAGATCTCACCAGATCTCTCAAGATTAAGACGAATGCAACGAAATAGCAAACGCGCCTCCCGAAATCAGCTAACTCCCTGGGTCAGGAAAGTAAGTACATGAGTGACTGATCCCAGCCATACCTTCCTTCATAGAATGCTCGGCTCCTTAACCCAGTTCAGTGATATGGCGTACCCGTCATGAAAAATTGCAACTCATACCAATGTATCGCCTTTCCTTCCTTCCATGCCCATTTTCAGCGCCATTTCCAGTTCACGTCCCCGTTCCTGTCCCGGCTTCAGCCTTTTATCCTCGAGCGTGCCCCCTTAATCGTCACCATCAGAACCCACCAGATCAATGGCCTCCCGCCCATCAGCCATCCTGCGCACCTTGAAAGGACGCGGGGCGCAAATTGGTCCTCTGGCGACGTCCGCAGTGTCGCCGGACTCGCGTTTGACGGCTTTCGGCTCTTCCTTCTGAACGTTTCTCGAAACGTCAGGGCCTGTGCTTGTACTCTTCTCCGGCCCGCGAGTAGGGCCGGATTTGGAACGAGAGTTGTTCATCCCCTAAGACTTGCGTCCGTGTGAAAGGAAAGAAGGCCTCGTGGATGCGCTCCCGGTACCTGCGCCCATGCCCGTGATGAGTTGCATGTAGCCCGTGTAATTTGGCCGGTGCTCTGCAGTTGCGGCGCGCTTCGAAATCATAGGGCGCTCAACTTCCGGTCTTCGTGATGGCGGCACCCTAGTAGTAGATTTGGGTGCTGAAGTACCAGGCGCAGGGGCACGGCCGGGCCGGCGATGCGACTCGATCTCCTTGAACAAGTCGTTCGAGATGCGGTCAAACTCCTGTCGCAGATCTTGCACCCGCTCGATTGACTTGTGGTAGTCTTCGACATCGATAACCTGGCCCTTATCTTGTGTAATGACGCTGCCCTCTCGCTTGGTTCGAGAAAGGGTGAAGTTTTTAGATCGTTGAGCAGTGACCGTGTTCCTGCGAGTGGGAACCTGCCTGTTATCGATGTCGAGAGTAATCGTCTCACCAATGCCCCGAGTAACGGTGTTGCCTGGGGTTTTTGTATTGCAGTCCCCATTTCGGCTGAATAAATTCTGAAATCGAGAACGCGGAAGTTCAAAATGTGGAAAAATAGACTGTACTTCGTGGGTAGATCGAGATGAGCCAGGGGTATGGTTTTGGCTGGCATCGGAGCCGGACCGAGGCGGAGCAAGATCATCAACTATACGCGTTTGTTCCGTGATCTCCTTTTTAGGCTTGTCATCCTTCTTAAGAGGGTTACGCTGCAGGCGACGTAAGTCAGTTTCCTCGTACAGTAACTTCGTGCGGCGTAACTTACACCATGGATTGATGTTCCTTGGGCGATGCTATCTTTAGTATCGTCATCCGAAATCTCGACAATCCAATCAGATGCGGCTCGAGGATCAGGGGTAATGCCTTCTAGCCTCAAGCCCTCTGCAATTAGGTGAGTTTAGAGAGAGAGCGGTCGAAATCATGTTTGTCATTTGTGTTAACTTACCTCGAGAGCGATACCTGAACCGAAACACAGCTAGCGGACCGTTATCTTCCTTCAAATTTGCGCATTGAACATAGGAGGGCTTCGTCGCTGGCTGTGTACAGGTAAATCTAGAGGCACTTACATTAGCTTAGATAGGTACGGAAGTTTGCTGTGCTCCCTTACATAGTTCCGTGAGACTGAGTTTTTCCTCTTGTCGCCTCCTGGTGTATGAAGAAGTCCTTAGGGTGCTCACCCGCAGGAACAAAGGCTGGTCCGTTTTCTTGTAGAAGAGTGCGGTACACCTTAACCTCAATCGTACCTATTCGCTCCATCTGCTCTATATCTGATTCACGTCGTTCGTTTATCGCCCAGTCGACTACGAGCCACAGTTAATAAAGTTAACATGCCTAGATAGCATATTCTGGACATACCCTTTATGATGGCTGCAAAAGCGAATTCTTGATAAACATACCGTGCTGGGTCATCTGGATTCCTCACCACGCGGTAACTGATATCTCGCTCCCACTCCTCATCCTTGGTGTCTTCCTGCTGGCAGAGCTCACCTTTTGCCCAAATACCGTCGATCAGAGCAGCAAAGTTAAGCGCATGGTTCTTGTACCCCCATAAGTACTCTTTGGTTGCCTTGAGATGAATCCTAAAAGGCTCATTGCCGTCACATTCTATATACTTTGTAATCATTCGTGGGCGCCGATGGACGTCATCTGTCCCTGAGGGATCATCATACTCTTTAGCTGTGCGACCATTGGTGTAGATGGTAACCTCTAGGCCTTTCAGTCCCTGTATCACTGCCATCCTAAAGATTTGTTATCGGAAATGGGCAACAAAAGTAAGCATTTCGTCACGAGATTCGGTAAGAGTACCTTAGTACCGTTTAGGTGCAGTTATGAGAGACGATATGGTGCAAGGCGCGACCGAGCATGCCTGGTGGAAGAAATTATGGATCTCAGCATAGAAATGCCACAAGAAGGAGCGTTATCTGAAAGATAACGGAATTAAATAAGACTGCTTTTAGAGTAGAAGCCGGAATATCTTGTCGGCCAAATGTGGTGCGATGTAAAGATAAGTCAGAACCACAGGCGAAACTGATTTAGGAGAGTTTTAAGAAGCAATTCGATGTGGGACGATAAGCACATAAGTACTCGATAACGCACCTGAGTTTGCTCAACCGTAAATGGTTCGAATACCGTCAAGCGATTTGCAAACGATAGTAGGAAAGGGGTCCAATCTGGTGGTGCCTCAAAAGCACCCCAGACTAATACACTGCTAATAAGAGGCTGTACAAGGACCTCCACATAATCGATATTGGAGATATTGTCGATTTAAGTGATTATTTCTTTCGGTATATGAGAAACTTGGGCAAAAGAGAAGATGGTGAATACCAATACCCACATAAGACGAAAGGCAAGGAGCACATTTATCAGTAGAGTTCAAATGGACTGGGAACGAGAAGAAGTCACAAGGCTGAGTTAAGATGAGAATATTAAAGAGCTTCTTTGAAGAAACTGGGTTGAAACTGATATGGCTAAAAGTTGAAGGAGGAAAAATGAAGGATCAAAGACCAGCCGGCTGAAGAACGTAATTGGGGAAAGAAGGACTTGAAAAGAGTCGAGCTTCTTAATTGCCAAAGTTACTTGTGTACGTGTTTGCTAAGATACGGTGGTGGTAGCCTTGGATACCTACCTGGTGTCCTGTAAGAAGTGTAAATCAATTTAATCGAGAAAGCCTTAGCAAATTCATGCGCTAGAGTGAGTAGCAATTAGATATCAAACTCAGTCTTAAGTAAACATGAGTGGAGACTCAAACGCCGGTCTTGAGTAACGGAGGTTCAATAATAAATAGATTATTATTGGGCAACGATAGTGCCTGTTTAATATTAAGCGGTGGTAGTTACGGCGGTCATACGCTATGATGGCAAGGGAGTGAAGATATGTTATGAATTTCAGACAAACTAGAGCCGTCATATGAAGGGGTCGAGGAGTCCCTGTTTCTATAGCTATTCACTCATAAAAAAAAAAAACCTCGCATCAGGAAGTTCGAATAGAGTAGGGTTAATGGCGGACGGCTTCTCAACGAACCCAGGGGTTTCATAAGAAGAGGCAGAGCCCGATAGCCTACCGAGAGCTTCTATGATGCCAATACAACAGAATAGTCTCAGGGAAAGTACTTGTATCGGTACTAATCTGGCACCAATTGCGATAAATACGTTATAAAGCAAACCGCCAGTTTTGTAGATTTTGGAATAACTAGGTAATAACTACTATCTAACCTACAGTATCTAGTTGATGTTGAATTAGCTGAACAGTTCTAGCGACTGCTAATGTTAGAGCAAGCATTCTGCTCGGGTTCTAGAGGTTATTGTTGCTGGGGTGGTTACGAGACGAGAATGCATGCAGGCAGGCAGCTGCAAGTCTATTGTTGAGCGCGATACGATGCCTTAGCTGTTTGTCATCTTGCTATGTTGTTCAACTCATTTCATACTTTATAAACTAGGCAGCGCTAGTTATGTGCTCATCATTAACTTAGTACTAGGTCGGATAAACTGGGTATTAAGTCGTGCATTAATCTAGAAATATGTAAAGAAATGGGATATAGTTGCTGTTAACTACGCATACTGCTGAGCTTGCATCGAGGTGAATGCTGGCCATAAGTGAGACATACTAAATTGCAAGTTCGTCGTCGCGAAGAGCTTCGCATATTTGATGTGTTGCTATGGATGTGGCTGAGCACAGCCATACGGGGCTTACGGATGCAGCAAAGAGGGAGAGCACCGAGCAATCCGAACAAACTAAACTAATGAAGTATGAGTGATAGGCTAATACGTAAGAAGAGTTCGTGTTGATTTGTATTGATTATACTGAATTCAATTCGTGGCATTGACATGGTACGATTGTGTTGGATGGAAGTGGCTAAGTGTTCGTCTTGCTGTATATAAAGCCATTGATCATGTCTAGAAAGACGGCGATATTCGTGAATATAAGCTTCTATTTAGTGTTTGCCGCCGAGTAGTGGGTCAATAGTTGTGATAATTAGCAGTTCAATAATTACCTACGAAGTTACATTGTATGGCTTATTGAGAATTCTAGGTAGCAAATGATGTAAACGCTTGGCAGTTTGTGCGCACAGTTGGAACTAAATAGCTGCACAACCATCTAGGTTCAAACTAGATTCTCGCACTCTTGCATTGGCATTTGAAGCCAAACATATTCCGTCTTATTATGGTGAAAGCACATTCAAATTGTTGATGTGATGTCAGTTTTGGCTTCTGACTAGCCCTGTTAGCCCTGCTGACTGTTTGCAAGGAAAATGCGCTTTAGAGGATCGGCTCAGGGGGTGGCTAGTAGTATTAATAGCAGCAAATTTGACAAATCATCAGTAGGTCGCGTGGTGTGGCAGAGAGCGCTGGGCTTCAATCTGTAATCAAACAGGACAAATTCTGTCCTCAGCTGTCATCCTGGCGTAAAGGTGGGAATTATCCAGATTGAATCTTTAACTTGCTATACTAGACCATCACTAGACCACTTTTTCTTTCTCTGTAACCAGAGTTGGTTAATGTTTATCAGCTTAAGACTATTGCTCTAAATCGCCATATTTACGATAGATACTTAGAACGGAATGGAGCGGTCTTCGATCAACACAGTGAGGCGATTGCATCCAAATGGGGGACCAGCAGCACGCCCTCTCAGTTGGAGCGCAATTCCTCCGGATGATCCAGCTGCCCACGAGCAAATGATCAAGTTTATCTCTGAGTCCATAGTGTGCGACATCCAAGGTAACATGTCAAGCGGATTCATGAGACAAATACATGCTTGTAAGAAGAGCTCGATGTCGCCTCATGACAAGGCAGAACGGATGCGCCTAGTCCGCGATATGCGAACGTCGCTAGAGCGCCTTACTGAGGAGTTGGGCCAGAAGTTCTTCGAGGAGTTCCGCCACCGGCCGGCTGTTGGACGATGGTACGACTCCTGGCTGTTTAATGAAACGCCTCAGTTCCTGCGTTGGGAACAGGAATGGGGCTTCACGCCAGATGAGAGCTTGGTGACAATCGACACACATAGCTTTGGTGGCAGTATTGACGAAGGTGTATTTGGCTCCGATGACACGCCTGATTATAAGGTCAAGGTGGTACTCGAAGAGGATCTCGACAGGCTCGATGACCAGACCCAAGACTTGACCGAAATCCCCGAGTATAAACCTGACGCACCTGTGACTGAGGTAAGCTTAAATGCCAGGTTTTTCGTCTTGGCACCAATATCCCAAGCCCAGGCCGAAGCTACAACTCCGTTAACTCGTACATTAATAGGAGAAAACCGATGGCCCGGCACCATCTTCCATGGGCTGTCACTGCGAAAGCTCAGCTGACAGTTCCGACTCTGAGCAAGTCCCACATCTCTGCCAGAAATGTGCCTGCAGTGACCAAGGTTATGGCTGCATTGCGTCATGTGGTTGCGACGAGACATGCAAGAATAACTTCAACAAGATCGCGCTTGACCGCATTCTCGGCACTGATACTTCGGGTCCTCCTCTGAAGCTGCACCCATGTTTCATCGCTTTCTTGCAGAAGCACGAGGTAGATGAGGCCATAACGCTGGACTATCTATTCGAGCATCTTCTGTCGGGCCTAGGCTATGTACCGGATGGAAATGACGAAGAAATCGATGCATGGCGGGTGAAGTGGGGGACAACGTGTAGCGGACCAGATCCGTTAGCACAGACAGAAGCACTTGAACGTGAACTGCTCCGCCTCGGCCTTGGTGGCAAGCACGGGTCATGGTTCTTTTCATTCTGCTACCCTAATAGTGGGCGGATCGGAAGCTGGCAGCAAGACCGTCAGATATGGCACTGCAGACAATGTGGCACCTGTAGTGAGTGGCAAGAGTGGCACTGCGGGAAATGCAACAAATGCACGTATGGGACAGCGGTTCCTTGTGGTGGATGTGGAGGGGTCTCCAGTTCATACCATGACGAGCACAATAGGTGAGGGATCAAAGTTGCAAGCATTGGGGACCATGTCAACTGGTTAGGGGAAAAAGCAAAACTGAAGCCGCGCAGGCACCGTCGTTTAGGATTATTCTCGTTGGAAAAGATTTGGGGCAAGACTAATGACCTTGCTGAAGATGAGGTGATGTTTGGGCGCTTGGCAGAGTACAGATGTCAAACTGTAGCATCTCCGGGCCCAAAAACCAAGTAGCATGCGCCTACCAGGTTCTTATGTAGTATATAGGGTATATATTCATTTTAGATATTTGTAGTTCTGTTAAAACTGTTGAACACGGGATGGCGAATTTGCTAACCGAAGTCCTAACCGAGATAAGAGGCTTCTAAGGAGTGAAGATATTGATATTCAGAATGGCCTTGGGTTACTGTAAGATGACTTGCGTAGTCCTCAAAGATGGGATGACGGGTCGAACCTTTGATTAAGTGAAGGTTTGTGGATTGCTGTAATAATAAGTAGATGTGAAGGTTGGTCAGACTCAGCTACCTTGACTAAGTACACTACTAAGGGGTCTCGGGGGTTACTAAGGGGGTCTTAACAGATGGAGCAAATGGTTCTGATCTTGATTGGGCAACCACAAGCGATCGTGGTTAATGGCGCACTGACCACCTGAACTCCAGCAGCAGGCCTGATCCCTACCGGGTCATGTCGTCTGAACATTGTACAGAGTACAATACCTACGTCAAGCTTGTGGAAATGGAGCTCGTAACCCTCTTCGTTATAGCACTATACATACATACGCCCTGAGCATTGTGAATAGCTGCATCTTTTGCCCATATGAATTGACCTACTTTCGCCTTTACAGCTTTCCAAGCGTTCCCACGCCCTGTTAACCTCTGGCCCGTATTGCAAGGTGAACAAGTGACACGGATTAGGGGCTCCTGTGGGTTGAATCGTATCCGTACCCTCACCAAGTTAACCTGAGAGCCACTCCGAGTGGACGGCACGGCACACCGGATTGAGCTCGCCCGTGCTGCGAGCGTGCCCTTTCGACTAGACCCGAGTACTGATAACAATGAAGTTGCGCTCATGAATCCTCTTCCTCCGTTGAAGGAGTGCCACCATGCCGCCGCCGCCTGATGGACGCTCAACCAACATACGCGTCTTCATTAAATGGGATGATCAGACCGTATTTGCTGGAGAGGACATCAGGTGTCAAATCACCTTCAAAAATGTGGCCCCTGGCCCCAACCAGGCCGCCTCAGCCTCGAACCAATATCAATCTTTGCAGTCATCCCCACGGCCAGATCGACCGAGGCAGCCGTCGCCTTTATTGAGTCCCCGAGGGAAAGCTCATAACGGTCTGACACCCCCTACATCCGCTCGCGGCCATCGCTCGACATTGTCCCTCAATGTACCTCCTGCGAACTCGCGCCTGAGGGGAAGCGCTCAGCAATGGCCCCCTCCCCAGCCACCCACGCCCTCGCAACGATCCGGCCATGCTCACAAGCGATCTCTCTCCATCGTGTCCATAGGTTCCAACGCAACCGTCGAAGAACAGCTCCATGGAAATGCTAGTCCAGCGCGAACCCAACGTCCTGCTCGCGGCCACGGCCGATCCGCCAGTCTCCAAATTATACCACGTAACGGCACAACAAATGGACCTCAGTCGGCAGCACTACCGCGCCGGTCGCCCTTTGGGTCGGATTCCTCTCCTGTATTTAATAACCATTCATTTCCTCCGTCGAAACATGGCTTCAGCAGAGTATCAGGAATCGCGACGGCACCTAACACCCCAGGATTCACTAGGTCGTCTACGAGGAGGAAGGCCTCGGGCCCAATACCAGATTTCAAGTTTCCTATAGCCCCAGGGCCCTCTATGGACGGTGCTAGCGATTCATCTGATACCCACCTGAATGACCCTGTTACAACACCTACCGCGGAGACTATGCAGAATGTGTCTTTCCCAGTCCGCCTGAAGGATCCAATTCCGACCATCTCGGAGCATTCAGCGCCAGTCGCGCGGATACTATCTACAACAAGCATGGCAGGCGGTACTCCTAGAAGTAGTGGGGAGTTTTACTCTCTGAGCAATCACTCGTCGGAAACGCTGGCATCGGAGTATGTTACTCACCCCCTACAGAATGGACGGAGACCAGCCCACCTACGCCGAAGCTCTGCCATGTCGGGCATTAGCTTAGCGAGATTGCCAGAATCTTTGATGATGGGTTACGCCCAGGTACAGGGCTCCTTTACGCTAGACGGATCACTCATCAACCTAAGCCCTTTCGAAGCCGTCAAACGAAAAGCCGTAGTAGGTGGGCAGGGCGGCGGTGTTGTAGGCGTTGAATCGTCGAGGAGATCCAATAGTTTCTTAACTGGCTTTGGATGGGGAGGTTTTGGTAATTCTATTGGAGAACTTCTTGGTGGAAGTGAACTCAGCAGCATCAAGGACATGCGAGGTGCGGCGAGTTCTAAATCTATCCCGTTACTATCTACTCCGCAGTCTATATTATTCGTGGATCTACAACTCGGTCCAGGGGAGAGCAAGACGTACGAATATTCTTTCAAGCTACCGAGAGGGCTCCCTCCAACGCATCGAGGCAGAGCGATAAAAATAGCTTATAGCTTGGTTGTTGGCACCCAACGAGCTGGGGGCGCCAAAGAGCAGCAAGTGCAGTCTGTTGATGTTCCCTTCCGAGTTCTCGGAAGCGTCAATAGTCACGGCGAGATCCTCGGCCATGACTTGCAGGCTCCCTACATAATACTCCGTGATCTAGCCAAGGTTCAACCCTACGAAAAGGGGTTAAAACCCACAACCCTCAAAAGACGGACCAAGTCAGACCGGCCAAATTCGACTATGAACGACTTCCTGGCTTACGTCGACGAATTATTAGATCGCCCGCGTGACGGCCTGGGGTTGCTCTCACCTACAGCTACGGCGCCACCTTCCCGCCGTTCCTCTGCCGTTGAAGAAACAACTACGGCTAAGGAAGCCATCGACCTTGCCATCATCCGCTCAAATATGTCTTCCGAATCCGGCCAGAGTAGCAATCGTTTTGAGATTGCACGTAACGGCCAGCGCGTGGGCGTCGTCATGCTAGCACGTCCAGCATACCGTCTCGGCGAGGCCGTCAGTATGGCCATCGACTTCAGCGGGGCCGAAATCCCCTGCTACGCCGTACACGCCGCGCTTGAGACTAGCGAACACATCGATCCATCCTTAGCCCTGCGCAGCGAGGCAAGTATTCACCGCGTCACGCGCAAGGTGTACGGCAGCGCGTCCGAGGCCACGCTCTTCGCGCGTCGCGTCGTCTTCAACCCAACTATTCCTATCGCCGCCACGCCGGAGTTCGTGACCAGTGGTCTGAGCCTGGAGTGGAAGATCCGCATCGAGTTCGTGATCCCCTCTTCCACGTCCGCCTACTCTGTGGATGATCCGGAAGAACAGCAGCCTGGCACCACCGAGCCTCATCCACTGCTTGAGGAAATTTCCCATGATGACCGGGGTGGCCTTGTGCTCGTCGCCGCTGAAAACCTCGAGTGCGAAAGCTTTGAGGTCGCGGTTCCCCTGCGCGTCTATGGCGTTGTGTGTAATGGATTAGAACGTCTCGAGAGGGACGAGGCTCTCGAGGAGGGCCTCATAGTATAAAGCATGGGGAGAAAAAAAACAAAATGAAACGACCTTCAAAGGTAGCAGGGCTTTTATGCTCTTGCCTCATGGTAGCAGTGTGTATATGTATGGATATGGATCTAGCGGGTCTCGTATTATAGAGAGAAAAAAGAGGAATCCAAAATGTACCGTTTCGAGGGATCATGCTGGGCAGGTTTTTTGTCTCGGGCTGAGCTGAGCTGGATAGAGAGCGAGGGGCTCGGGACGGGCAGAAACCAGAATAGGGTATCACCCATACAGCAAGGCTTGTAGATGTGTAGTCATAGTAATGGGAACAGAACAGAACGGGCCAAGATGACTTGTTCAATTGTCAGTCAATCACGGATCATAACCTACTTAAGCGTGGCATAACTTATGAATAGGAATCAGGTGGGCAATCAATTAACTTTGACGGTCAAGATTCGTTCGCTGATCTGCTGAGTAAATATGAAGTTCGTTCTTCGCAACGATTGTAACAGCTCCAGCTATAAAAAAGCACAGTATAAGCGCCGAACCAACCATCTAGGCAAACCCAGCCCAGCCTCGCTTGTTAAACTCCTGATTCCTCCCCTGTTTGTTTATCCCCGGGTATAGATGGTATCATGGTAAAGTAGTCAGTTTGTCTGACCATTCTGAAAATATTCCCACAACGCCGTCCCTCTGGCCTGTTATCCTCAGACACATACCCCGAGAGAGAAAAGATATGAGAGTAAAGAAGGGCTTGGGGCGCAACTTAATAATAAAAGAAAAAAAAGAAAAAAAAAAGAAAAAAAGGAGGCATCCCGGACGCCTATCATGGTTCTACTGCGATCAACCTTTGTTATAACCTTTCCCGCATATCCTTCCTAACCCCCCCAGTTGAATCTCATGATTTTTCCAGTATTATCCACAGCTCCTGGCAAAAGTACAAAAGGACAAATACAAATTTTAGTAATAATGGTGCAGGTCTATGTCGAGGCGCTACTAGAGCCTGTTCCTGAAGAACCTGGTCGTTTGTGAACGGATTCTGTGTCCTGATCGGACGATCGTCGATAGTTAAGCCGAAGCTTCTCATCCAGGAGCGATACTAATCGTTCCGAATACTGGTCAAGGAGACCGTTGAGCATGGTGTCACTCAGTGCCTTGCTTCGTGTTGCTCGATCCCCGAGAGCAACGGCGGTGAGGCGAAGTTCCTGGTCTAGTTCGGCTAAGACCTCTTGACTAATGGGATCTGTAGAAGCAAGCTTCTTCCGATAGGTTCGAAGGGTTCGACATGTTTGTTGAGTAGCCATATTGAGTGACCCAAAAGCCCTCAGATTCCCGTTGCTCTTAGTTTTAGCTTTGCTCAGTACTGGCATAGACGGGCGTCGGCTCATTCTCGACTTCGGGCTGGCTGGTGGACTAGCCGATGGAGTACCCGATGGTCGCCTCGAAGGCGTGTCCTCAGCGATGGCCGGAGTTGGACTTAATTGCAGCGCAGCCACAGGTGGTTTCGTATTTGCTGTGGATGAAAGGTTGTACAATGATCGCCTCTTATTGAGTGTTCTCGGAGGGGACCTACGGCCACTGGCGGATGATGAAGGGCGCTGAAACTCCGCAAGCTCAGCCTTGGATAGAACGCGCCTCAATGTCGGTCGAGTGATAGGAGTAGTCGCATCTTTGGCAGGCGAGGAATCGCGACTAGTGGAACCCCATGCCCGATCTTGCAAGTCCATTTCCCAGATCATGATTGTACCGTCAGATCCAACACTCACCACCTTCCGGTTAGCATCATCTTCCTCGATCACGGCTACGCCATGTATCGCTTCTGAATGTCCCCACTCGCGGGCTAAGAAGTGGCCGGTTTGGGCATCATACATCCTAATTGACTTATCCGTGTTGGAGAGCCCAAGAAGAAACGCCTGTTCCTTTTCAACTGTGGGACGGGTGGTAAGCGAATCCAGAATGACTGACTCGACACCGCTTTCGTCAAAGCATTTAAAAGAGCTTAAGAGTTTCCCATTTTCCAAATCAAACGAGTAAATGGAACGGTCAACTTGTGATACAAAGAGCGACTTCCCATCGGGAGTCAGGGCCATAGATGTTGGCGATGCCTTGAGAGAAAGCGTTCGGGAAGGTATGGCTGCCAGAACATCCGCATTCCCTTCCTTTGTCACTAAGTCGTGTATTTGTAACGTCCTGTCTAATGAGCAAGTGACCACTTTGTCAGTCGACGGGATCAAAACTTGACAGACCCTGGCAGCAAACTCCAGCGTTTGAAAGTGATCAAATTCTCCGTTGCTCAATCGATGGAATAATTGAGCTGTGCGATCACGGCCGCAAGATGCTATGAGAAGCTTTGCTTCGTCTTCGTAAATATTAATGAATTGACAGTCAGAGGAGTGCGCCTTCATAGACGATACACATTCCTTAGTCGAGAAGTCAATCACCTTAACAAATCCTAGTTTATCTCCCGCGATGAAAAACTTGCCGTCCGTTGTTGCACGTATTGTAACCATTTGGTTTACTAGCTCGGATTCGTCGTCAAAGTAAGCATCATCAAGAGGAACTTGGAAGGATGATTTGATGGTGCCGTCGGTTGACCACAATATCACGTAGCCGGTCTGTGACCAGGTGTAGAATTGAGCGCCCGTCACGTTTGACTGAGAAAGGCTTCCAACACCCATAACGGCATCTCCGCGTCCTGGTATGGGAATCGAGATCGATTCTATCTTAGACACGCCCGGAACGTAACCATGATTCCAGATATCAATAGAACGTTTTGTGTCGACCGTCACCATTTTCTCTTTCAAGAATCCCAAAGCAAGCAGCCCAGCATGGGCAGATGCTTCCGTAGTCGTCCGAAGGCAGCTCGAGCTGCCCTCAAGAAAGGATGCCAAGTCAAGAGTTGCAAAACCACCAGACTTGCCACCAATATAGATAAGATTGTCGCTGATGGCAACGCATGTTGTCACAAATCCACTTTCGAGGACATGTGTCAACTTCATCTGCTTGCCAGAGTCGTCCAATAAACACACATCTCCCGTTTCAGAGCAGATGATGGCCTTGGTGTCGTCAATGGCGGCAGCACATGAAAAAGTGGCCTCAATCATGTTGCCGAGCAGAACATTCCTACCAGGTAGGGTCTTCTGCGGCAGCGAAGGGGGATTTATATCTCCAGTGAATTTCTGCTTCACTGGAGAGATTGCCTGCGCTTCATCGATACGCCAAATCTTCACATGTCGTACGCCTAGGGTGAGAAGATTGTTACCCATCCAGATCATCCCTCGAATATAAGTTGTGCACCTATTTTGCTGAAACAGCTTCGCCGCGCCAGTTTTTGGGTCGATTTTCCACACATAAAGGAAACCATCATTTGATGATCCGAGGGAGGCGAGGTACTTGGAATCAGGAGACCACGCAACCGCTTTAACCCCAAAGGCATGCTCGCTAATGGAGACAAGTGGGGTATCAGATGAACGATCCTCCTCGAGGCTATAAATAAGAACTCGTGGAGCGTAACCCGTCTCACCCACGGCTAAAAACCTTCCTTCTCTATTCAGAGCGAGGCATGTCGCAGCTTTGATGCGCTCCCGACTAGTCCAGGTCTTGGAGGTCGGTGATTCTGCCCAGTCGTTCAGGCCGTAGGTGGACTCCCGCAATGAGATTCTATTTCGGCTATCATTCGCTTTCGGGGTTGATGGCGTGGAGGTAGAGTAGGGGAGGGCTGGAGTGCTATAGACAGGAATTGCGGTCGGGCGTGCTCGGAAGAAGCGCTGGCAGTAGTTGTCGCCATTCACATCAACCACCACAACAGCTCCCCCGGCAATGTAGGCAAAATAAGACTGAACGACATCAAAGCCAGTGGGGGAAACGCACGTAGTGCCGATAACCCGTTTCAAGGAGAGTCGAGAATCGGTCAGCGGCGGGGCTCGACCACGGAGAGGGGATCGCGAAGGGCGCGGCAAGAAAGGCGAGTTAGCAGGTGTCAACCTCAGCCGATGAGAAGGAGTGGAAGCCATCTTAGTGCCATGGACTGGTGGGAGAGGGGTTCAGACAACAGGCACAATATCAATGCGTGAACTAGCTTCAAGTAGTAACAAAATTCCTAGAATGCTCTGTTACGGTCGAGTCGAGAGGCATGGATGCAAGACCCTTGGCTTTGGATATCATATGGTGAATAAGAGAGTCTAAGGTAAGAGGCTGAAAGAACTGGCTAAGGCAAGATAAGTAAGGACTGCCTTGGGGATGTTCTTGGTGTTGCCGAAGGAAGGTAAGAGCGTATGTAGCTTGTGAGTGTATGGTACGTATAATTCAAACGCTGAAGACGGATGTCAGCTAGAAGCTTCAATATCGGTAACCGCTCAATGCGGCTTGGATTGCTCTGACTTACAATGACGCGAAAGGAATCTTTCTGGAGGGAAGGGGATTAAGCTAGCATGGACATGTAAGGGAAGGAGAGACAAAGCAGGCCGATTGGGAACTGCTGCTGGTGAGACAATGAAGATTTTGTGGTTTCGTGTATTATAGATAGAGTAAGTATGTAGCAGGCAAGCTACCTCATGTGCATATCAGCTCCTCCACCTATCGTCAAGAGAGCTGACCCGTGAGTTTGGATATCTACGTCGGAGGAGGAAAGGGTGTAGGAGAAAAGGCGGAGAGGGGACCTTGTTCCTCAACTTAGCGGACCACCGAGCAGTTGAATATTGCGAGAGGCAAGCTCGAGCCCCATGCAGTTCGAGCCGGTCCAGCATGTTTTGATTTACCAAGCGTTGGCGTCCAGCCAGAGGAAAAGTTGACCAGGGGAGTTGACGGGGAGCAACCGAAGACGCTTGCAGATTGGCCGGTGCCTGAGCTCTCGTGGGGATTTTAGTGGATGATCTGCCCGCTTTAGGCAAGGTCTGTTGTGACCGCTGCTCTCCACCTGCAGGTCCAATGGCAAGTCCCCTGCCCGTCCTGCACGTCCTGGCGCCTC
Source organism: Xylariaceae sp. FL1651 (assembly GCA_025201745.1). Lineage (NCBI taxonomy): Eukaryota > Fungi > Ascomycota > Sordariomycetes > Xylariales > Xylariaceae > Xylariaceae sp. FL1651. The sequence goes on from MU624231.1 coordinate 860,537, forward strand.
TGAGCTCTTAGTATATAGTACGTTTGTTATGTTCGTCCGTCCCGTAAGATGCAGGTGGCTGGGCAGTAGGCTGGAGATTATTACGCCAGCAACCAGTGATAGAGCTCTTCAACGTCTTTGCGCCATTGACCACAACATAATTACAGTACATGCAGGGGGGAAACAAGCCCTCTTTGAAGAGACAATTCTCAGCGCGGATCACAAAAGAGCACAACAAGCTCCCGGTCGAAAACGTCAATAGTACACTCAGGTCAATGTAACCTTATGCCAACTTATCTGCCATAATCCCTACAAATTTTCTCTTTTGGTCATGGCCGGGTTCGGCAATGCATCCACTCAAGGGCGCAAATTACGCTAACCTCCAGTGCAAGATTCTCGCCAATGAACATCTGCACTACTCTCCTTTGCTTTGGATAATATTTGTACGCGACGCGACCATAGGAGCATTGGACGCATGGAGCTGTCTCGCAGAAAGTATGGGTTCAATAACGCGATAACTGCCAAATTTCTCTTTCTTTGAAATATTCATGAAGTGAGACAAGTTCTCAAGATCCATTGTGTTGAACTGCCTTCGGGTCGTAACAGATCCGTACGTTCATAACAAACCTTTGCGGTCCTGACAACTAGGGGTTTTAAGCCATTTACCCGTATCTGATATGTGCCATTTATTCGTATCTTTATTAAAATACATTACGTGGACCAGCCTTGACCGACAGTGTGATTGTTGTATCACAGTCACAATCACATTTAATCATAAAAGGGTACCGGTGCCATTGTTCATCCCCATTGTGGTTACAAGAGCTGTAAATATTTCAAAATTAGTACGACTTAAGATCGACGTACTCCGCAAGTAGACGGAAGTGCTGGCGGAAACTAGCTTTGGTTTCCAGCATTGAAATAGTGAACATATATACTATTGAATTTAAGTAGCTACATTACACAAGCATAGCCGACAAAAAACATGCAAATTTATACAATGCCGTTATCTCGAATCTATACAAGCTTCAGCATGTTCTCTGAAGGAAGCTAAGTAATACTAGATATCAATTCTCACAAATACAGTATATTATTACAAGAGGTTACCAGACAACTTCCGTTGCGCACTCTCCACGGGCCCCTGATCCTCAGACTGCTCGCGGCGAGGCATATAAGGATACTCAGTGCGAGGACCCTTCTTCTCGTTCCAATGTGGTTTTCGGACGACGCCCTCGCGTCGCCATCGGCGTGGCGGCTTCTTGCCGAGCTCCGCCATCTGGCTCCAGATGTTCTTGCCGCGGTTGAACCAGCGCTCCTGGCGGCGGGCCTCTTCTTCGGGGTTCGGCGTCCACTTGCTCTTGAGAATCCGCCGGATCGCCTCCGCTGACACCTCGAAGTGGCCTGCCAGCACCTCCGTCGTGTACTGCTCCGGGAACTGCGCGTGCAGCGCCCGAATTCCATCCAGCGCGTCGGGCGAGAGTCGCTTGCGCGGCCGCCACCCCTCGGGGAATTTCTCCTTCAGTGCGACCTTCTGGATTTGCCACTCTTCTTTCTGCGCTGCCGATAGTTCGCCCGGACTGGGGTGTGGCTTGGCATCCGATTTGATGATTTTAAGTCTCTTCAACTGGCTCGATTTAACGGGTGGTTTGGCTCTCGGTGACAGTTGGGGTTTGGTGTGCGCATTGGTATGGTTGTGGTCCGATAAGACAGGATCATGTTGAGTGATTGATGTTTGTCCTAGTTTTGCGACGAGGGTATTAATAGACTCGGGATTAAAATCTAGGATAGTCCCATCGTTTTTTGCGCGAGCGAGTTCATTGCCAGAAGCAGAAAGTGTCGAAGTGGTCGGGTCCTCATTTCTTGCATCAGCTGCATTATCAAGGGACGCATGTGACAGGTCGTTCTCAGCTCCGCTGGCTGATGGGGTTTCGGTGAGTCCCTCCCATCTTTGCCTGGGAGAGTAGGCAACCGAGGCAGAATTGAAGTATCTCGTAGGGGGAGGAAAGGGTGTATGACGAAAGGCTACAGGCGAACCAAGATGCTTGGGTCGCGTAGATCTTGTAACGGCATAATTGGTCAAGCGAAGTTCGGTGAGGCTCTGCACGAAGATCCGAAGGGATGTTGTGCGGCAGGCACAGCTCATGTTCGGCGCTGTGCTGTGACGCAGGATGTCTGTCTAATCAGGCGATATACTCGAAGCAAGAAAGGAAGATCTGTTTTTCGACTTGCGATTTGGGCTGGCAGATTTTCGCCTCGAAATTGACACAAGACAGAGCAAGGGTCCTCATGACCCACTTTGATGCATGGCTACTGATGTCGTCCATGTGTGGGGTCTGTGGGGGCCCGTCGAGGGACAGTTGGAGGGGGAATGACTTTAACCTTTATCAACCTTTTATAACGACGTCAACGAACCTGCGAGTCTTCTGATTTGCCCCGGCATCGACAGGGATGTCAAAGTCCCTGAACTGGTTTCCCTTTTGGTCATGTGCCTTGGTTCACATAGGTCCTCGGTCCGCTTAAACACTTATGAAAGACGGTAGAGGGTAAGTCGTGTAGACTCAAAGCTGCCTCGGCATCGTTCTCCTCCTTCGTTCAAAGTATCTTCTCGGACGATGTGATTTCCCGTTTAGTCATGCCTATCACGATGTTCAAGTATAGATTCTGTCTTTTTCATGCAAATATGCCTTCATCTTACCAAATGATTCATGACTCGTGCCCATGACTACCTCAAATACACACTATCAAAAAGGATAGTGTCAACTGTACAAACGTACAATATTCGACATATTATAGTTCACCGAACGATTCAATATCGAAACGGAGATTCCTTCGTATTCTCAGCTTCTTAAATCTGCAGGCTACGAAGAAATCAAGTCCAAGAATATCTTCATATGGATAATATGGCCTACTCGTACAGCAGTCCAGAGCTCGTGGACGGGGCATGGCAGGAGAGGTGGGGAGTGAAGTTCAAGTGGACGTCAAAACATCTTACACCTAAACAGCTAGAGCCGATGATTCACTCATACGACACAGTTGCAACGGAGGCTGTGGAAAGGATCGACGAGATAATGCCGCCTCCATACGCCATGTCGCCACCTAAGGATGGAAATATCGAAGGTGCTATCAAACCAGACGGGGAGAAGAAACCGCGGCGAGATCTATATGAGTTGATGCAAGAGTTCGCACCCAAGGATGAGAAAATAGGCAAGCTTTGGGCCGAGATTAATACTATACCAGAATGGGTAGACTGGGAGCAGATAGAAAGGGGCCAGAAAGTGTTTTTCCGTTATGGAGGTCCTGCCATCACCACTGTAGGTTACTTCATCGCAAATCCGGACAGGATCAAGTAGTGCATGGTTATTAACAGACTCACAGTTGACCTTCCTCTCGCTGCTCGGTGGCATGGGCAGCGGAAGGACAGTGGAAACGCTCGACCGCACAGGCGGCTTCAACGTGAACGTCGTTCGCCGCCGCCTCCTCGAGACGACACAGCACACGCTGAACGTCCACCGAGACCTGAAGTCCATCCAGCCCGGCGGAGACGGCTTCGTGAACTCGGTCCGCGTCCGCCTGCTCCACACCGCCATCCGCCGGCGCATCATGCAGATGGCGTCCCAGCGGCCGGAGTACTACAACCTCGCCGAGTATGGGGCACCCGTCAACGACCTCGACAGCCTAGGCACGATCAACACCTTCTCCGCAACCGTGATCTGGCTTGGACTGCCGCGGCAGGGCATCTACATGCGGGCGCAGGAGGTCGTGGATTACCTCGCGCTGTGGCGCTACGTGGCCTACATCATGGGCGCGCCGCACGAGTGGATGGCGACGCCCGAGTCCGCGAAGCGCATGAGTACGTATTTCATGTTTAACCGCCTCCTTCCCCCCTTCCCCCTTTCTTTTTTAATTTTAACATTCCTCTTGCCTCTCGGTAAAGAATCTACTCATTTTCCTCCTACAAATTTCCCAAGACAGTACCAGAACGATCAGAATCTTAAAACTACAGGCGGAATAAATTCCCAACACTTACTTGCTTTTTCGTTACAGTGGAATCGCTGCTCGTCTCGGAGATCCGGCCCACGCCGGCCTCGGCCAACCTCGCCAACAACATCCTCACGGGCCTGCGGGACCAGCCGCCGACGTACGCCTCGCGCGAGTTCATGTGCGCGCAGACGTACTGGCTCAACGGCCGGCAGCTCTCGGAGAGGCTGGCCATCGACCGCCCGAGCCTGTATTACTCCTCCCTGGTGCTGGGGCAGTGCCTCTTCTTCATGACGATAAGCTATGTCAACAGGAGTTTTAGCTACCTTGATGAGCGAAACATCAATGTGAGTATTTTCGAATGCAAACCTTACCCCCCTTCCTTTTTTATTTTATTTGAACTAGCTATCGAAGCATATTGTTCCGGAGACTGACCCAGACCTTTTCTGTCTCAGCTTGTCCGCAAGGTCTTCTACACCGTGCTCCTCCACGATAAAGCCAAGGGCGGACTAGGCTACACAAGCAAGTTCCACTTCAAATACATTCCGGAATTCGATAAGATGTCGACGGAGCGGGGCGCCGTGACGGCTGGCTCCGGCATTAGAAAGCCGGGTATCGAGCGCACAGCACTGGTCTCTTTAATCACGTTCTCGACAATCCTTGGCATTAGTATTTGGTATGGTTGTAAGACCCTGGTATGGGCATTGGGGTAAAGCGATTCCACTTTACAAGAATTCTATACCGAACCTCCAATTTGGTATTTTAACAGGCTAGGGGCTCCTCCGGATGCGTCTGGGTTGACATTCGTCCGATCAACCTGCTTCGAAAGTGGTCGAGCGTGCTTAATAGTCGGCCATAGAGTCTAGGAAGGGTATAACTTGTTTAGATGGAGGTGATCATCTTTGCACTGACTGCCGACCTCGTATATAAATGCTGCTAGAATTTTGAGTCGGTTGGTATAGTCATTCTGGGCGATGAGAGGGCGCTACTAGAGTGCAATTTCCACGGAAGCATGAAATCTTATATTACCACAGTCGGATATTCACGTACAAGATAGAGCGGTGACTCGGTAGCTGTGTATTTGGTTATGGTATAAGTACTAGTATTGGTTAACGTGTAGGTACCTGCTAGCTTAGTATAAAATGAAGTTAACATTTCACAGCTGGCTAATCTCTCTACAGAAACCATTCACGCAGAAGAAACAATAGAATGGTGTTCTGAACCAAGAATATCGCATTAATCCTTCGCATTTTCTCTCTTTACTTATTATACAGTGTTGATCCGCCTTGCTGGAGCGCGATGTACGCTACCGACTCATCTATAAGCAGCCGAGTTATGTCCATCCCAGCAAACCCAGAACCTAACCGGAGGTACTCGAATGCTGTGACCATTTCCCCTTTCGTGCCTTCTATGTGGAGGCATCGCCTCACTTAATGCATGTCGGAATGAGATTATGCTGTATGATATGAGATGCAAATGAACCTAGCCCCCGAAGATATTGCTCGAGACCCATTTTTAATCCATAACGCCGCAACCACCGAGCCGTAAAGACACGATTAATGTGAATAATAGTACAGTTTAGATGCCATTGCACCTCGTGACGCCTTAAGTCTTGGCAAAGTACATCACTCCATCAGTTCCACTGGGGGTCGTGCTGTGTGTGCTGCCATGATAGCGGGCTTCTCACTCGTCGGGCTTATGGCTATCGGTGAGTCCGTCATGTCGTCAACAGAGATAGCAGGCAGGTTCGGGCTCCCGCCATGCTCTCCAGGCTGATAGATTAAAGTGCTGCTTCTGCTGCGTGTCTGTGTAAACCCGCCATCTGTGGGTGAGATGGGCGAGATATCGGCTGTAGTTGCGCTCTGGCGATGGTGGAGCTTAGCCAGGGCTTCCGCTAGATCTTCGGCGTGAACTAGCTTATTAGGCGCATCCTCTAGGCGCATCTCCCAACCGTGCGGCGGCGAGGGGGGTGGGCTAATGAAGAACAGTTTGCCCGCGTCTGGCAGATTCAAGTGATTGTCCTTGTTCAGGTCCAACGGTGTGTGCTGACCAAAGTACACCCGACACCGCTCGCCCATAATCGCCTCCCCATCCCATATTGAGCGCACCTTGATAGCGGCCTGCTCGTCGAGGAAGGATACGATAATGCGACGGAAAGATTTCAGCGGCGACCATGTGTAGATGGGCGCCGATGCTTCGATGAGCTGTCGGATTGTTTGCAAATTGTCTGGACGGAAGATTTCTAGATCATTTAGGTTGGTAATCAGGAGAGTGTTGGTGGGTGGCGCTGGCTGTGTGAGCGGTGGTATGCTGGAGAGGTCCAGACTGAGTGAAGATCTAGATGATCCACGACGCTCCATGAGAGGACGCTCGGGAGATGATGGTGATGTAGGAGAAGCTGTCGGTGATAATGACCCCGACATATTTGCTGTGAATAAGAGTATCTGGTAGTAGTTATTGAATGGTGGCAACCTCGCTTTCCAATCGTTTCTTTAGATTGAGCAGGACGGGATAAGCAGGTACAGTCCTAGGCTTTCGTAGAGGAATGCCGGTTCTGGTGATTTGTTGGGGAAGAGTTTGGTTCTTGAGGTAGTCTGAGGACGAGATAAATAGAAGAAATATGTGTTGCGATGCGGTAGTGAGGGCAATATGTATTTGGTTTGGCGGTGGCTGCGCAGCCAGCGAAGGACAAGCTAAACGGCGATACGCAAATCAATAGTGTAGTAAAGGTGGGATGGGACATGAGGTAAAAGGTCGGCCCTCGGACCGTTTAGAGTTCAATGCCGCAATGCAGCCGCCACAGCACCCACGAAGCGCTATCAGATCACCTTGGCGCTGCGCCTACAGGGGATGACCAAGCTTGCCAGACTCCACTGAGGGAAGCAGTGGATCACAAGTCTGCCGCGCAACACCAACCACTACCCTACCGCCCAAGACGCAACGTCAAATCATAACTCACCAGCTATCAAAATGCTACCGCTCTAATTGTCAACGCATTCTACGAAACAAACAACTCATCTGATCCCCAACACAATCCTACTGCTGGTTGTTTATGTGACCAGCTGACCCTAGCATGCACTAGAATTTACAATATACACATGCTCCATAGTCAAGGGCTCAGCCATCTCGGTGTAGTATATATAGGCAGCCTGGAGCTGAGTAAAGGACGACAATAAGGTACGGACCAATGCGTCGGGATACTGGGTCGGGCTAACTCCGCGAGGTGTTCTCGAAGCGAAATGCTTGCCATCCCTTTAGAGGCTTCTGTGGGGGGAGATTTGGTACCGTGGCAATGCAGCGGTCCACACGATTCTAGCATTTCTGTTGTCGAGCTTGGCATCTCTGGACTTGGTCTACCCGGCCCTTACGTCGTCGTGCTGCCCGCATCAAGCAGGGCTATGTATCTCGCCACCATCTCAGGGCGCAGCGATACTTTGATTAGGATTCATGCTCAGCAACACGAATGCGAGTCACCCCGTCCAAACAGGCTCTCGTCGGTTTCGTCAACATTCTACTCGTATCTACGCTATCGTCACCAATTCCATTACGAGTAGCATCCAACGCCCTCGTTATTTGATGGTCATTATTTGTAGTACAACCGCTGCTACATAGAATTTATGTAGATGCGAGTTCTCCAGTTTATCCTCTACACCACATTCGTCTGTTCCCCCGATGTGCACGAAAAACATGACCTGAATCGTAACACGAATTAATCTACAAATATCAGTAAGGGATCAGTAAACGAGATCCCCTTGAAACAGGAAACGTTGGGTAGAATCTTGAGACCTTGTTTCAAGAAAGAATCTGCAAAACGATAGGATGATAATATGCGCGAATGGTAGGTCTCTAGGCCCTTTCGTCATTGAGCACAGCCTCGTTGGCTTCCTCCGCTCGGCATTGCGAACAGCGAGAAAGAATTTGAAAGGGAGCCGAGAACTATGCACATCCCTTCGGCAAAGTGCAAGTCTATCCCCCACACGATTTCCTCCTCCCTGCCGATCTGTACATTATACTACGTATACCGGATATCCTAACCTTAGGCTTGAGCGGAACTGAGGACTGCGTCAACGCCGAGGCGAACGTAATCTCAAAGGTTGTGAGCTCAGCCTTGATCCGATGGCTTCAGCAAGGTGTTCTGACACAACAGAATGCTGCGGCATTGTTTCGATCATTAGGCAGATGAATCTCCTTCGGTCCAGCATAACCCGTCCGTGTTTACAAAAAGGAAATATTGCTCCAACACATGAACATGCTGAAAACTGTTGGGATCTCCACACTTTCTCGATATGGTATATCTGTCTTGCATAGCCGCACCCAACCTCATTAGACCCACCTTGCGATGGCCACGTTGGTGATGGATCCAGTCTCACGGCCAAGCTCGTGACGACGAGCGATTGTGACAAGCCACTCCTTCCCAATCCGGCATTTGCACGGGCACAATTCTAGGAGCTATCGCAATCAGTATATATCCAGTTAGGGCTATGCTTGCGTCTAATCTCAGCAGAACTGACTGTGCCTCTTATCAGTGAGCAAGCACAAAGCAAAGCCGCGTCAACCCAGACAGCATACGACAGCTCATTTAATCTGACATAATACGCAAAAGATCCTGCGAATATCGAAATGACAATGTCGGCTGGCCCGCATTTGAGTTACAAGCATTAGATTACGCTCGGGTTAGCAATGAAAGATAGGTAAAGTTTGTAAGATGAATAATGCGTGTCATGAGAGTGGTTAATGCTTGCTACTACTAGACATTATCGTCTGATTGGCAATAATGTTATTTTGATTGTTAGATATCGTACACTGTTTGTACACATCTGTAACGTTAGCTGCATAGTGCACTGTTCTGACATTTCGACTTGTCTCTACGCCGTACTATATTTACAGTAATCATCCTTCTGAGTGGGTGATATTACATATCGTACAAACCCCCAGATTGACTTCGGATCTGTCGGGAATACGTAGGCAAACTGAAATGGGCACCTGAACGCCAAGACGTGCAATCTGTATGCTATATCGCTCTGCCTCGTTATGTGGTAGCAAGAATGATCACAGTTGGGGCTCCGTATCGAACTGAGTCATTCCTATCACCGAATTTCAACGCCTAGTTTATGAACTAATGCCTCTTCAACCTTGCTGTGGAGAGAGTTGGTCTCGCTGTTGGTTAGCGTGCGCTCTAGACTGCGATAGTTGATGCGGTAGCACATGCTCTTGCGGCCCGTCTTTGGATGTGTGAATCTATCGAAGAGCTTCACATCCTCGACAATGTCGCCGGCCACGCTGCGCACAATTTCCATAACGTCGTTCTCGTGGAAGTCGTGTACGTTGGCCTTGATGCTGCCACCCGCGGCCGATGTCGACTTGAGCCAAAATGACACATCCTTGTAACAGCCTGGGTACTTGGAGAAGGGTACAAAGGGCCGCAGCGAGTCTAGGTTATCCGATACACCCTTGAATTGATTAAGGAAACGTTGATCTTGCGACCAGAAGAGTCGAATGTCGGGGATCTTGAACAGTAACATCGCAATACGGTCAAGACCGATACCGAAGGCCCATCCCACTTGATCCGGCACTCCTGCGTTGATATAGATGTCTTGCTTAACTACACCACTGCCCAAACACTCGAGCCAATCTCCGTCATAGTATACCTCGAGCTCCCACGAAGGACTCGTAAAGGGAAAGTACGCTTCCACCCAGCGCACCTGGAGCGGCTCATCGATGAAATTCGGGTCCACGCTTTTGGCGGCCGCTTTAGCTCTCGTAAATATTTCAACGACCATGAGCTCCAAGGACCTCTTTAAGTGGGCCGCAATGGCCTCAGCCTCCGCGGCAGAGTGGTGGCCCTCTTGTAACGGGTTCCTCTCGTGGTGAAACGGCGGGTTGGGGTCTTGCACCTCGATGTTGTGGCTCGGCAGTTTTTCTAGGTCCGACCATATGGCGGCCGCGACGTCGCCATTGGGCACCTTGGTGCGGTCCCACGAACGTGCCCCTTCCATCTGGTGGAATATGGGATAATGGCTGCGGTCGACCTCATCGCGTCGATATACGTCAGCGCTTATTAGGTAGCCTTCACTTATGTTTGCACGAAACGTGTCAGCTTGGTGCGCGCTCGTATGTGTCCGTAGTAATGTTTCGCCGTTAATGTAATACGTGTCCGACTTGGCGCGGCCGGGGTGATTCTTCGGAAACCCTAACGAATCGAAGTTCTGGTGTGTTGTCACAACGGGGTTGAAATCATTGTGGTATTTGAAGGTCGGCGCCGGGAATACCGATTCAATGATTTGGCGGGTAATGTACACAGGGTGGTCTTTTTGCAGATGTAACCGGCGCGGGATCTTGTCTATGATGTTCGATGGCACGTTGAACCAGGAGTCGGTTTTGTATTTGGTGCCATTGATGTCGGTTGAGATCGAGTTGGCTTGTTGTTGCGCAGCCGGAGCAGCTGTGTGTGAATTAGGCGGGCTTCATAGCCAGAGGCAACAGGGAGCTCTTCAGTGAACCCACCCTCGGATAAGAATCTGCGGCCTAGCCAACAAGGCCGGCAGCTCCTTAAAGCAGGACCGGCCGCTCTCCCGGCGGTTCTATAAGCAGTATTGAGGCGAGACGCCCACATCGCGCGTAGGTTCGAGGCAGATGTTAACAATGGTTAACTAGCACTAAAATTTGTACCCTTTCAAATATGAAGCTCTCCATTGAACGAATGAAGTAGACGCTAAGCGTTTATTGGCTACCTGCATGCTCTGGATCCGCATCAGATACAGCTCGGATACTCGGAGTTAAGACGGCCGACTACTGCACGATGAGGTAAGGGGTCCCCAAGCCGGCGAGCCGGGGACTACCAAATCTGCAAGTACTGCTCGTCGCTTTGCAGGGCTCCAATTTATTGGAGATCAGTCAGGAAAAACCGCTTGAAAAACAATTCCCGTATCAGTGCAGGCCAGAACCACACTCTCAGCTCGTCATCGACCCCTAATTCATTCACCTCATACCCGACGTGTCCCTTGGAGTCTTGCTTCGCCTTTTCCTCTAACCTTTATGGCTAAATTTCGTTGTTGCTTGGTATTGATCACGCTCGGCTCTTCTACCGCAGATCATTACCCAAGTTCTCCAATTGGGATTTGGAGGCATCCCGAGTGAGAGACTATAGAGTGTAGGGAGTGTTGCGATGCAGCAAGTCGCTATGCCTCAGGTCACCTCCAGTAATGCGGAGGCGGCGCTGCCTCCTCCGCTCGCTGCACCTCCGAGTCCCGGTGTCAAGCCCAAGCGTCAGAAGAAACAGCTTGTGCACAAGCAGATTGCATATCCCTTCTGGTTTGGCGGCAGCGCGAGCAGCATGGCTGCATGCGTGACACACCCGCTAGATCTCGGTATGCTACATAAAATTAACCCTTTGAGCCATCTCTGGCTCTCTCATGTATATATTAGCTTCCTGGTCACTAATTTGCTTCGTTTGGTGTATAGTCAAGGTTCGATTACAGTTGCGCTCGGGCGATGCACCTAAGAACATGAGCGGCACCTTTATGCACATCGTGCGAACCTCGGGGCCACGGGGGCTTTACGACGGGCTGACGGCGTCACTGTTGCGACAGATGACATACTCGACGGTGCGATTCGGAGTATACGAGGACCTTAAACGACGGTTCACTCCGGAGGGGCAGAAGCCAAAGCTACCGATACTGATCGGGCTATCAACATTTTCGGGACTGCTAGGCGGCCTTGCGGGCAACGCAGCAGACGTGGTGAATGTACGGATGCAGCAGGATGCGGCGCTGCCGGCGTCCCAGAGACGGCACTATCGGCACGGCTTGGATGGTATGTTGCGGATGGCGCGAACGGAGGGCTTATCGAGCTGGTTCCGAGGCGTGTGGCCTAACTCGACGCGTGCGGCGCTTATGAACGCTAGCCAGCTTGCTAGCTACGATACCTTCAAGGTCATGCTGATGACGCACACCCCGCTCGGCGATACGACGACGACACACTTCGCGAGCTCCCTCCTCGCTGGCTTTGTTGCTACCACCATCTGCTCCCCCGTCGACGTGATCAAAAGCCGCGTCATGAGCGCTAGCACCAAGAAGGGGCTCATCAGCCTAGTCACCGAGATCTACGCCAAAGAAGGCGTTACTTGGATGTTTAAGGGCTGGGTGCCGGCCTTCTTGAGATTGGGACCGTAAGTTTTAACCTGGCTCTTTGAAAGCATTGGACGCTCCTCCCATTACAAATTGAAAGTATGAAGCTTAAAACTGACCGCATGATAAACAGACAAACAATATGTACATTTTTGTTCCTCGAGGCACATCGTAAAGCATATAGAAAATTCAAAGGAATCGAATCGTAAGGTGCCTCAGGCCCTTGATAGAATAAAGGCAACCAAACAGACCCTAGGATCCGGCATGAATAGACAAGGTGTAATGGGATGAAATAAACAGGCTGATGGTCGGCATATATAATGTGTATACCCGGTCAATTTGGGAACGGCGTTTAGAACAGCGTGACGGATGCATGAATTTAGTGTGTCAAGTCACTTGCATAATTGGCAGGCGTTTGCTTGAAAGCTTGTTCGTGTTTGTTCATATTGCTGGATAATCATAATGGTCTCATCAAGTCAGCGTGATTCCCATACGATATTACTTTCGAGGTCTGACACAACACCATATCTCGCGATTGCTTTTGATTTCTAGACGTCTAGATTGTAAATGCTTCAGGTGCCTTCCTTACGTTTTTAGCCCCCTAACTCCGTGCAGCAACGACGAGTCAAGCCTTACAATAACAGACCAATATTCATGTGTCCGAAGGCAATTTTTGGTATAGTACAGAGTGGCATGCCAAAAATGACCACCCACAGTATTATCAGATCAAACCTTAATCCCAAAGGGGATCAATCTCACCATCCACCTGATCCTGAGTTACCATACGGTGTAGTGCCATATGCGGTCGCTGCTCCACCACCCCATGCGCTTGCATTGCCTGCGCCAGCGTATGGAGTAGTGTAGCCTTGATCTTGCCACGGGGCTCCTCCGTCCATAGCATCAGGGCTCCGTGGGCCATCGTAGTCGCCGTTCATACCATCATTCTCGCCCAGGCCGTGAATCAGGCCGGCTAGTTTCCGTTGTAGTTCTTTGATCCCCTCTTGAATGATAGCGTCGGGTTCTATGTTTCCCGCGCTCTCGACTTCGAAGTAGAACCGTGAAGGAACTGCATCGTAATCAAAGGGCTCGCCTTCTGCTGGTGGCTCTTCCCAATCTGCGTACTTACTCTTAGGCCTAGCCTGCGGTTAGTCTAGAAAAAGTAACAAGCAAATAAAAGGGCAGAACCCACCACTCCGCTTGCGCATCTTGTTCATACCACAGATCTAGATGATGTAGCTTATTATGCGGATCGTACTCAAAGCCAACAGCAGAAGTGGGTGCCCACTTGGAATGCTCCTTTGCGATGCCTTTCTTGGCGATACAGGTGAGTTTCAATTCCTGACCCTTACGCAGCTTGGCTATTAACGAGCCCTGGCCCTCAGGATCTGTGATGACGGGGTTTCCGATATGGTTATTAGGGCGGTCGATGCCGACAATGAGGTCGCGGGCGTAGACTTTCATCACCTCTTCGGAGACACACTTAGCATGGAGTGTGAGGATTACGGTGCACTTCCCGCAAGACTGGTCGCAATCACAGTCGCGTGTGTAGTTCAGCTGGTCGATCTCCCGTGAATCGAGCGGAATGAGGCCCAAACGATGTGCGATGAATTCGTCGGCTAGCACGGATGTATTGACCTCCACCTCCACCAAATCGATTGCGATCGTTGGCACTTCGGCCTGGATTACGCGGCGCAGCGAATTGGCGAAGGACAGATCGACGTTACTCAGCTCGAAATCGACGTGTGTACTATCAGCCTGAAGAAAGAGAAGGCGATTGTTAGAGCCAACATCAAGATGTGCGCGCGAGGTGTAGTGACGGTAGCGGTAGGCATCAACCTACAGCCGAGATCTTCACTGACGGACCCAGGGACTCGCCATCCATCATCATGGTATCGTACTCCATCCTGAAAGACTAGGCACGAAGATCAGAGGGCAAATTTTTATCGGTGCAGAGCAAAAAAGCAGAGATGAGCCTGGAAAGAACGCGCGCGGTCACAAGAAGGTGTGCGAAAGAAAAAGGGTAGCGGTAGTGGCGGTCGTGGGAGGGAAATGCATGCGGCTTCTCTCAAGGCTGAGTAGCGCGACAGCACAAGAAGATTGAACGGCAGGGGTCATTTGGATCAATGCAAGGCTACAGCGCATTCGGCTGGGTGCATTGGGTGAGTTTACAGGTAGAATAGTAAAAATACCATATTTGAACTGTGTGGGGATGTATCTAGACTAGACGTCGAGTTAGGTTGTTGCCATCCAGCTTTGTTCAATACTCGGTCTAGCGAAATGTTTCCACAATACTGGATGGCGCAGAGCAAGGTACCGTAACAAAGGCAGGGCCACTTCATACATGTGGGTGAAAAGCAACGATCTAAACTCTACGGCTCAGGACAACCTTCTGTGCCTGACGAGTTTATCATCTCGTTCGTTATCCGCACTACAAAGGGCATTTTCATTGATACAACAGATTTCTCATCTACTTATCTATATACGAAATCAACTTTAAAGCTACCAGTCTACTCTCGACCCGATCGTTATCATTTATATAAACGATTTGCTTAAAGGTAGACTAAACAAAGGACATACACAGCTGCTTTTATCTGATACATATATCTACCTTTATATTGAACAGTAGTACTTGATAACGACGAACCTCAACCTTCATTTCCAAGCCCATCTAGCTTCTAAGACTCCGCTGTACGAAAAGCCCAGATAAACTGCACTTGATAACATCACTATCCAAGCTGTTCTCTAGCTCCAACGCGGCTGATTGATCACTATGCATATATTCAGTGCGTTCCGTAGATACCAAAGTCTTCTTCACAATTCTGGGCTCGCCAGAGATAGCAATGAAAACAGGAGGTTCGCGTCGCCTGGAGGCAGTGTAATACCAGGGACACGGTGGAGACGATCATGCGCAAGCACAGAGGACACGTCTCCGGGGGATAAAAATTAGAATAATCACGATTGAGTCCAAGTAGGACTCTTTCAGAGATTAAACTGAAAAGAACAGATACTACACTTGATCTAAGCCAAAAGGCAAAGAGAGCTAAAGAAGAAAGGAAGAAAAATTAGAAAGATGGGAGCAAGGTCGGCTTTATATAGGCGTGTGAGAGCGGTGTGATAGGGCGGTGTGTGGTTCTGCCGGCAGATTCTTAGGCTACAAAGTGGGGTCCAAGCTCTAGCTGTGGCTGTATTGTTAGACTAGAAAAACTCTAACCACAGCGGCCTAGAATGCACTTGCAGTTGACCGGGGCCAAAAAATTATTTGTCCCATCCCATCTTGACCCATTCAGATGAGCAAGAGTAATAATTAGTGGCTGTCGCATCAGTTTTTCTACACACGCGACACTGACTTCCAGAACATAAATTTGTATTCCTATCTAATTTGATCCTCATCTATACTGCTACCATGTTTCGTCAAGCATTGTCCGCATCTTCCAGAGCTATTTCTTCTAGCTCAAGAACAATTGCGCAACGCCATTCCCTACGATCACAGTTCTCTCCTGCACCCTTGAATCCTCTACGATCCACACTATCTACGAAGAGGAGATGGTACAGCGACCAAACAGAAGCCGCAGTTAAGAAGGAAGGAGAAGATTTGGCATCAGAGACTGTGACCAAAGACAGTCAAGATGCCAGTGCGACGCCAACTGTTGAGGCCGAGCTGAAGAAGAAACTCGAGGCCAAAGACAAAGAGGTGGTCGACTGGAAGGTTCGTACTTGCATTATAGCACTTCTAGAATATAGGATTCTCATACATGTTACTATAGGATAAATACCTACGATCCGTGGCCGACTTTCGCAACCTTCAAGACCGTACCCAGCGGGACATGAAATCTGCTCGCGACTTCGCCATTCAGCGATTCGCCAAGGATCTTGTTGACAGTGTCGACAATCTAGACCGCGCCCTAATCATGGGGCAAGAGAAGATGAAGACTGAAGAGGGCAAGGAAGAGAATGTCGACCTCAAGAACTTCTACGAGGGTGTCAAGATGACCGAGACCATTATGCTTCAGACACTAGCTAAGCATGGCCTGGAGCGGTTCGACCCAGAGGGCGAGAAGTTCAACCCTAATGAGCACGAAGCAACATTCATGACTCCGATGCCCGGCAAAGACGACAACACCGTCTTCCACGTTCAACAAAAGGGCTTCAAGCTCAATGGAAGAATACTGCGCGCTGCCAAGGTCGGTGTCGTCAAGAACCAATAAACCTGTCTCACCGATACTTGGCAGTCACGATATTGGAGCACAAAATGCTCCCTGTATAAATGTTAACCATGTATAACAAGCAATAACCTGGAAAACCTGATGATCTATGTCCTGGGGCCTGGCGTTGGGTATTACTGTAATGTATATAAAAAGATGCTCCTCTCATGAACGAAAAAGTCGGCTGGCGGATTCCCACTTTGTTACATGGCATGGCATGGCATAAATCATGGAGGAGATAGAACAGCATCTATGGAGTCCTAGATTCCGGGAATATTGTACAGAGCATCTCCGGGCTCCTTATTGATCGAAGACAAAACCACCGCAATAATCTAATACGTATCCGAGGCACTTCTTCAGAACTCACTGTAACGGCTACATACATCCTAGTCGTACTGCTCAACATGACAGGATGCCCGGTATAGCAGGCTAGTTCTCGCTCATTGAGACACGAGGACAGTACAGCTAACACCTGCTCCTGGTACTTATAGTCCCCGAACGCCATACGTGGTACATGTAAGTTACGAGAATACCCCTATGAGAGCTGGAGCTTGGACGTTATTGTCCCTATACCGCATACAATACCATTGTGGGCTAATGGGGGGTAGCTAAATGCCTGAGGTCAATGATGAGCGCGCTGTCCAGTCATGTTGCTTGTCCGGTTTTTAGGTTGACGAATTAACTTACTCTTACCCTCGAACTACCTGAGGTGCACATCTGCATTAACAACCTTCCGGGCATGTGTTGGGTTCCCCGACTTCGTGGCGTTCGACTGTTTTTTGCTGCAGCTGTCACTTAGAACAACTCATTTCACTGCTCCAGCTGGACGTTTGACTTACCACCGCGACCCCTAAGAACATCTCTTGTAGTTCCGCCTGTTTGGGTTTACACCTCAGTTACCCGCATCATGTCGCTGACCCCAGCAGTCACGAAGGATGGCTTCTCCTTCGCAGGAGACCTCTACGCTGAGGCGAGCGGCCATAATCGTCACCGTCGCGCTACCGTCTCTGGGCTCAAGGATCACTTCAAGTCCGGCTCCGACAAAGACCACCCGGCTCACTGGTTTGAAGCACAGCTCGTCCACTACGGTCTGCAACCCTCTAAGACCAAGTCAGTCGCACGCATGCGCCTTTATGATGCCGTCAACGCCGGCAAGCTCTCAGTGCCCGCGCATATCCAAAAGCTGGAGTCGGATCTTAAGAAGGAATGGATTAAAAAGGAGCGAGAGGTAAAAAAGGCCATGAAGACGTCGGCCACCTCTTCTACAGCTACAGGCACAAAGCGAAAGGTAGACTCCTCAAATGTCGATCTTATCGTCAATGTCGGCGGAGTCAATATCACAGTATCGGCGAATGATGCTTCGTCAAGCTCGTCAGCGGTAAAGAAGGCAAAAACATCAAAAACGAGCACAGCCAAGCCTGCCGCGTCTGCTCCAACATCGCAGAAGACAGCAGCTTCGAAGAAACCAACTTCCACTAAGCCTTCATCATCTGCATCCACCTCCACCACTCCCGCCAAAAAGCAGACAGCTCGCCGCGGTGGAATTTCGCAAGGGCCTAGCCGGGGAAGCGCCGCCACAGCCGAGACAGCAAGTCCTCGGCCCCGTACCAAACAGACCGCACGACGAAGCGGCGCCTTCATGGCCAGAGACAGGATTCCGGCTCCAGGATCTACAGCTCTAGACGAGGGATACAGATACGATGAACCGCCGCCGCCGTATGCAGAAAACGATAACAGCAGTGGTCTCCGGCCCCTCGGTCTTCTCAACGGACGCTACGATATTGCCTCGAACGAAGTCAGAGAGCAATGGGGCGACGAAAATTTCGATCTCGTTCTCACGCTCAGTGGCCACGAGATGTGGGGGAAATTTGACCTCGGCATCGTGAGCGGGATCCTGCACTTCGCCGAGCGCCCCTTGGTGTCATCTCTCGAGCGCGTGCCTTTCACATGGCGCGGCGAGGAGACTGACGGCCCGATTCATTACGGTAATAATAATCGCGGCTGGATTCAGTTCCTGGGCGATGGACGCATTGAGGGGGAGCTCGACTTCATGAGACTTGACTTCGGCGGCGAGAGACTCCCGGGCCAGGGCACGCGCAGCGAGATCGACGTCGCGACTATGCGCCGCGAGTGGAATGGATATAGTGAGACAGAGTACGAGAGGCTGAATCGTGCTCGTTGGGGGTAGACTGGGCCCGACTCGCCAGGACCTTCCCTTTGGATCCTTTGAATCTTTGGAGCATTTCTCAACTTATTGTATTGCGTATGTTTTCCTTCTTCATGTTTCAGCAGCTTTCGGACGACATAAATGTAAAAAGAGTGATGAATAATTGCCAGCAGCAATTTTTGCAAAGCGAAGCTGCTTCCCGCTAGGTACTCAAGAAACCTAATTGTATTACAAACCCCTTTGAGATTCCTCACTTGTAATCCTGAATGCGATGCTAAACTAGTCAACACATTAAGACTTCAATATTCATCACCAAATCACCAGACGCTCAACACAAATCACTAAACCAGAGAGGACAACCTGGACGTTTCATATCTAAACGCCACTTTACTACACGATATCGTCGGGCTTTGTTAAAGCAGCGTATCAAATTGCTGTTGGTATAGGTTTAGGTGGCGTCGTCGTCCCAACCGGCCGAAAACTCGGAGGGGGTTGCTCTCGTCAGGGAATAGGATGTGCCATTGATGACCAAAGTCAGATATCCTAAGGGACACCGTCGTCTATGCCGGCTAGAAGGCTCATAGAATGATGTTATAGTAGCTGGTGCAGGAGGATTCGTAACGCGAGCTATGATTCCAGCGTTTTTCTTGAGGAAGTACGAGCGCACCGGACAAGACCCATGCACAAGAGAGATAGGGCATGGACTTATAACACATAGCTAAAATCTAAACAGATAGCAAAAGGCGTATTCTTTAGTCTAGCACCTCCTGAACATGTCTGAAGAGAACATAGGCCACTATATTGGCCGTAGAGGACACAGAATCAAGTAATAGTCCCAAACCGTCGACCAGATCAACATACCATCAGTGGATGACAACAGTATAGCGACATCGTAACAACGACGAGAAAAAGACAAACGCGCCCGCAGACGCCCAGTTGACCAACACCGCCGGGACCGAATCAGGAGACGAAAAAAAAAAAAAAAAAAAAAAAAAACAGCAAAGCAGCCGCCACATTACACGAAGACATCCGCCCTCACACGTCCGTAGCAAAGCTCCCAAACGGCCCTGGGACGCGCATCCGAGCGCCGTACCCCGTGCCATCAGGGTTGCGATACTGAAAGCGATAGCGGACCTGATCTCCCGCGCTGATACCGGCATGATTACCGCCAGCACTCCGACCCCCTCCCCGTCCCTGCCCGATCTTCGAGCTCGCTATCCCAGCCAGGACACGCTCGACCTCCTCATCCCTCGGCGCGGTTTTCCCAGCAGACCAGCGATGATCCTCTTCCTCCTCCAGCCCCCCCGGACCATCGAGATCATCATCATCATCGCCACCCTCGCCCTTATCCTCGCCCATCAGCACGGCGTAGGCGTGCTCCGGGTTGCGCACGCCGGCCCGCGCGCACAGCCCGCGCACGTCGTGCTCGAGGCGCGCGATGCGCACCGTGTTCTCGGCGACGCGGGACTGCTGCCAGCCGAGGCGGCACCAGGCGGTGTCGAGGCGGGCCTGGGCCTCGCGGGCGTGGTTGGCGACGTGGGCCTTGATCCGGTCGCGCCGCCGGCGGGCGCGCGCCTCGCGGCTGCGCTGGTCGCGCAGCTCGCGCTGGTAGTCCAGCGCCGGCATGAACCTGTTCAGGTGCTGCAGGTCGTACTGCAGCTGCTTGATGTACTCCTTCTGCGCCTCCACGTGCCGGTACAGGCCCTCCTCCGCGTCTTCCGTCTGCTTGATGACCGCCCATTGGTGCTGCAGGTGGGCTTGGATCTGTGGGCCCGGCTGGTGGTTGAGCTCGGAGACCTCGACGGTGGCGGATTCGACTTCGGTCTGTGTGTGTGGGATTAGTGCGCGTGTGCTGATGTTGAGTTGATTGGTGGGAGGGGAGACGGCTATAGTAAAATAACGTGATATGCTACAGCATGCGATGTGATTCAGATGGGAGGGACTGTCATGTGTTTATGGCGCTGGTAGTAGGTATGTTGGGTGGAAAAGCAGCCGATGATGACTTGACAACTTACTAATGTATATCGCTCGTCCCCGCCATCCGACTTGGTAGCAGCAACCTTACCGCCATACATATTAGTGCGCAGGTCACGCTCCAAGAGAGGCATCATGCGCGCATACTGCGCGTGGAAGTTGGGAGTCTGCCAGCCGCGGAATTCGATGCCCGGCGGAGTGAATATGATGGAAGGGTTGGTGGGAACAAGATAAGTCGGTGTTAACTCCTCTCCTGAGTAAATGTCATATTGGGGCTCGATCAATTGAGAGACATGCTCGCGCTGTTTGGGTGGCGCAGGGACATCAGTCGTAGGTGGCCGCATCCGCTGGTAAGAAACGGTTTCCTGAAAGCAGGAGGTGAGCGGAAGCTAAACAGGGACAGCCATCGCGAGGAAGAAAAACGAAGAGCAAAGGAGTATATAGCACATACTTCAAAAGGGACTTTGCCTTCACCCTCGTTCCAACGCACACAACCTTTAGACCACTCTAGGAAAGTGCATGGGGAGATACGGCCGCTGGGTACATTGGCTTCCTCGTCGTCGGGGTCATCCTCGAGCTTAAAGTCGGCATAGAAGGCGGCATAGATGTGCGAAGACAGATCCATGTCTTGGGGAGGCTTAATGTGCGCAATGTTGGGTCGGTATACCTCAAAGACGCAGTCGCGAGGCGAGTCGCCGCCCATGTTGAGAGAATCAAGAGCCTTGTCGATCATATTAAGCATTCTGAGAATATGAATGAAAAATAAGCTTCGCTTCTATAGCGTGTAGGGGTAATATATAAATATGTGATGAGAGGAGGGGAAGTGCAAAGACAAGATAGAGCTAATACCTTGAAACATCCCTCTTGTGGTGTATCGCGGGTTTGGATGCTCGTGCTAACTCTTCTCTCTGTCGAATCCACTCGAAGAGGGGATCATCATCTCCCCCCAACCAATTGCCACGCATAGCAACATAAACCTTCATCATAGCATTCGAAATGACTTGGATCTCTTTGGGCTTTCCATAAGTACAGCCAGGAAGGTAGTGAGTGTGAGGGGCTGGAGTCGAGCAAAGGTCGACCCTCTCACCCTTCGGAGTGCGCGTACTGCCTTGAGCAGTACTAGAATCGGGGGTCTCATGACTGATACGGAACCTGCTAGGGATGCGAGGAACTTGTGGAATGAACTCGGCCTCGTCTTCACCATATTCAGGACTATGCTCATTATCATGTTCATTGGCGGGGACGTTAACTTGCTTTCCCATTGGTCCACGGGAACCTGATTACAGTCAGCCTCGATGCTACAATTATGTTTCAATAGAACTTACTGCTACGGGGAGGATGAGCAACAACTGGCTGGTCGGTCGGCTTGTGAGATGAGCGGACGTAATTGGTATCCTGGGTGATAGCCGCCATGTTCGGAAGGGAGTTAATGTATTGCGTTTTAAGCTACCAAAGAGTGCGAGGCGCAGACCAAGCAATATAGGCCGAACAGAAGAGACAAGCTTGGAGTTTCTGCGTTGATGTGTAAGGACTTGAAGAACCGAAACTGGGAGTACGTCAATAAGACGGGGTGAAATAATAGCCTGTAGTTGCCAGCTTTATTGCAGTATTGGCACCTTAGCATCTACTTTAGCGAGCTTTGAACAATACCAAATAGAGAAGACGGTAGCTATTGTTGGAAATTGGCTTAGATGTCGATTGATGTATTGTGGTGGCATACAGAGCGCAACTGTGCACAAGTAGCGCGTACCAATGCACAACAACGTTGACCACTCTACCTCTTAATCGCTTGGGCCTTGTTACCCTACAGTAACTCGGCCTGCGATACCGCTAAAGGTACTAAAGGCCCTATCTGTTTATAAACATTAATACATCCGCCCCCTAATTGCCGTTGTCCAGAGTCGCCTTAGTTCCCGGTATATGATGGGTGGCCATAAATATATCGCTCTCCTATAGACACAACCCAACTGCAGAACTTGGCTTCTCATTTTTTGGCTTTACCCTTTCCTCCGCCAGCCTTACGACCCTTGCCTTTCGGAATTTCGCCTTCGTCGTCATCGTTATCGGCTGAGACTTTGGCTGTCTTCTTGGTGCCCTTTTTTGCACCCTTGGGCTTAGGCTTTTTGATGTATTTGTCCTTTGTGATATCTTCGTCTTCATCATCTACAACTTCGGCAGCTTCAGGAGCTTCCGCATCGTCCTCTTCATCCATAGCTTCCTCTAAATCAGGCTTATCTTTGGCAACCTTCTTGGATCCAACAACGGCGCTTGCTTTCATGAAAGGAATTGGGTGAGACATAGAGTTATACCTACAGAAGGGTTAGCATGGGTGTCTACTCGGAATGGAAATATGGTTGGCTGACAGTCTCGTGAAGGTAGACTTGGTTTGCGTCTCAATAGAAACGGCCTCCTCATCCTGTGGACCAACGCCTAGCTCCTTAATCGAATCGAAATCCTCTCTGGTGAGGAAGTAGCTGTCCATGAGCTCGATGACTTCTTCGACAATATCTTTACCATCATCGGCTAATCTTTTGATGAGTTGTGTCCACAGAACTGGGAGATACTGTTGGCGAATCTCGTTATGATCTCCAGATGCTCTAAGTCGCATATGCGAATGGATTTCTCGGATTAATCGGCCAAGCTTGCCATACTTGCTATTATTACCCAACCAGCTTGTGAAGTTCGAGCTTAAAAGCTGACCAGACACGTAGCTGGCAGGCCGAACCGTACTAAAAACTGCATGAGTCGGCATGAGGCTCCAATGTTGTTGTGGTCCATGGATCATTCGGTCTACCAGATCACCATCAGAGATACTTTCTGCAGCCTGGTCCATTAGCTCGAGAAGCTTTAGATTCTGTTCGCGTTTGTTGTCCCGGTACTGGCTGAGCGCTGATGGTTTTGTCCGAAGATAGTTCTCTTGTATCATCAAATAGCTGAATTCGTGATCATTAAAGTAAAGTTCGATCTTATCATTGAGAGTAGATTTGCTCGCGGGGGAGAAAAGACCGCCTGCAAGCATCTTCTGGCATATGTCCCATGGCTTCAGGACGATTGATTTTTCCCATGCTTTAGACATATCTTTACTCTGATCAAAATCCATGGATATTTGGTCTAGCTTGATTGTCGCCAACATGTTGACGATTTGTCTGATGTCGCGGTTGCTACCTTCAATAAGAGCGTCGAGGACCTGTGGTGACAGCTTTAAGCCTTCTCGATGACAAATCGTCATCATCCGGGAACGAATCTGGTCGACTTGAGGTCGCTGAAACTTGATGTCGAATGTGACGAAGTCAAAAGGCTTCATCTTGGGTAACTTGCGCTCGTTGCAGATTAGGATCAGAGGTACTTCTGTTTTCTTGCAGAACTTGGCAAGGGCACCAACGCCGCCTCGGTCTCCTGCGGACATGCCGTCGACTTCGTCCATGATGAGGACGATATTCTTCTTCTCTTTATCGACCTTTTTCCCGTCGCCAGCGAAGAAGCCGTGAAGGGAAGTGTTATTCATAACCTCGCTAACGCCAGATTCAACAAGCTTTTTGCTCCGTGCGTCGCTGGCATTACTTTCAATGACGTCGTAACCTTCTAATTTGGCTGCAAGGTGAGCAGCAGTTGTTTTGCCGATTCCAGGCGGCCCAGATAGGATGACAGCGCGTTCACCGCCCATGCCATCTGCCCCTCGTTTCTGAAAATTGTACCTCTTCGCTTGAGGCCAGCCCTTCAGCCACTTTTGAATTCTTTCCACGGCTGCTTTGTTTCCGCAGATATGGCTAGGCTGCATGGGTGCATACTTGACTGTCCACAGTTGTGCAGACAGGGGTTGGACTGGCTGAGTAGCGGCGGTAGCCCCTCGAGCCACAGCTGCCTTTCGAGCCTTCTCTTCCTCTGCTTTTCTCTCTTTCTCTTCTCGTTCCATTTCGGCGGCCTGCTTCTTAATTTTGTCTTCTTCTTCCTTGCGCTTCTGCCTTACTTTTTCGGCGCCTTTTCCAGTTCCACCACCCGCGGGAAGACGACGTATGAGCTCAAATAGGCCCTCCTCGTTGATTGTTTTGATACCGTGCTCCTTTATCTTGGCAAGCTTGCTCGGACCAGCATCATCTCCAAGAACCACATAGTTGGTCTTGCTGCTTGGAGCACCTGTGATTTTGCCACCATGACGCTTGACAAGAGCCTGACCATCATCACGTGTCATTCCTGACAGTTGGCCCGTAAAAACAAAAGTGAGACCAGCAAGACAATCAGGTTCTCCGGTGGGCAAGTCACCTACAATAGAGTTTGGCGGGGGCCCCGAATTCCCCCCCCCTCCAGCTGCCTTCCTCCAGTCAAATTTGGTGTTGGGATCCTTAGGAGGAGGACTTGGTGGTCTAACTGTAGGGATATCGTCGAAAATAGCTTGAATGTCAGCATCTTCCGCTTCCTCAGCCTTCTTGGCTCTTGGTGCCCTGGGCTTTTTGGGGGCAGGTTTCTTGCGAGATGGTGGTTCTTCATCTTCATCATCTTCGTCGGGATCAGGTTCGGGCGTCTTTCTCTTTTTAGTCGTGACAGAAGTCTTGGCGCCCTTTGAAGCTTCTGCAATTGGTTTATCATCTTCATCGTCATCGTCAGCAACGGGCTTGCTACGAGATGCCACTCGTTTCGGTCTTGGAAGAAACTCTTCTTCACTTTCTTCTTCGGCGTAGTCATCATTCTTCCGCTTGTTACGCGATCTAGCGTTGGCGGCAAAGATATCGTCCCCTGCGTCTCCATCACCATCATCAATGAATGCATCCTCGTCATCATGCAGGTTATGGTTCTCAGTGGTGGTCGAGGCACGTTTTTTGGACGTCTTTTTGCTCGCAGGCGGCGCCTTGGTGCTACTTTGCTTGCCTCTAGGACTCGAGCGTACTTCTACTGCGGGCTTGGTTTGTGATTTCGCTTCGGACTTGGCAGGCTGTTGGTTCTTAGACTTGCTTGAGGCGAAATATTCGCTTGCCGTGGTGGTGGTGCCTTGGACTTCCTTGTCGCTAATAACTATAGTCAGTTTCAACATACTCCATGGTGCAGGTGTTAAGCATGTTACCTTGGTTTCTTCCTGGGACTTGATCGAGTAGCTAGCTTCTTCGGCCTTAATATACTTGTTAGCGGTATGCAGGAAATAAGGACTGGTCGGCACACGCACTCAACAACTGGTTGGTCATCCTCATCGCTATCTTCTACAACTTTTCTACCCCCTGAGAAGTTCTCATTAGTCCGAGTAGTCGGTAGTTCAACATAGTGTGCACCTACTAGTACGCTTCTTGGGAGGCTCTGCTTCTACCTTCTTTGAGGGACTAGGCTTCGCAGGGGTAGCGCCGCCCTTTGCGCCAAAAAAAGAGCGAATATCAGGCATGATGATAGATACAATTGTGAGAGGGAAAGAAAAAGGAAGCGCTGTGTCGTGGGGTGAGATACACACCCAAAAGTGAATGGGTAAGCTCTGAAGTTGCGCGCACTTGGTGGGAAGATGTGCAGACCAAACGCGGTTGACGGCCTGTATGACGCGCCGTCTCTGTACTGATCCGTAGCGACATTAATTGGCCATTGGTCCCTGCAAGACAGGGGCTTAAACTTATCAGGTAGGCTAGTATAGGTACCGGCTTCCGCCTTATCAATGTTATCGTAACAGGCGGATCACAGGCCAAGCCAGGTGGAGTCTCAGGGGTCTGCTAAGTCTTCAGGTAAGTACCTAAGGTATCCGGACCCAACCAATCAAACGGCCTTCGCCTAGAGGAGCATTCGACTCCAAAAGTTCTGGAGCTCCAAGTTTCTACATAGGTAAAAGATCGAAACCACGCTCTAAGTGTTGAGGTGGTCGACTGTATCCGATACCCACAATCATGCGCTCCAACCCTTCCTCTTGCCTTCTCGGGGCCTTTCGATCGCTAAAGATTGCGCATACTCCTACAACGCGTCCGTCGATAATACCCAGCACCACGGCCGCTTCTCGAAAGATCGCAGGGCCGCAGAATGTCAGACTCTTTTCGGCGTCAGCCTCGATGGCTGGCAATTGGCTTGAGCCCAAGCTAGACCGCAAAAAGAAGATGATGAAGGGTCGACCGCGAGTTGCAACCGGAGGCTCGACAAAGGGAACAACTGTCGTTTGGGGTGACTATGGTTTGCGCATGACCGATCACCACCGCAGAATCAGTGCACAGCAGCTTAAGATTGCCGAGGACACTATCAAGGGGCGGCTACGTGGTCAGAAATACCGATTATACAAGAGAGTCTGCTGCAATGTGGGCGTTTACGTGAGCGGTAATGAGGTGAGTGCTTTCCTTCATCAACCGTAACTCTTAATACCCATCTAACACGAGGTCTTAGATGCGTATGGGTAAAGGAAAGGGTGGCTTTGATCATTGGGCAGCCCGTGTGGCGGTCAACCAGATCGTTCTAGAGCTCAGGGGAATGATCCACGAGCAAGTCGCACGCGATGCATTCCGGCTGGCTGGCAATAAGCTCCCCGGTAAGTCTTTCACATGGGCATGTATAATTTCTCGTGTCTGACATCTGCCCAGGCCAGTGGGAGTTCGTGAAGAGGGGCGAACCACCAGTTGTAGGAATAACAAAGTTGGACGGGGTCACATTGGAAGATCTGAAGAGACCGAGGCGGAAAATATCCGCCGAAAATCTGCAACCTATCCCTCCACCTGCTCAAGTATCCGAAGGAAACCGAACTCCTCTAGATCTTCCTTAAACGAACGCGACCATGTTCTTGTACAATGCTCTACGATGTTCAATAATGTACAGTATAAACTCTATATAATGGACAACAAGACCTGCACAGCTGGAAGGCTTCCCTGCTGACACAGGAGTCCAAGTATAGGCCGTGGGTATCTTGTCATAGTCATAGAAATTCCACGGCTGCATTAAGACAAGTCTGGGGTGCTTATAGATCCTGATTCTGGTAATACACCTATTCTCATCGTTATGTGTAGTAATCTCGAACTTTGAGTATCAAAGGAAGTTGCGACTTTCTGTTTGGGGGGTTTTCACACGGCTTCGTTACTTCTGGTTACTTCTGGTTACTTCCGCTTCAACCAGAACGACAGGAAAGAACACCGTCCTTCCTACTCTGCACGGTACGAAGGTCGTTAATACTTTGGTTGTCATAACTTTCCCATCATAGCAGAATATTGCAATCCCACTCAACGCCGCATAACATCTACAGATCATCTCGGGACTCGTTGTCTGAGTGAGTTTACCATGACAGACCGATTTGAGCTTGACCTCAAAACTTTTGAAATACTGAGCAAATCTTCCAATTTGGTGCTATTAGTAACTTCAAAGGCTTACCTCTACGACGTACCATTTTACGATATGACGCAAGAGGATTTAATAGGCTTAATCAAGTCGAAACAGCTATGGCTCCCTCCCCAGGGTCTATGCCGGCTCGACGTTCATGTACAGTTGCATGAGTGTGATATCAGCGGAGACGAGTCAGCCGATATCCTCGATTTCATAGCCCAAACAATTTGCCAATCTTCTGTGAGTTAAGCCCGCGTTGGCAATAAGCTGCTGTCAGTACATTCGCTCATCTATTTCAGTTATGGTCAAGACTCGGCCTAATTGTAGAGGTTCTGGACGTTCAATATCACCAAGAAGTTGACGGAATCCCGAATCTTTATTTCAAGATCGATCATCCAGATATGTCATACGCCCTTCTATCGCCGCCACACACCTGCACAGCTCATTTCAAAGGTCTAGAATGCTTATTACGCTTCCAACCCTCAAGTCACCCGGAGCCCAACTGTAGACGGGAGACCCAGGTAGCCTCTAAATCTTTGTTACCCACGAGTCCAAGCGAACCTCCGATTGAAACTTCAATAGACCCCCACAAATCTTCTATACCGGATCTGGCTGAACAGTGGAAAGAAGTAGCCTACCTAGTCGAGGCAGTCTTTTACTTTACAATAGGTGTGCGCAAGCGGTTCCGGGATTTGAAAATCGTTGAACTTGAGACGTCGACGTCGTTGCTAGAGATTGCGCCTGCTATTTGGAATTCACACTATCTGAAGGTATGTTAGGCAAGATTTGATCTCTAACGGGAACTAACCTTTCTTCTAGTCAAGCGCAAGCCATGCAAAAAACTTCGCAGTAATATCCAATATTTTAGCATCTACTATAGACGGTCAATCCCCTGAACTTAGGCGTAAAGGAGCCGAACTATTGAAAGATAATGATGTGGAAGCAAATGAAGAGCCGCACCAGGAAAACGAATCGGCGGTAAAGCGTCTAGAATCGTCCATCCAACGAAGCCTATGGGACTTACTTCAGGCTACACTAAAGCTAACAGTCGGAACTACACAGAGGGCAACGAAAGCCTCTTTGCCAACTAATGAAATGATCAACCATGGCCTCGAAGCGGGTTTCGAGATCAGCGGGCTCACAGTCGATGAAGATGGCCATGGGCAGCATAGCATGTCTCATAAACTCGACAATTTTTATGGATATTTGCTACCATTGCCAGACTCAGCGCACAAGCACTATCAAAGTAGTACACACTATCTATCAGACTTTGAATACCCAAGGCCTGAGGGCGATAACTCCAGCTTATTTCAAAATGATGATGTACAGGAAGCACTTGAGCTTGGAGTAGAAATGGAGAATTCTTTCTATGAAGCTGAACTGACTGACGATCAGCTACCCCAGCCCTATTACGAAAGGTATTTCGACTCACTTTTACCCAGTACAGCGCAGGATCTCCATGTGTCAGACTATCTGTATCGTGACAATATTAGAGATGATTATGAATATGATCATCTCAACATGGTTGATAATGGATACATAGACTTGGAAGTAGCAACATCACAATGGGAGGATCAAGGACGAGGCAACACAGAGAGAAGAGCAGAAGATGAAGATATTGCCCAATACCTAGATGCAGATGAAGATGGTTTGTTATGAGTTACCAAATATAATGTCCAAGTACCAAGTGATCTATAGGGGTAGCTGTGCAATAGATGAAGCGGAACTGGAAGAAAATCAAATCACAACACTGGCTACAGCCGTGGGCCTCCAAGCTCTCTCCCATGGATAACACTCTGGTGACTATCTCCGAGCTTGCTGATTCTGAGCTTTTACGACCCATAGCTACAGCTCTTTAAGGCAGCTGCTACCCGGCATATCTTGACATCCTAGCCTTTCTCATTCGCAATCCAATAGGCCAATCCTAAGAGCGACGACCTGCACCGATCCTACGACTAGCATAGATCATTTCTTCGGATCCGAGCGACTCAAACCGTACGCCTGGCTGAGGGTGCCGCTATCTTTGTGCTGGGGGTTTGCCGCCGGGCTTCTTATCGTCCTTTTTCTCCTTTTTCTTTTTCTGTTCGGGTTTCATAGTCCCGTAGTGGATGTACCATATGAACAGGGACTGTAGAATGAGGATGATGAGAGCGGCAACGAGGACGAAGAAGACGTAGGGCTGATCGTTGAGCGTGGCGACAGCCTCAGGTGTCGCGCCGATCTTGGCTAAGAATGCGAATTGGCCAACCACGGGAGGGTGGGACTGCTGAGGTGCTGACATGGTGATGAATGATTGTGGTGACTTGTGGTTGTGGTCTAAGAGGACTGATTGTCCTTCTGCCAAAGCTTAGCTCGGTGCTGAAGGGGATCGACGGAGTTGATGCGGTGACTATCGAAATGCGAGTGAAAGAAGTATAGAAGTCTATAAATTGATAATACTATTATATATGGTGCACCTGTCACCTGGAGAAGAAAAAATATCGCGATAGATAGGCTGGTGTTCAAGTTGCCTCACTTGACGAAGATCTAGGCGGGAAGAAGAAGACGGTTAACAACTTGGGTGGAGGGGAGAGATGTCACTTTCGATCTATCCTACCCCCAAATTACATAAAGGGTTCAAAAATCGCTTCACACACGCGTAATGTCCCAGTCAAACGCATGTGAGCGTCGCAGGCCATGATAACGATCCCTGTGAAACTCCGGAGTTTCAGAGCTGCGGCAGAGTCGACTGACATTTTAGTATTGGGGTCACATCATGTCTTATAGATAGAAATACTATTCGTTGAGATGACCAAGCTAGCGGTATAATGGTATAGCGATGAATTTTATTCGTAGTATCAAAGTTTCGATCACCTAGCTAAGCATACTGAAGCTCTCATGAATTTGACAATTCATCAATAACCTCGAGGATGAGGTTCATCGAGAAGGGACCCCTTGTCAAGGGGTTTGGGGGACTGATTGGGGTCTATAGCCAATCATATGTCTCAATTTCTGAGCCTAAGTTCCGATATTATTGGTGGTGTACAGGTAGTACCCACTTGTACTGAGTACCTATGTATCTAAGCCACACAGGGGTCTGTCGGCAGAACAGAAAGCCCGGATGAATACCTGCAGCGTTAGGAAAAAATAGTGCCGAATTGAAGCTCTAATACTACCCTGCGCGTGCTTTCAATATCAATATTTGCCTGCAATTGCGATCACTCCAGGGCTATAGAGGACAGCTGGAGATGCCATGAGTGTAGCACGGCCAGCACGATGCCTGTTCTCGCGGGGGCTCGCGGCGACGGGTTCCAAGGTGGGAGCGCCAGCGCCAGCACCACGATGTCACGCCTCCTTTCATAGCTCGGCGCAGCTTGCCAAACGGAAACCCCGATTCAAGAGCATACACGCCGAGGCGATGGGTCTGGTGACGCCTGAAAAGATTGAAGAGTACAGCAAGCAGACCTTTCCGCAATACACGCCGGAGGAGCTGGAAGTTTTGAGAGAGCGGTACACGCCAGAGCAGATGGCAGCATTGGAAGCTGGTGAAGCGGCTATCGACCCGAGAGACTTAACGATACAAGGCCGGCTACGCAAAGATCCATACCAACTCCCCTACCTCGACGACTTCAGCAAGATCTTACCGATCGTCGACAAGCGGCCCAAGCCGCATCCACTGCCCAAGAACGACGTCAGGTTCATGACGCCGGAAGAGCACGCGGACGACCTCGAAAAGCTGATTGAGGACCTAATACCAAAGGACGTCAACTTCGAAAACATGTCAAGCGAGCAGATCGAAAAGGAGTTGCTCAAGAGGGTCAACTTCGAGATCGCCGGGTCCGAGTACTTCGAGGAGCGCTCGACGCTCGCCAACTACGACCAGCCGTCGAACACGGCGCTGGCGCCCGCGCTGGGCAAGAAGCTGCGCGGCATCGCGGGCCTGTACAAGCCGATCGTGGACCCAGAGGACCAAGGCCTGGACAACGAAGGCCTGTACCAGGACACGAAGAGGCGGACGGGGATGAACATACGCCAGATCCTCGACATCAAGGTGAAGACACTGGTCACGCGCTACGTCTCCAACCAGACCCGTCTCGGCAAGATCCAGAGCATCTGGGTGCTCGCCATTGCGGGCAACGGAAACGGCCGCCTCGGCGTCGGCGAGGCCAAGTCGGTGGAGCCAGCCACAGCCATACGCAAGGCAAAGCTGCTCGCTATCCAGAATATGCAGCCCATCCGTCGGTACGAGGACCGCACCATCTACGGCTCGGTGAGAGCCAAGGTCGGCGCCACGATTGTGCAGCTCGACTCGCGTCCCCCTGGTGAGTGATATCTCTGTGCTACTATACAATCTCCCTACCGTTCACAGCAGCTCTCAGAATAATGAACTGACATGTTTTCTTTTCACTATCACCAGGGTTTGGTCTCCGCGCTTCCCACCGCCTCTTCGAGATCTTCCGCGCCGTCGGCATCCAGGACATCGCGGCCAAGATGCCGCGCTCGCGCAACCCCATGAACTCGGTTAAGGCATGCGTGCAGGCGCTGAGGGAGCAGCGGGACCCCGAGGAGATCGCCATCGGCCGCGGTAAGAAGCTGGTCGATGTACGGAAGGTGTACTATGGCGGAAACGTGTACTAGAATCACAACGAAATTCTATAATATCCCATGTGTATATTTGTACAAGATATCAGTCGTGTAGGAAATTAGAGGAGCGTGTACAAGACCGCTTTTGCCACAATATATTTTGCTAGCACGCGGAAACGCCTCCGTGTGATTTTTTGTCATTTCTCTGAAATGTTTAGGGGTATCTTTCTTTATATATGCTATGCGTACAGAAGAGGCTACATTGCGCAAGTCACCTCTGTCACAATCCCCCGTCTTCTCATACTCATGTTGGTATGCGATAACCACGGGCCGAATTGGCGTCTCGTAGAATAACCATCTTGCACCACGTGTACTAGACATGGTGGGTACCACCAAGCTGCAGTACGCGGCCATAATGAATCCGATAAAGAGACACCGCGTCCATTGACCGCGGCACGGCTCTCAGCTTTCCATATCCCAAGGGCGCATAGTCGGGAATTATCGATGTCCGCCATCGTATTGTAGGGTCGTGTAATCGACGAAGCCTTGCTTAAGAGGTCGAAGAGTAGCACTTTAGGTGTTCCTCTCTCTCCCTTCCTGCCTCTCCTCTAGTCTTATTCTCTTCCTCGCAGGGATACATATTCGACTAATCCTCTCACCGTGCATCGATTACCCTCTCATTTGCCCGTCTGCGTCGTTTCGAAGACTTTCCCCACATTCTTTCAAGGTCTCAGCCCCCAACATTGGCGTGCGTGCTCAAGACCGCTGGTGCTCGTGGTCGCCCCAGTCGATCTCCTGCTGCAGCACGATGGTGTACACGCTCGCCTTGAGCAGCGTGAACACGAGGCTCGTCTTGCGCTCGAGCTCGCGCAGCCCGTCGAGGATCTCGGTCGTCGGCTGGCCGGCCATGGTGTCGAGGACGGAGGCGAGCTGTTTTCTTGTTGGTTAAAAATGAGACAGAAGGCCAAAACAGAATAATGTCTTTTTGTGTGTGTGTGAACGGGAGGGAGGGAAGTAGGGGCCCCGATAGCTTGCCTTCTTCATGTTCTCGGCTAGTCGCTCGTACTCCTCCAGCACCTCCTGCTCGAGCGGCGAGAGCTCGGGTGGGGAGAGGAGAGGGTTGGGTGGTGCCTGGTCCATTTTACGAGCGGAATTTCAGCTCATAGGCGGTGTATTGATCAGATTTAGGTCGGCAGCCAGAAAGATGTGGCAGACGAGAAACAGTAGATAGAAAGTTGAGAGGGAGTCGCGTCTGCATTGGGAAATCGGTTAGGAAATGCCCCGCCCCCACCTCCGGCCATAAGTAGCTGTGACTACTGATGTCGGTAGGAAACGTTCATCCATTATACATATTAGTCAAGACTATGTATGTAATTGCCACTCTTATTTTCGTTCCCATCCTGATCTTATTTGCTAGTTTTCCATTCCTTCGACCTCCAAACTATGAGTGACAAGGACATTACAGATTGAATAATTGGGCCCAGCTGACTCAAAAGGCGAGTGTATCCCCAGTAAATGTGGAACGAATGCTGCATACAGTTTCGTTCACGCTGATAGCGTGTTGGATCCAGTTGCCACATCTACTTACACCAGGATACGCATTCAGACGAAGACTCTATGGCTTCACGACGTCGGCTAGTCAAGTTATATTGTCACTCCAACCGTACTTTTGTCACATGCGCGGTATGGCAATGAACTTAACCCACTTTCCACGATTATCTCTAATGTCCACATGCTTAACTCCAAAGTGAGGATATGCCATGATTAAACAAACCTGCCAACTGGCTCCAGCAGACGACCTGGCTAATGCGCGGAGAAAGAACTTACCACAATGACGAATTGAGAGGCGCTGAGCTGTCAGCTTCGATCAATGTCATACCTAAATAATCTAAGAATGTGGTCATTTGGTACGCCCTTCGTTTTCCTTTTTTTTTTTTTTTTTTTTTTTTTTTTTTTTTTTTGACTACGCTTTTGGGTGAGGTTGAGCTTGGTACCTATTGACAGTTCGTAAGAGGCTGGGGGTTGTAAGACAAGACTACTACGAAGTACGTATGGAGCAATATAGTGCACTGGGTTCCAACCGAAGAAACATCCGACTTTATGAATAGCGCCCCTTCACGTCCCCTTTGCCAAATTCCCGCTGTCTTCAAACATGGCTTCCCTCAACAACCCGTATACCAACGCGTGAGTATTGTTCTCATAAGCAGACTACAGCTGCCACACTTTTGTCAATGGTCGTCCAAGCTCCAACAATTTATGAAGGAGACGTTTCTTAGCAAATTATACACAAGACGATGGTGTAATACGATTTGTTTAAGTTGGGTATTCCGCAATCTGACCGTAACCGACTAAGGTTAAAATATTGTGACATACGGAGCCATAAATGGAAAGCATATAAGAGAGTACAACTGCTAATCAGCTGTGACTGAAGATGAGCTGACGAGGCTGACTTGATAGTATCAAGCAGTATCCGTTTTTGATTGTAGCAAGCGCACAACAGCATCACGTCCCTGCTTAACAGCTAACGATAAACCGTGTTTGCCAGACACCTTCTCTAACTTTAAGACAGCGTGTTGATCACGTAACAGCTTTACAATATCTTTATGTCTAGATTGACAGCTAGCGACAATGGCGTCTGGCCGTAAGCATCTCTCGATTCTAATTCGGCGCCTTGATCACATAATAGCCGTACAATAGCTTCATGTCCATATTGAGCAGCTAGCGACAATGGGGTTTTGCCATTTATATCTTTCGAATCGAAGTCGGCGCCTTGGTTAAGTAACAGCCGTACAATAGCTTCATGTCCATATCTAGCAGCTAGCGACAATGGCGTTTGGTTTTTTTTATCTTTCGAATTAAACTCGGCGCCTTGGTTAAGTAACAACCGCACAATAACTTCGCGTCCATATTGAGCAGCTAGCGATAATGGCGTTAGGCCATCTTCATCTTTCGGTTCTAACTCGGCGCCATGATCAAGTAAGAGCCGTAGAATAGCTTCATCTCCACGTCTAGCAGCCAGTGACAGTGGCGTCTCGCCAGACGCATTTTCTGATTCTAAGTCGGCGCCTTGCTCAAGCAACACCCTTATAGCGGCTTCGCGTCCATGTGCAGCAGCATTCAGCAGCAACTGTCTCTTACCATCTTTATCTTCTCGCGCGCCCCTAGGCCAACAGCCGATCAACATCCACGCGAAAGCCTCGTATTTTCTCATAGCAGCCGACGGCAATGGTGTTAGGTCATCTTTATCCCGTAACTCGGCGTTGACACTTTTATTGAGCAGCAGCTTCATGATGGCCTCATGCCCTTCCCCGATGGCCAACCACAATCGCCTCCAGCCATGTCCCTCTTCTAATTCGAGATCCATACCGTAGCTGTTGAATAGTATTTGTATGACGGCCTTGTTCCACTTTATAACAGCCCATGACAACGGTATTCGGCCATATATGTCTTCTGACCCGATATTGGCGCCCTTATCGAGTAGTAGCCTTACGACGACCTCGTGCTCTTCCTTGGCGGCCAACAGCAATGGTGTCTGCTTATCTCCGTCTTTTGACTCGATTTCGGCACCCTTTTCGAGCAGCAGCCTTAGGACTGCGTCATGCCCCTTTGTAGCAGCCCACGATAACGGTGTTTTGCTATCTCTGTCTTTTGACTCGATATTGGCACCCTTTTCGAGCAGCAGCCTTAGGACTGCGTCATGCCCATTTGTAGCAGCCCACGATAACGGTGTCTTGCTATCTCTGTCTTTTGACTCGATATTGGCTCTCTTGTCGAGCAGTAGCCTTACGACGAGCTCGTGTCCTTCCTTGGCAGCTAACAGCAGGGGAGTTTGGCCATAGATATCATTAGCATCGGGCTTGATGTCGGTTCGGGTCAGTAACAGCTTGACCACCACCGTATGTCCTTTCTCAGCAGCATGTGATAACGGTGTTCGTCCCATGGCATCTTCTAAAAGGTCCTTGGTATGGCTCAAGGCAAGGAAAAACTTTACCAAGGCCTCACGTCCTTCCCTTGCAGCATGTGATAGCAGCGTCCGTCCCGCGCTATCCCTGTATCTGGTCTGGACGTCACTTCTTGTTAATAACAACCATACAGCATCCTCGTGCCCACCAATAATTGCACTGCAGATTCGAAGTCAGTAATTTCTCTCCTAAACGAATTAAGGTAGTTCCAAGGGTTTTATAACGCTCCTTAGACACGGAACTAGCCTAAATAGGGGAAATTTTTGCTCTTGATGATTTTCGAAGCAAGTGAAAATTGATTCTGAACGTTACTTACTGTAGTAGTGGTGTTCTTTCGTCCCGGTCGCTGGAGTTAACATCAACTCTATCGGTCTGTAGCAACAACCACATGACTTCTACGTGACCTTGCCCTGCTGCGTACGACAGTGGAGTCCGCCCATATTCGTCCCTCGAGTCGACATTGATGTTACTTCGGGTTAACAGCAATTTGACTTCATCAAAGTGCCCTCGTTCAGCCGCACGTGACAATATTGTCTGGTCGATTGCCCTTTCATTGTGCCCTTGCACTAAAGATCTAACAGGCATAGACGGCTGCATCCCGTCAAAATGCTCAAAGCTGAGATGTGGACCTATCTCTTTCTTTAATGTTCTGGAACTTGCCAGACGCCGTTGTCGAACATATATTTCCCTCACGTGGTAGACCGATTGGTTGAAATCGCCTAGATTGATCTGTTCAAAGTCTTGACACTTCACTCTCTCGAAATGTTCCAGTGTCAGCGATGAATCTCGCAAGTATATTGCAACCACCTGATCTTCTTTCCCAATCTCTGTACAGTTGAGGAGGCCAAGACCTAAGCCATGACGACCTATACCCACGAAACGAGTTTGCAGGAAAATCCCTCTGTTGCTTGTGTTAAAGATACTGGGCGCATTAATGAAGGGATTGAATGGAATAATGCGGGCAGACTCTTTGAATGCATCTGGAGAAGTTGCTAGGAGTCCTCCGTGGTCCTCCTCTGCAGACTTCCAGGCAAAGATGCTCTGGTCATCCGAGACTTTCATGATCTCCTCCTGAAGTTTAATAAAAGCCTTCTGCCCTTCTCCATATATCAATGGCATATTAATATCAAATATGCCCATTAAGCTGTAGGCACGATCTTCAATCCGCGTCGTTTTCCTTCCTGCGGCCCACGACATTCTTTGAGCGACACTGACTTCCTCAAGACTGTCGTTTCCCATGAGGATACCAACGGGTATACTAGTGATCCCGGCGATAACGTCACGCAAAGTGGACTTTGTCCCTATCATTTTCCACTCTTTATCGAGGAATATTACTTCGGACGGTGCGATAAGCTCCTGGAGCGTCCATCCTCGGCGGAACCAATTACTCTGTGAGAGTTTGTAATTAACCAAATGTGGCGGCTGGCGAGAAGCATCATACAGTATATCAGTCAAATAAGCGTAACAAACTTTCGCTTCTTGATACCAACGATACATAGAGTTGATGGTTTCGGAAAGTTCTGCGCTACTGGACTTGTCGATGCAGCAAGTGTCTATCCAAACATAGCTGTGTCCTTGATTTTGAGCCATGTAGCAGCACTCTTGGACCTTTATGTACCCCTTCTTCTGCTTCGTAGCTGTGTCAGAACTTTTCATATCCTGAATGGTAATCTCCTCTTCACCCCACGTATGTGATAAAATAGCATATTGCGGAATGTTATCATCTCTGAACTCCTCAACCTCGAGGTTGGTGGTGTTCAACAGACGCATGTTTTTCCCAAGGTCTTCGGCGCAGAGTGTTATGCCAGCAGGTGAAAGTAAAGCCTTGCTCGTCTCATCCTAGGGTACGACGGAAGTCGAGGCGAATCCAAAATGGCGGGTTGTAAGCAATCGAATATGATCTATACTTTTGACTTTTTCCCATTAAAGGCAACGTCCGATATGGAGAGTCGGATGCCATATGGAACAGCAGGTAGAAGGGCGGCATTTTGAATGAGGAGAAGCAGAATGGTGGCCAAGGATTTTGCGACCATATGGGTCACTCTGACTGTCTTGATCTGTACGTTAGGCATATTTCGGCTCAGCTGCATAGCACCCATGTACCATGGCGATGACCAGCCACAGTACGAACAAGATGTGAGGCTGTTGAAGTAGATGCAGGGGGCTTAGACGCATGTATGATCCCGTCCCTCCTGTATGTAGAAGTGCGGGATTGAATGTGGTTTGGTGATGAGAATTGGTTCGGGTGGATATAGTCTGTTCGTAGTCTGTCCATTCCATGTGTATTTAGTACGTTATATTGTAGTCTAAATGTATTACACAACCAAAATAGGAATTTTTGGTCACTTACGTTGTATATCGGAAATAGATATATATAAATTATTCTTTTATAAATAAAATCACTCCTTCTCCTGTATTGCAAATCAGTCTTGAGCTATTTACATTTCTCTGGATGTGTTACTACAAGTACTTACACTATTCGGCTGTGGAGACGGAGTGTGTTGGAGACAGGGATACGCGCAGCAATCGCAAATCATACAACTATTGCCATTAAGCTTAAGTTAACTTGGCGAATGGTCCTATGTCGTCTTTTTATTCCATGGATATCCCCATAGTGGTATACCTGACTAAATTAGACCGTGGACTTAGCTAGGATGTCGTGATAAAGGCTATATGTTCTCTAACAATATTAAGCGTAGCCAGCAGAGCCATCGTGTTAAAGCGCCTAAGATTTGTTTCCTCACTACGAAGTAATGGGCTCGTCGTAACCGCCACCTCCCACATCTGACCGCTCAGTAACCTAGGTACGCTTCCTAACGTTTAAAGCATTGGAAAAATACATCCCCATCCTTCGGAGATTTTATTCTATTTCTGCTCCATACCATGTTACCTTGTAAACAATTTAAGAGGCGTTCAACTGTGAGGCAACTCAATATGCAGCCAACATAGTTCATATCTACATCAGAATTACTCGCCTGCTCAATAGCAAAAATGTCCTCTACCACATGAAATGACTCCAAGCTCTATTTTACTTCAGACACCTTAAGAGGCAGAGCAGCAGTAGCTTAAGCAGATTTTACAAAGATCTTGAAAGATAGATGCTCGAGTTTTCGTCATGCTCTCTTTAGTGAAAGGTCCTATCATTTGATTCGCTTGTCGCTTGCTGCATGCAAAGAGGCGCAGGCTAGCGCTTCTCTGAAGTTTCAGGCGGTTGGCACCTCGATCAAGTGGAAAAACGTCGCTTTTTGACGAAACCTTTAAGAGGCGGAGCCGGCGCGTCTATACTTGTGTCGCATCTCGCCTTTTCCAGTATACCCAAAGACCGCCATGAGACTTATTCGTACGAGAACGCTAGAGCTTCACGAATTCGAGAGTTCAAGCGACGGCGTCCCGCCATATGCAATTCTTTCACATACGTGGGGTGACGGGGAGATCACGTTCCGTGACATGTCCATAGAGCGTTCGAAAAGACCAACAGGAAAGAAAGAATATGCCAAAATCATCCAGACCTGTCGGCTGGCTTTAGCACACGACCTCGATTATGCGTGGGTAGACACTTGCTGTATCGATAAATCGAGCAGCGCGGAACTCTCTGAATCCATCAATTCTATGTTTAAGTGGTACGAAAACGCGGCCGTTTGTTACGTCTTCCTCTTCGACTATGTTCCCGGGGAAGTGGAGCTTGGTGCCTGCCGGTGGTGGACGCGAGGCTGGACTTTGCAGGAGTTACTCGCCCCGAAAAACATCATCTTCTATGATGCGGCGTGGAACTTCGTCGGCACGAAGGTTTCTCTGATCGATTCCATCTCTAAGATCACCGGCATCCACTCAGAGGCGCTTTCTGAAGACCATGATATCTTGGCTCGTCCTGTGGCGGAACGAATGTCGTGGGCCTCGTCCCGATGTACGACCCGCGTCGAAGATATAGCGTACTGCCTGCTCGGTATCTTCGATGTGCACATCCCCCTCTTATACGGCGAGGGGCACATGGCGTTTCGTCGACTCCAAGAGGAAATCATCAAACGCAAAGCGGACCTGAGTACCTTCTTTTGGAACATGCCGTTAGGCGACTCCGATCGACAGCCGTACATAAATCTATTCGCCGAATCGCCTAGTGCTTTTAACCAAGGTTTATTCTCTAGGAGACCTGTTCCGTTCATGTTCCCCGAGTTCATTCTTACCAATAAAGGCGTCTTATTTTCTGGTATTCTCTCTTTGTACCAAATAAGAATCCCTGGGGAGGAGGGTACACTCCCTGGAGAGAAGGGTCGCAAGATATATGGCTTCCACCTGGAGTTGGATGATCAAGACTTCTCAGCAAGAATCCTCCTCCGCAAAATCGCTCCCGGGATCTTCTGTCGGGTTGGGCGCTTTTCGGTCAATCGTTACTCATATGATTCCAGATACCCCTTGCCTAACAGCACGAGTAGTTTTTATATTCTAACCGATCCCACGCCGCCCATGATAGATTCAATGATTAGCTGTCGCCATCTCACTCTTCATGTGCCTTATGACGAACGGTTCTGCATTGCCGACGCAGTCCCGGAGCATTTATGGGACGCCACTGATCATACATTCTTGTTGATACCGAGAATCGCTCGAGCATACAGCGATATGCACCAACGCTATTCCATGATACTGGCTATGAAAATCCTCGCTATAGTCCCAGGTACAAGCCTTTACCTCGTTGTTTTATGCGAAGACAACAACAACGGTACTTGGGGGGGCTGTAGAATATTCCCATGGGATCAGTATACAGAAGAAGCGAATATTCTTTTTAGTAAGCAGAACAGACAGCAATCAATCCTAGCATCCGATTTCCGCAAACTCATGCCCGCCATCGCCTCGCTCAAAAACTATTGTCAAGTCAAAGTAGGCCAGCGTGTGCTGGAGATCTCAGTATCATTACTGAGAGGAACGATAGAGGTTATGTCAAAACAAGTGGAAGTGTGGAAAATGCATGTGAGATTCTATGGAACCCTTTATAAGGGGGCATTGGCAGCGGTGGGCCACTGATGGCTAGTCGATGCATTGTAGGATTCCCGAGGAGCTTGCTGTATGGGAAATAAGCAGTACTGCTAGGAATTGTACGGGCACGTACAATATTGGTGGATTCTGAAATTCACACCCTATGAACAATATAATCCAACATGTGGTCTTCGAGCTAGCAGGAGTGAAAATCTATATTGGAACCTGGGTATTCCCGAGGTCTCAGAAGCAGCCTGTGACGTCTCGGGCCGTGTGAAGCTAGCGAAGGATACTCTTTCATTTT
Source organism: Xylariaceae sp. FL1651 (assembly GCA_025201745.1). NCBI lineage: Eukaryota > Fungi > Ascomycota > Sordariomycetes > Xylariales > Xylariaceae > Xylariaceae sp. FL1651. Next base: position 902,017 of record MU624231.1, read on the forward strand.
CTATGTTCTAAAAGATAAATATATGAATTTGGCCAAGAGCATGAATTCGCTCTAACTCTTCGAGCATACCTGAGCTCGCTTTACCGGGTACTTACATCGACTGGGTTGTACGTGGTGCCAGGCGCATTACATTAAAGAAGTAGACGAGTCTTTGTTGATGGGTATAACTTTCGCTGTTTAGGCCTCGGGTCAATGGTCCGTTTGAAAACCCCCTTCTCATATCAACCCGTCCTCGCATGTCTGGGTCCCGGCCCCGGCCCTGGCCCCCTACGATTACGATGAGAATGGCCGGGCGGGACGCCCTTCTTAAGCTTGTACAACTGGAACAGCGTGGCGCAAGCGCCCATCCAACCAAGCTGCTCCTTGCGCCACTTCCGCGCCGTCGCCTCGCCCGTCGCCGCCGCCGACTTGTTCTCCCAGCGCTTCTCGACGATGGTGTCGGGCTCGACCTCGGCGTCGTCTTCGTCCTCGTCCTCGTCCTCGCCGCCCCAATCATCAGCCGCGGTGGGCATAGTGGCCGGCTCGGCGAGGCGGTTGCTGATGGGCACGGAGAAGCTGAAG
>MU624231.1:902675-1217675 GCA_025201745.1 Xylariaceae sp. FL1651
AGGGCGCGGGCACGCTGGACGGTATTGCCTGCTCGAGCTGCGGTGTCGATACCCTGCCGGGTCCGGGGCCTGTGTGGGGATGCGTGGTGGAGGAGTCGGGCTCGGGGGATGGGGCGCAGTTGAGGGGCACGAAGGAGCTGATGGGCACAGAGAAGCTGAAGGGCGCGGGCACGCTGGACGGTATTGCCTGCTCGAGCTGCGGTGTCGATACCCTGCCGGGTCCGGGGCCTGTGTGGGGATGCGTGGTGGAGGAGGAGTCGGATTCGGTGTCGGACTTCCCGGACGCGGCGACTTCAATCCACACCTCGACCTTGCGGATCGAGTCCGCGTAGATGACAGCCAGCGTGATCAGCGTCAGAGGAACAGTCACCGCCCAGAAGATCCAGAAGCTCGAGCCGCCGGGCCCGTACGGCTCGTCAATGGCCAGGATCCCGGATATGATGGAGAAGGGGAGGAGGACTCCACCTAGGTATGTGACGCGGTTGAGACTGCGCTGTCCCTCGTCGGATGACGACGATGCATTGGGATTGGGATTGTAGTTGTAATTTGTGGTGGTGTAGAGGTCATCGCGGCCCCTTGCTGACGATATGCCTACGCCGGCACCCGCGCTTGGCTGCACTGGCGTCTGCACGTTTGTTACGAGGGGACGGAGATGGCTTAGGAGATGGCCTTGGAGCTGCGCGCGCCGGCTCGCGCGTGAGAGGAGTTCCTCCCACTCTGGCGTCGTAGAGAGAGAATCTACGTATAAGCTAGACTTCGGATTAGAACTCAACTCCGGCTTGAGTTTCTTCGTCTTGGCCCGCTGCCGCGCTGCGTCTAGGTTGCGCTCAAGACAAATCTGCGTCTGCCAGAACAATGCCGTGATCCCCGTTGAGTTGGCCGGCAGGTCGGGGCCCAGGTTCTCGAAGAATTCGCCCCACTGACGAAGAACGAGGTCTTCAAAAAAGTCCAGCATCTCCCAGCTACCATTGCAGCCATCCCTCAGGTTTTCGTACAGCAGCTTTTCAAGGCTAGGGATTTCGCCACCTAGGGTCGTCGTGTTGCCGTCGCCATCAATATTCATTGTAACGATGGATACCCCGTCTTCGTCGGGTATTCCCTGTGATGTATAGGCCTTGTACCGTCCCCGGGACAGCCCGGAGGTTGGGCTCGCCCACGATGGTCGATCCAGGCAGAGGACTGCGGGCGGAGCGCTGGTTAGTATATAGGCACAAGGTGGAGGAAAGAAGTTAGAATAGAGGAACCTACCGTGCGCTTTCTCAGAGAGCCATATCGAGGCCCGGCATAGTATGACCTCGTCCCCATCCGTCGAGATTGTATGGCTCGGAGGACTGCTCACAAGATCAGAGCTTGGGGGCTCTATTTGACTACTACCATGGAATACCACTGGAACGTGGGTTTTTTTAACCAGCTCAGGGTAATCGTAGTGGGCATAGCTGGTTTTTGTTTTCTTTCTTAGGAGCCTATGGCTCCTCCTGCCAACATGCGCTTCAATGAAATCAGCGCCGATGTTCAATGTGTCTTGTAGCGCCTGAAAGAAATCTAAAGGTAAACCGTGCAAGACGAATAGATGACACTCGGATCCACCATCCTCTTGAATATGCGTCCGTAGTTGCGTAGCGCTGTTGATGCGCCTATGCTTGATCTCGGCATCCGTCCATTTCAACAGATATGCCGTTGTCTCTTCAGGCTGCCACTTCTGCTGCCTCGTCTCATCGGCGTTGATGCTGACTCCTGAGCTGGGCATCGTATCTGCCACGGGATCGAGAGTCCTCTGCGCGAGCTCCGATTTCACCGATCCAGTGTCGCGTACGCTCTCCATCTCCGAATTGTGTTGATTCGCGCAGAACTTCCTGTAAGCGTACTTTCATACCATCAATACGTAAAGATACCTATGGAATCAGTCAAGTCTAATGTTTAGTACGTTCCTATATGCCCTTTTAATTCCCGCGACTCTCAGTTTCCTCCGCTTCTCAGTTCGAATGCAATACTGAGCTCGGCACGGCAGGAAGATTGTAAGCCTGATGTCACTGGGCTGCCAAAAATTTGGTGTGATAGACAATAAAAAAGGTAAGGCTGATGAGGTCGACGATCTCATGTGAAGCTAAACCAGATAGATCAGCCCAGAGTGGCAGGAGCTGGAGTACGCAAAGATTCGCTTTTCCCTATTCGCTATTTCGTAATGCGCAATATGCGACTGCATGTAATTATAGCGAGACTATTGTTTCCTCTAAGAATTGATTGGCGCAAATGAATATTGGACGTTCATAGGTCATATGTTCGTTACTACTCTTCGCGCGACTAGGTTTCATCAAATATATACATCTCAACATACTCACAAGTACGCGACTGAAAAGACACGAATTTCCACGACCAACATGTTAATGATTTTTAAAGAAGCGGCAGAAAAAGAGGTACCCCATAATGTCACCCTAAAATAGGCCTGCTGATGCTAATGCTGACAGCCGAGAAGAAAGAATAGGCTCACATGATCCCCATGGGTCATGGCGAATACAAAAATTTAATCTACCACCCGTAAATCCGTTATGGAAACCCCGTCTTCCCAGATGAAGCAGCGAGACGTCAGACTTAAGAACAGAAGCAATGCCTATTATTAATTCGGTCGGTTCGGCCGCCTGACTACCGAACCGGTATTCGGGGATCATGGAAATTCATGAGCTATAGCGAGGCCCGGAGAGGTTCAGTTGCACAAACTCTCCGTAAGCAAGCATTGCAATCTGCGAAGACGCGCTCGCGAGACCTACAAAGCTTACCACTATTATACACCGAGGTTAGCGGGACAGACTTATCATTGCCTACTTTGCAATAGCAAGCTCCAGGATCACTGTCATTGACATTTGGAGAATACAAGGAACATGGCTTTCTCGGCTTAGGGATAATGACTGATAGGTCACCGAGCCAAAACCAAATAGCGCTGTTAGGAATCGAACCTAACGACACTTGTAACTCACCAAGTATGACACGTCCAATTCGCAGCATATAGGGTTAACTTTGTAGAAGCAGCGGAATAGGCAAACCTTAGTTGAATGAGGCTACATAAGTATGAGGGTTTGCAGCTACTAGTGTAGGTGTGATGTTCCGCTTTTCTTCTTGTTTCCCTCCCAAACTCCTGACGCCGCTGGAAGACAGAAAGAAACGCCGTCCATGTATGTGATCGTGAGTGTTCAATGCTGCCATTCGCGCCCTCTGATCCTTTCCATGTCCATACCACCTCGCAAATCGTTTGTTAACGAACGGCAGAAGAGAAAAGGCCGTAAATGCGTTGTGTCTTGTCGTTTGAGGGGCTTATGATACATCCCACAACCATACTAGGGGCAACCCGCAAATATACGCGCGTGATAAGGACTGTACAAAGTCTATAAGCAAAGGCTTGGTGTTTAATACCAGGTATTGTAGTGGCGCTGTGCCGCGGTCCCTATCATTCCATGTCGCTACCGGATAGAGTCGTGGTCACTGTAGTGTTCGTCTCCATCATGATGTAAAGTTACACTGTTAAACTCTTCGAACGGATCCGAAATCTCATTGCCAGGCGTCGCCAACCCACTGTCCAACGGCACCCCCTTGACATAGTCAGGCGATTTGGAGGCGGTAATATCAACACTCTCGCTCTCTTTGACGTTCCTGAAGTTGACGGTATCGATGCCACGGCCAGCGTGCGGGACGATAGGTGGCTTCATGTGTCGAATAAGAGCCCATTGTGTTGTTCGGAAAAAGGGATGTGTCTTGATGTCTGATGCTCCTGCCCTTGCACCTAATCGTCGAGTTTCATCCTTGATGAGCAATTTTCTTATCAATGATTTACATAGGCTGACACAAGGTTAGCTTGTCACAAGTTAACGGCGCTGTAGAAATGAAGACGTACTTCGAGATTTGTGGTGCGCCCGAATGTTCTGGGAAGGTAACCTCTTCCCGAAGGATGTTGGCAAATGTTGCGTTCCGATTCTTGCCCTTGAAAGGGGTGGTACCATAGAGCATTTCGAAGATTAGGATACCCAGCGTCCACCAATCCACTGCGCTTGTGTGCCCGCTTCCCTTTATGACTTCGGGCGCAATATATTCTTCAGTCCCCACGAAGGAATTCGTTCGAAAATTGGCTATGCATGACTTCGTGTCGATCGTAGGAAGCGAGGAGGTACTAGCCCCATTCTTCCCCATGATCATGGTGGGCTTACCACCAGGGCCGGACTGCTTCGACAGATCGAAATCGGAAAGCATGATATGGCCAGATTGGTGGAGTAAAATGTCTAGAGCAGGTGTCAGATCGGCAAAATCATGGTATATACTCCGAGAACACCTACTCTCTGGTTTTAAGTCTCGGTAAATGAAGCCCATTAGATGCAGGTATTCTAATGCTGCGGTAACCTCGGCAGCATAGAAACGAGCGTCATCTTCAGGAATGCACTTCCCTGGGCGAGTCTGTAATGCCCGGAAGAACTCCCCACCACTGCAGTATTCCATACACAGATAAAGATGATCCTCCGACTGGAAAGAGTGGTATAGGGTTACGATAAAAGGGTGATTACTTGTTGCTAGAATTTCCTGTTCGGCCAGTGCTCGCTTGATCTTGTTGCGTTTGATCATTTCTTTCTTACTCAGAACTACTCAGATTAATATATGTATGCTCAAGGGGGGGAATCTGTGCATAGAATGGCTGACCTTTCATGGCATATAACCTAGCACTCTTTTTCTCTCGGACGAGGTAAACTTTCCCAACATCGCCCTTTCCAATTAGCTTGATCTTGTCGAAGCTTGCGGGCCCGACTTCAACGGTGCGAATTTTGATCGAGTTGGAACTGTACGTCCGGCGGAAAGCCAGAGGATTTTGACCAGGCGGGGGCAGAGCACCAAGTCCGTCTCTTTCCGGCACCGAGAGTGTTCTGGCATCGGCGAGGGAGGAAGGCTTTGAATCAACCAGGCCCAGGGATGAAGCATTCGCATTATGCAAAAGGGGTTCTTTTCCGAGCTCGGCGGTGGCCGGTCGCTCGCCGTCGGCCTTACCTTGGTTGAAGAGACCCTGTGCATTAGGGGCACTTGCAACCCTTCGCAGCTTTCGTGCCAGCTCTTCTTTGGTAGCACTGGTAGCATGCTCTTTGGTGCCACCAGGGCCGTCGATTCTGAAGCTCGGGGTATCTGGTGGGCTAGGCGGTACGGAGCCTGTATCGTGGTGACGGAAGCCAGGCTGGCCTTGATGGACAAAATAAGGATTCGCGTTAGCGGTCGGGCTCATCACACTCATGGCATCATCGAGGGGGTTTCCTTCGCTAGCTGTGGTAGTGGATCTAAGCCTACCGACGGTAGTAAAGAATCGCTTCGGCTGGCGGAAGCCTGGCTTTGCGTCGGACTTCAGAGCATTGTCGGAGAGTTTGTCTTTGTCGGAGACACCGTTGTGGTTGTTAATGCGGAAGAAGTTTCTTAGCTTCTGGTTGAAGTGACCGTTACCGCCGGAGGAGGGCGATTTGAGGGGCATGTTGTCTTGAATATAAGAGTCTTTTTCGGACTGGTCGGCGTCTTGTTGATCAGGGTGGGGATGATGCCATGTTGCGAGCCGCTCTCTGATGCGAAGAAGGGGCACGCGGCGGTTGGATGTGGAAGACGGAGGTGGTGAAGAAGAGGAGGGATGAGATGGCTCGTCGGAAGTGGATGCCATGGCGGCGGCGGCTTTGCGGCTGTTTCTGCTGCGTCGATAGATGGACCCGGTGGCTTGATTGGGGCTGGTTGGTCGCTGGAGCTGGACTTTATTGGCATCAATTGAATAATCCCTACAGCAAATTGGGGCGCCTATTGGCACTTACTGGAGAAGGGCCGTAGTGCTGGATCTGCTCAATCAGGCCCTGACAGGCCCTGGTTGGGGGGTGGCGGAGGCCACTAGGGGGCAGAGAGTAGTTCGTGTAGCAGCAGTAGGTTGACAAGGTTGGCGGGCCGAGCGACCAGAGAAACCCGTTGCTTGATAATCATCAATGATGGGTCGGTAGTAGCTTGTCCCTGGAAATTACGTATCATCTGCTCGTCTCTCTCTCGTTCTTGCAGCGAAACGGTTCTAGGTAATAGGCGGCGCCAATCGAAAATGTTTTAGGGGGTCAAAAAGGTGTAGTTCGAAAAAGACAAGCTCTCCCATTTCTCTACGCCGGGAAACATGATATGCTACAGAAGGCACAGCGAGCTTATGGTGCCTAATGCGACAGGCAGGCAGGTACTATGCCTTACTTTTCTAACAGGATTCGATTACCTAATAACGCCGGACATAACCTGCCTATCTCCATCACTACCGCTATACCGGGACCTTGAATACCGAGCGGATGGATCAACGTCATAACGGCATACAACAAACAACAAAGTTATTTGACTAGAATACATGAAGTCACTGAAGAAGAAGAAGAAGAAAAATAATGAAAGAGAGAATAACAATATTCTAACATTATGATTAATACCCTAGTTGGCTCATTATCTCTTACCCATGAATCCTGGAGTAAAAAGATGAGCAACAGTCAGCACCAGATGAATCGTTCATAATAAGGATATATTGGTTGTACCTAAGCCGCCTATGAGACATCAAAGCATTATTCCCCAGCCTTCATATTTTAGAGATCATCAAGCTCTAAGTCATAACCTATGCATGGCCTAAGGAAAAATAAAATTGATATAAAACAAGCAAGGGTTTAGAAACATTTAAGAGTTATGAAAAAAGTATGCCCATGGCTTCTTCACCCACATCTATACTCCCACGGAAAACAATCGCACATAATCAGCAAAATGCCGAATTAATACCTCATAAAACATAGTTCCGCTCACAGGCCAAATATCTGGACGTCAGAAGATTTCATTGCATTGATGCATACCTCGACAAGAGGGCGTATATGGTGATTGCCACATAAAAGCAGCGCTACTGTTAAATGCAAAATGCCTGACTACTCTCTTATGATACATTCCTCCAGCTGCCTTGGTCCGGCCCCTTGAAGCTTTTTAGCTTACTATAACAATAAGGCATTGAAAAGGTCGCATCTCTCTCGTACGATCAGGCATTTGCAAGAAGGTTAGGTGTCCGGTTAAGCATCACCTAACATCTGCTTCTTCCACTCTTCCTCAGAAGGAGCATTCTCATTCTGCAGGTACAGAAGCCTCTTAAGTCTGCGCTTCCGTTCTTTATACTCAAGTTCACTCTCCAGCCGCTGGCTTGCCACGGAGGGTGTAACCTGGTTTCCGTGTTCGTCGAAGAGGTAAGCGGGTGCGGTGTTCGGTTCGTGTTTACGCGTCGATACGCTGTTGTTTTGGTAACCTTCGCCCATGTGCCATAAGTACCATGCAAAGTGCTTCTTCTCCATATGGTCTTTGAATTCCCTTACTGTCGCAAACCGTAGGGGTAGTGTTCGCTCACTGCAGCGCGAGTATCGGCAGACCAACGAATCCGCATCGCCGTGGATGATAGAAACATGTCTTCGAAGCGTTTCCATATTGTGCAGTTCTGCCGGACACACTGATGGTTTCTGTTGCCCCGGCTGTTTTGGTAGGGTCCATTCACACTTATATGGCGTGTAGTCTGGCTTTGATCGTAGATATCGTTCTCGGACAGAAGCCTCCAAAGCGCGCGGAGGACGGCCGCGGCGTTTTGGCTCTTGACCACGGCCTTGACTCGGGCTGTCGGCTGCTACAGTTGCTTCGGCTCTCCTGCGATACTTGGACTTCGGATTTGTTGAATAAGCCATGCCAGGTTTCCAGCCTTTTGGTCGACCCCTTTTCTTCATTCCGAGACCAGGTCCTTCCGACGTACTCGGCCTTGATTTTGGTGTATCTGATTTTGCCGGTCGCCCTTGACTTTGACCTAGTCTTGAGGGGAGAGCAGAAGGCGTACGACTAGCTGGCGCATTGATAGGAGTGAATGGCGTAACTGGTAATGACTTAATATGCACTGCCAAACGCATCTGAGAAGGTGTTTGCGAAGGTTGACCCGGAGAAAGAGCAGGTGCTTGGCTCATTTTCGCGCCTCTTGGAGTTTGCTGCTTTCCTGACGGTGATAAAGAAGGCATGGTGGTTTTGCGTCGGCTTGGTTGCAGGACATCTGACACAACAATAGGCATCGAGAGCTCATCTTCATCTGTATCCACCTCCCCGAACCGGTCGACTTTGTTAATAGACATTGTATTGCACGCAGTTGCGCCAGTAGCATTTGGCCTTCTCATATCATTGTCGTCAGCCATTATGCTCCGCTCTGAATCTCATTGCCTTAGGTAGAAACTAGAAAAAGGTAGAAACTTCATATGATTCGCATGCATGTAAAGCGGATACGAGGTGTTTAGTAAAAATAAGAAAGAAAAAAATTGTCCGTCATTAAATTCAGCGTTAGACAAATAAAGTAAGAGCTGCAAAGTAGACTAACACGTCGTAACTCCCATCCCTCAATTGTGAGACTAATCGTTCTTCGAACGCGGAATAGGCGCGTCTGAAAGAGAACACTGCTCAATTCAGAGGTTTACGTCCAGAGGCAGCTACCCGGGAAGAGGTACCCGGGTATGTCGTCTCCACTTCGGGTATTTGTGAATTGTGGACACATGTGCCATCTTCTGTAACGCCGCTACTGTAGCAGTCAGTACTAGGCTGCTGTATGGGTGCAGTAGTAGCACCAGCCCTAAAGCTACCTAGGTAGTTAAGTCCTTGAACCAAATTGTATCCTTATTTTTAAGCTCGCGTTTCGGCTTATAACAGCGGCGAAGACAGCAATACATTTGTCATCTAACTCCCAAGTGTCTTAGCCAATGGCGCTTCTACTTATTGAATTATTCAGCGTAAAAGCCGGAGAGCGTTTTTCCAATATTCCATGTATACCTCGCAGACAACATTGAATCAGCTAAGCTTTTTTGCTATATAAATATTTAGATACCTAAGTAGCTAAACAAACCTGCAATGACGTAGACGACTATAACGTCGGTTCCGAAACAGAAGACCAGAAGGATGGTGATTTACTTAAAAAGGCGTCCCTAAAAACCATAAACATTCATCAGGACAAGACCACGCAAACTGCCTCTTCCATCATATAGCCCTTTGTTGCATTTGGAAGTCATTATACGAAGACGGCACAACATGTCCCTCAAGCTGTTCGCCGTTATCGCCGGCGCCGGCACGGGTACCGGTAGGGCCACCGCGCTGCGCTTCGCCAAGACATATCCAGTGGTGCTGATGGCGCGGAGGCCCGAATCGTACCATGACACCGTGTTAGAAATTAACAAAGCCGGGGGCAAGGCCGTAGGTATCAGCGCCGACGTTGCGGATCCCAAGTCGATGGAGTCTGCATTCGAGGCTATAAAGAAGGATCTCCCGGGCTTGAAGCTCGCAGCTGCTGTCTATAACGTTGCGTCCGGGTATGCTATGAAGCCGTTCCTCGAGCTCAAACCCGAGGAGCTAGATGATAGTCTTTCCGGCAATGTGTGAGTTCCTCTGGCATTTTCAAATTATAATCAATATCCGTGCCTACCGTATATAGGTATTCTGTCAATGCATGCGTCCAAACCGATCAGAATCTCTCAGATAACTACACCTGCTGACATTGGGATGCCTATCTTCTAGCCGGGGTTTCTTCAACTTTGCCCAGAAGACAATGCCCTTGCTCCTCGATGCTGTGCCAGAGTCACAGTATTCTCCTACACTAGTCGTCACGGGCGCCACATCGTCGATACGCGGGTCCGCAAAATTCGGAACCATGGCCGCCGGTATGTTCGCACGACGAGCGCTGGCTCAGTCACTGGCGCGTGAGTTCCAGCCGCAGGGCGTCCATGTCGCACATGCCATCATCGACGGCATCATCGAAGTCCCACGAACGCAGAACTACACAGTCAACGGCGGTGTAGAGGATGGCAAGTTGAAGCCAGAAGGTGTATGTATCCTTTCCTCTCTAGCCGTCTGATCGTCTTTTCGACCCGGATATACCATTTAGACCTCTTTTCCAAATAATAGACGCTGACTTTGCTCGTAGATTGCCGAGAGCTACTGGTACCTACATACCCAGCCTCGCTCTACCTTCACCCAAGAGTTGGATTTGCGTCCATACATCGAGAAGTTCTGAGAGGGATCCCAGAGCGTGGAGATCAACAAATAATATCACTATATTACTGTAAGATCGGCGGCGTAATTAGTCGTCTTGTTGCCATTGACCGTTGGTAGGACTGGAACTCAGTAAGAAAAGAGAGACGTTTGGTCTGAAGTGCTCGTATTTCCAGCGACTCTGCTCTGTAGGCGCTTGTCATAATGCGCCACTAAACTCAAACAATGCCTGCTTTGTGATATAAGCGAGAAGTTATAGCAATATACATGGTGATAGTATTGAATGGATAGAAAAGCATGTCATAAGATTTGAACCCCCCTCAGATAGTCAATTGTATCTGGCGGCATTATCAGCAGTTTGCCAGTTTATGCCCAGCTCGACATGGAGGGGCGACTGATCTACCTGCGGAGCCGTCTTGATTTAGGAATAACGGAGCACGTCGAAGCTTCTGGCCTCTAAACTTCCTTCACGCTCGACCTGTCACTTATCTCGATCGTCATGGATTGTTAGGCGAGTTTGTTGTTAACGTCACCAGACGGTAGTGACATAGGTTCAAGAATCATCACCAGTATCCGAAACTCCATTCGCGGCGACCAAGCGTTCTTCTTCCTTCTTGTCTCTAATTGCCTGCGTTTCCTGTCGTAATTTCTCCAGATTCCAGGTGTCATCGTCGTCGTTGTCACTTTCCGGCTCATCATCTTCTGTAAACCTCCAGTTACCACTTTCGAAGAGGGCACGACCAGTTGACTCCTTGGCTTGCTGGGCTTGTTCTTCAGCAGCCTTCTTGTCTAGTCGATCCTTCTTCCACTTGGCAAAGGTTTCTGGAGTAACTGGTGTTAATGTGCCTGTGAGCTTATGTCTCTCTGATTCTAAGAAATCCTCAAGAGTAAGCGTTTTTAGCGGAGACTTGTCCAACAGTGCTTTCTCTGCAGCGCGTTGTTCCTTAGTCTTAAGCACAAAGCTGGACGAAATGTTAGCATTGCAACAGAGTCAAAACACAATAATCAGTTCGGCTTACCCAGGTGGAAGAGCATGCTTGTACTTGCACTTGTCACCACCATTGGGACATATCCAAAACCAGCCGTATTTACCATCTTCGATAGCCTCAATAAAGTATTTGCAAACTTTGTCGGTGGTTGTGATTTGGTTACCCTTCTTCGATAGGACAACCTTACGCAACTTCTCTTCATCCCAGTCCTCTGAAGTCTCTTGTTTCTTCTTCTCTTCTTCGCCTCTGTCATCGGTGTAGAGGTTAATCTTTTCTGTCTTCCGTTCCACGGAGAGATCGTGGGCGAATTTGCACTTTTTGCCCTTCTCGCAGTTCCCTTTCCTCCAGAAGATGCAAACGACTGTCTTGGGATCGACACCGAAGGGGACTTTTTGGATTTGGGCGGGCTTGTTGAGTAGAGCGTCTCTTTCTCTCTGGGCGTCTTCGGCAGCTTTCTTCTCACGGGCACGTGCGTCCTTTTCTGCTTGCTTCCGTTTCTCTTCTGCACTGCCGCCTGCCTTAGCTGTCGCCTCGATCTGCTTGATGTGTTTCTGAGCGACGGATCCCTTTTTGTTCTTCATTCCAAACGTCTTATCTATGGCAACCTTGCTTGCTGCAGGCTTCTTGCCTTTGCCATCATCCTTCTTGGGGGCCATTTTGACTGAAATATCTGATAAGGGCGATGCTATGTTTCGAAACAGTAGTTCCGTCTAAGTTATCTTCGTAGATCGCCAGAGGTATGGTTTTTGCCTCGAGAAAGAAAAAGACAGGGTCGGGCCTAGTGGGATTTTAACACTCTGCTGAACTGCTGAACTTGTAGCGAGCCCCGTAGTATTGTTAGTGGGATGTCTAACAATGTGGGGGTGTTTTGAAAGGTATCCCACTACGTCACATGATTCTGTGGAGTACACGTTTTTCAGCCACATTTCAACCCTCAGCACCCCTAGCACCCCCAGGCTAACGAGGATATTACCTAACTATCTGAGCGTCGCAAACAACAGGAAAGCTTCAAGCTGTCCTCTTCAAGTTTCTCCACGCATCTTCCTCGCGCAAACTTACCAAGTCCTTGCAAATTGCAACCAAAGACCATATACTTACGAATTGTGAGTATATAAGCTTAAAAACTCGCTTTATTAGGCCAGCAAATTAATCATCTTTACATAGCTGCAAGCTACTGGCCTTCGCATCTTCGTACCGATCCCACCTGCCAAGCATTGAATCAACACGAACGACTTGACAAGACAACATGATTTCCGACGATGACCTCTACAGACTTGCCATATTCCTTGGCTCGGTCGCCATGATTCTGATTGTGGTATACCACTTCTTTGAAGTCAATTCGCAAGAAGACGGAGCACTCACACAGAAAGCCACGAAAACCACACCCGCACAACCAGCGGCTGCCGCAGCCAAACTGTCAGCAACCACAAAATAGCGAGGAGACACCTATGTATTTTTTTATATTTTAATCTGGAATTGATTGGCGTTCATGGGCTAGCATTGTGTGAAGTTTAAGGGCAACTGTTTTCCAACAATTGAATTTGGCCACTACCGCTTCGATGCTATAGCAAGGAACCAAGGGCAGACAGACATGCGCAAAACTCACCAGAAGAAAGACTGCCCCATAAAGGAGAAGCAGAGTGCCTTATCGTGTTCTGCGACGAAACTTATTGCCTTGGGAACCAGCACTACAAATGTAATCTACCCCGGCTAGTATCTGAGCTGTTGTACCTCATATAGTGGAGTAAAATGCGATGATACACTTAAACAGAAAGCTGAAATCCAGAATCTACTAATGACGATTTCTTCTCTAAGAAATACGTGCATAACAATAATGAATGGTTCAGCAATATGGTATATTGTTGCTCTGTGTTGGTGTTTGTACAGTAGAGCTGTAGCACAGCTTAGAATGACAGAACACCTGCTTCAAGTAGATGGCATGTACCTAAGTACTTGTGATACTGATATTTCTACCAAGCTGTCCTTAACGATAAGCTTAGATAGAATAGTTGTGGCTGTGCAAAAGATGCCTTGGGTGCCTAAACGCGTAGACGAAAACAGTCTAGTTATTCGTGCCACTGATTGGCCGCTGCTCGTTTTCCCAGTCAAGGATCAGTTCAGCACCGGCCTATGTTGCCCGTCCTTGCTCTTTTCCGTTCTGTCGCGACTGGGCTCTGCAAAACTGGAGGTAACCACCCTTTCCCTCTCGCACTTCTCCCTTACTTCCTGTTCATCCTTTCTCTCCCAACCTGCACAAGGACTTTCACTCAACCACCAACTTTTCTAATAAGTAACTTCTGCTTGCCCACCCACAAGCAGAAGCATTCTCTTCTTTTTTTCTATCTTTCTGCTTGTAATAAAACTCACCCTCTCGTCTGGCAACTGCCACTAGACGTAAGAACACTCCACCCCCAAAATAGCAAGTCGCGAGTCAGCCCTTCTCCTTTGCATCCTCCCAACTACCACGCATACGAGAGTTGCTTAACCCTCTGCAACGATTATATCCAATACGGCCAACTCTACGCTATAACCACATTATATCTTCTTCAGCAACTACCGCGGCGCACTTCCTCTTGTTTGCGCGTCGCATCGTCTTGTCGGCGGTCTGATTTAATCACCAATTTCGCTACTCTATCTCCGTTATTCGCCTATTCTCAACATGTCCGGCAAGCTTGATCAGTCTCTAGACGAGATTCTCTCCACTCAGCGCCGCGTCGCCGGTGGCCGCCGCCGAAGTCAACGTCGTTCTGCTGGTCGACCTACCACAGCCGCTCCTGTGGGAGGTGTTCAGAAAACGTCGAAGCAGCCTCGCAACGCAGCGACAAAACAAGCCCCTGCTAAAGCTGCAGGTGGCAACGGAGAGAGCAAGGTTGTCGTCAGCAACCTGGTAAGTCCCGACTTTTTCAATCTAGGTCAAGCTGCTTCGTTCAGACGCTAACGTTAAAAATAGCCTAAGGATGTGAACGAAGGCCAGATTAAGGTATGTTTCCCAGGGCTTTTGCCTGCGGAATTTCGTCGACACCTTCCTTGAATCGCACTCGCGTATCCTTAAAGATGGAGATGAATACCACCTCTTGCTATGGAGCTATCGCAACGCCCAGTCTCCTTCCTTGACTATGCAAGCATATATAAAGCTGCAACGGTGTCGGAGGTCGAGCAGGTCTACGTCGCGCAGTTACATTGAACGTCCTTAGGAAGGCTTGGCACCCATCCATGAAAAAAAGGCTTCAATGCGCAGACGGAACTGGCAGTGGCAATGTGCAACTAGCTAATCCATCGGCTTGGTCCCAAGCGGTTTTCTTCCTGGATGTATCCTTCCAACTTGCTATGGAAATAGTAATAGACTGGCGAGCACTGCAGTGAGCAGCAGTGATACAGCAGACCCTTTCGAAAGATCAGCAATCTTTATCATAGACTCTGATAGGGGTGAAGACCTAATCTGAGGGATCAACGCAAGAACTTGATGTGTTTTTAGCTTGGCAGAGCAACAGCAGCAGTTGTGAGAGGAATGATTATGCATGAAGTTGGCTACATGGCCCACGAGATGCAAGTAATATACAAATTACTTGTACATTGTTTGTATAAGGCTCGTATCCTCCTCGTTCGGGCCAAGGGGTGGGCTGTTGCTTTGCCAGCGGAATCACACATCATTAGTGGGAGTTTGTTGGAAATAAATGAGCTGCGGGTTTTTGCAGGTTTCAGGTTAACGCTGTTGCTAACGCTCACTGCGTGCTCGCTGCAGCTTGTCTAATTATGGACTTTACCGTGGACGATATGCGCCTGTCAATTCTCTCGATATTCGATACTGGATTGCCATGCGCAAACATGGATGGAATCTTTGAGACTAACCTTCGTGCCCTCCATAGGAGTATTTCACCACTTCAGTTGGACCTATCAAGCGGGTGGAGCTTTCCTACGGTCCCAATAGTATAAGCCGTGGCATTGCTACCGTCACCTTCCACAAGCCCGATGGCGCAAGCAAGGCTTTCAACGTCTTGAACGGCATTCTAGTCGACAATCGTCCTATCAAGGTATAATATCCGCCTTTTTCCGAGAAAACAAATGGTCTGAACTAATCAACGGCACGGTACAGATCGAGATTGTTGTCAGCGCTGCCAAAGCTGCGGAAATAATTCCCACTCCCAAAACTCTTACTGAACGCATCACTCAGTCTAAGGCTCAGCCGAAGTCTGCCGCGAACGATAAGAAGAAGGATGCTGGAAAGACTGCTGGTTCTGGCGCTCGCGGCCGCAAGAAGCGTCCCGCTCGTAGCAGCCGCCCAGCCAAGAAGACCGCCGAAGAGCTGGATTCGGAAATGGCCGACTATTTTGAGTCAGGAAATCAGAACGAGAATGCCAACGGTGTCGCTGCTAACGCTAACGGTGATGCTCCTATGGATGATGAGATTGAAGTATGTTTTGGTCACTCCTAGCGATTTCACGGACTAACGATCTATAGTGAGCTCATAAACGGTGTGACATCTTGGTGTGACATTTGTCGGATCATGGACGGAAGAGAGGACTACTGGGTTGCTACGGGTTTGACCAGGGGTTTCATTGTGGGGTTTCGGCCGGTTGCACTATTCGATGCTCTCCTTCCCATTGTTTCTTATTGTGCTCTTGACTATGGGGCTATCATGCTGGGGATTGACACAGCATCGTTGGGACGGGTGGGTAGTTTACAGTGCGCACAGATAGACACAGATTGTATCCACGCCGAGTACCAATAGACGATGAATGTTCACCGGAAATCCTCTTGTCCTGTAAGATAGTTAACATATGATGTAACCATTAAAAGCAAGTCAACGGGTAGCCTTGGAGCTAGCCAACTGGCCATCAATGGCAGCAAGCTGTGATCTAGATATGGCAGAACAGGTTCATGTATTCATCTAGGAGGATATCTATATCTGGACCCAGGCATATATCACTAGTTAATTGGCAGAAAGATGGAAAGCCGAGGTCGCATCATCCAACGTTTGTATGTGTGCTCATTTCGATTTATCCTTTCTCCCTTTTCCCCAAGAGTCACCATACTCTTGTTTATGTTAATAACTTTGCGCGACATGAAGGTGGAATCTAGTCCTTGAAGTTCTTGAACCTATTTGGGATGAAAATGTTAATGATTTGCCTAGGTGCGTAGGCGGATACGCCGAGGAGCTGCGACTTACTTCTGCACCACTCTCTCAATTCCATCGCAGCCTCTCTTCAGTTCGTCCATGCGGGGGCCGTAGGAGAAGCGGACAACTAGGCACACACACACATCATTTGTCAGTACTCATAACTCGAGGGGAAGGGAACTGATCAGAAACAAGATAAAAGGAGAACTCACAGTGGTGGCATGGACTATCGAACAGATCACGGCGACGCGCCGGATTAAGGTCGAAGAAGATACCCGGGACGACGATCACCCTCTCCTCGAGACAGGCCTGGAAGAAGTTGAGACCGTCGGAGATGGGGCCCGGCAGGCCCTCGAGATTGAGCCACAGGTAGAAGGTGCTGTCTGGCACGTACTTGATCACGAAACCCATGTCACGCAGGCGCTTAACAACGTAGTCACGCTTGTCCTGTTTTTCGAAGAAGTAGGGTTAGTTCATGTGCCGATTTTGATTCGTGTGTTTTTCAACCCAGGGGAACCTACTCGAAAGTGGCGCTGGAGCGCGACCATCTCCTTGCGGACGAGCGAGGGCTCGAGCATAGGAACAGCGGCCTCTTGGAAAGGTGCGTTGGCTCCGCCGTCAAGGTAGGAACCGCAAGAGCCAATACTAGTAAACGTAGAGTGTTAATACAAAAAATGTTTTTTAATTAAGCTAAAGAGTGCGGTTGGTTAGTGCTTACGCCTTGATGAATTCCTTGGGTCCGAGGATCCAGGCAACTCGCCAGCCGGGCAGCCGGAATCGCTTGGTCAGACCGTCGATGATGAGAACGTCGTCCTCATCGACGTCCTCGATGTTATCGGCGGCGGAGATGACAGTGCCGTCGCAGTCGCTGGTGTAGTTGTAGCCAGAGTAGAACTCGTCGCTGATGAGCGTGGCGCGGCCACGGCAGAGATCTTGGATCTCAGCTAGCTCAGGGTTGGCGACCACGCGACCAGTAGGGTTACGGGGGTTGGAGGTCAAAATGACTGAAGTGCCTCGCGCAATCTCGTGAGCGATGGCATCTGGGTGGATGTGATAGCCATCCTCTTCCGAGAGAGGCGTGGGAATGGCAGCAAACTATGTTGAGGGTGAGCAGGAGGGTATCATCAGCATCGTGTCAGTAGAGCTTACGTTTTTGAAGAGGGACATCATCTCGTTGTATGCTGTGTAATCAGGAATGAAGAAGCCAACATAAGCATTGTTGAGGATCGCAGCAATGCGGATCAAGCCAGCTCGACCACCAGGCACAATGGCGACATTCTCCCAGGAGTACTGGCTATCCTTACCCTGGCGGTGCATCTCGTTGTACATCCTGGCGACAGCAGCGCGGAGAGGCTTGATGCCAGCCGTGGGGCCATACTCTCTCGAAGCAACAGAGACATCGATATGAGTAGGTCGAGGGAACGAGCCCTCGATGTCGTCCTCAACCTCAGGAGCGCCCTGGCCTAGATTAGCCCACAGCTCAGGCTGGTCAAGGAAGCCATGCTCGGCGGCACGCTCAGTGCACCAAACAACACCAGTAGAAGCACGGGTAGCGTCAAGGCCGGCGTGAGGCAGATGCCCCGGATTCGCCGCACGGAACTGGCGGTGAATTTTGGAACTCGTCTCTGCCAAGAACAGGCGTTAGCAGATCTCAGACCAGGTAACAGCCACACCACGTGGTGATGTTCATGCAGATGATGATGGGTCATGACTGCCAAGAGCCAAGACTGGCACAGGTGGATGTATATCATCTTAGGGTATTTGTTTTATGTTTCGACAACAAATAGCAGCCGGGAACCCGTGTGTTGCTTGGCGGTATGACAACGATGTACAACCTCGTCTGTGGGTTCTTAAAAAACATACCATTGGCACTGGGGTCACCGATACTGAATCTTCTTCTGGGCACGCCAGTGTTCTTGTTCCTAGATAAGGGGTGTCAGTGACTGGATCACTTGACGTTCGTAGATATACGACTAGTCTAGTATAATATTTGTCTTATAACACAGCTTTGCTCAGATCTAGGCTTATGGACAAGTGCTTCATTACTCCCACAAAGATTGTCACGACATTTGAGTAAACATAGACTTACATAGAGAACTTGCGGTTGCCAAACATTTTGGCGATGTGTGGGGGGCGACAGTTAGATAAGCAGAGAGCTGAGGCCTCACGAGGTGTTTTAATGTTTGGTTGTGAACTACGAGACCACGGCAGCGGTCACAGCAGGAATGATAAAGAACGGGAGGAAGGGAGAAACTTGGGCAAGAGGGATTTCCTGCTTGATGGTGAGACGTTTCAGAGGCGAAGAAGAAAAAAGAAATAAGACATCGCCATGTTCGTCGGTGTGCACGACGAAGCACAGCCCAATCATTCCCAAGTGATAATTCGTTCGAGGTTCCCCCAGTGATTCCCCATCGTTAAAGTGGGGGAGGCATCGAATAGCACAAATCAGAATGTGAAACACTGCCATCCGATGTGGATCGTTGTTGCCCTCTGACATTCATGCAGTCGCGTCCCAACTTTGTTCGGAAATCTCCCATTCCAAGTTTGGTTCTTATTACATACAGTATTGTAGTCTAGTCTAGTCTGTCCCTCTGAGTAGTCAGAAATAGGCCCCCATAGCTTTACGACATAATGAAATTAGGAGTGTGATACACAGGTAGATAAATAGTACTGGTAATTGTTGCGCTTTGGAATCATTTAACTACCTGAATCAACTGTATAACATATGCAACAAAGCTCAGTACATAAGGATTTATTCCGAGGCAAAAACAACGAGGGGTATAAGTCGGCATTGCCGGCCGGTTCAGCCCAGAAGCACTCAATGATGACCTACGCCGACAGCTGACATTCAGCTGGCAATTGGAGGGGCAGTCGCCTTTCAGGAGTACTAGGTGGTCTCAGCCGGCAGACGCGTTCTGAAATCAATTTACGCGACTGACCGTCACTGCCGCATAGACAGAGGGAGCTCCTCTGCCACTGTTCTCAGCCAACATCTTCTTCACAATCAAATTATAGGTTCCGCGTAGCATCCACATCTTGCGACTGATTATTTAGTAGTCCGCGACCATGGCTCTTATAGTCGACAAACACCGGCCGCGATCTCTCGACGCTTTGACTTATCATCCCGAGCTCTCAGACAGACTACGATCATTAGTATGTACTTGGTGAAAGTCATGATGGCCCCCGCCATGACCTTAATGGCTCTGACATTCTTCATCAACAGGCACAAAGCGGTGACTTCCCTCATCTTCTCGTCTACGGTCCCTCGGGCGCCGGAAAGAAGACCCGCATCGTCGCTACACTCAAAGAGCTCTACGGACCCGGCGTAGAAAAGATCAAGATTGATGCACGCGTCTTCCAAACGAGTAGCAGCCGCAAACTCGAATTCAACATTATAGCATCGGTATACCACCTCGAGATTACCCCATCCGATGTCGGCAATTACGATCGTGTCGTTATTCAGGATCTACTGAAGGAAGTGGCCCAGACACAACAAGTTGATCAGTCGGCCAAACAAAAATTCAAGGTCGTTGTCATCAACGAGGCCGACCATCTTACCCGAGATGCCCAGGCTGCCCTGAGAAGAACTATGGAGAAGTACAGCCCCAACTTGCGGTTGATCTTGCTCGCCAACAGCACAGCCAACATCATTGCTCCGATTCGAAGTCGCACGCTCCTTGTACGAGTTGCCGCCCCAACGGTGGATGAGATCTGCGGTGTATTGGCCGACTCGGCTAAACGGGAAGGTTGGCCCGTAGTGAAAGGACTACATAAAAGAATTGCGGAGGAGAGTGGCCGGAACCTACGGCGAGCCTTGTTGATGTACGAGGCGGTGCACGCGCAAAAGTACGCTTTGATATTCACCGAACCGTTTGTTTGTTCGCTAACACACTGCAGTGAAAAAGTGACAGACTCGACTCCGATTCCTCCCCCAGATTGGGAAGCCCTTATATCACAGATTGCCAAAGACATGATGGACCAACATACGCCCGCTCAAATTCTCGTTGTTCGATCAAAGCTCTATGACCTACTTACCCATTGCATACCACCGACGACAATCCTGAAGACCTTGACCTTCAAGCTGATCTCCCAAATCGATGACGACCTGAAATGGGAAGTAATTAAGTGGTCTGCCTTCTACGAGCACAGGATAAGGACGGGATCCAAGGTCATTTTCCACCTCGAGGCTTTCGTGGCCAAATTCATGCGGATAATCGAGATGTACTTGATGAGCATGGACATGTAACAGCGCAGAGATACTAGCGTCAACAGATGTGGCTAAAGACTTGGTTTGGAGTTTAGGGAGTTTCATGCAATGGGTTTATGATCGATCGGCGTCTGGTGTTGAATGGCGCTCTGGGGGCTGGCAATAGCTTGTGGATAGAATGCAACTATCTGTAGAGAAGTTCGGAGCGGTATCAGTAGCACATAATATACCAAAATCAGTTCCTTGCCCGTCACCGAGGCCCGATACCCGACTTCGGTAGATGCCTTTCCGCTGCGGTGGAGCGCAGTATGGCCGTTATGAAATTGCTTAGCCGCGCATGCAAGTTGCTTCCGTGGCACCTATTTTTCCTACCGAGGAACGGATTAGGAGTTTGCCCGACCTCCGGCCCAGTCTGTCTTTGGTCGGTAGGTAAGGTAAGGTAAGGTACCTACCTACGAAGTCAGAATAATAAGACAAGTATTATTCGTCCCCCTTTCCAAATTGGTGGACTCACCCACGTTCTGTGTAGCCGCTTGGCGCCTCGGCAGCTCCCCGCGTGACAATGTGTCTGTACCAATTGGGTGCCTGGTTATTACTAGACTATCTACTTCCATGCATGTACCTGGTTCCAAGATATTCCCTTCCGAATTCGCATCCGGTCAAGAACTGGCCAAAGTGTGTGCTTTCATTGAGATCTAAGCCAACGCTTTGCTTAATCACGATGATGTACCAGTTGGGGATGCCAAGATCAGCCGTGCTGATGCGGGGTTCATCCAATTGAGGGGTCAGCATGGGTTGGAGTCGAGAGGTTTCTGATTCCCTTGAACCAACTGAAATTCCGCATCCCCAACCCCAGCGACAGACGGCATAGAGGTGGGCTCATTGGACACTTGGGTCTCTGGCACAAGAGACTATGCCCACTTGGTCTCTCAGCGGCGTCGTTGAGCGCTCTAGCAACAATATTGCGGCGTATGTTCCTATCTTGCCTATGCCTATAGTTCTCCAGCTTATTACATATCATGGAGCCTGTCACCATGTAGGTATGGTTACATTGGCCTGACAGCACCGCATCAGCTCAGATGTCCCAAGAGATCGTTACAATGTATTGTAGGGTACCATGGCACTGTTGTATTACGACCCATATTGTGTCCAGGCACCTGGGAGCATTTCCTTAGCCCGTTGTTATATGCAGGTTCCTCTTGCAGTATTCACCGAGCCTATCATTGCTTATAGACAAATGTGACTATCAATTAGCGAAAACAGGCAAAGGCGTTCGGCTCGTCAGGTCCGTATCGCTCCACGTCGTGTTTTTGCGGTAATTGTTGCACAGCAGGCAGCTTACTCTTAACCTAATTAGGTGCATGGGTAGGACTTGATGTCTCCTCAGCGTAGTATCTGTGAAGGCTCACCAGTCCGTAGAGAACCAGCCATCATCAGAAGGGAAACGTGCCAACCCAATCCCACGATGCTTTCGCTTCAGAAAAAGCCTCAATGAAAGCGCATGAATTGCCCCCTTTGATTTGAGGACCAAGAGTTTGCCAAGGCTAGAAGCTGTATAAGTCGTTTACTGTACTGCGTACTGCACTTACACAGAACGAGACCGGCGACGGTCGAGCGGAAGTAGATAATAGGGGACCCACCTGAACCCCGACTTCTTCTACATACCAAGGGGTATACAACTCAAACCTTAATATTATTGGTAAATATGTGTATACACGGGCTAATAGATCGTAGTTGACTTGTGCTACGTGTATTACTAGTTGTAGTAGTAGTACCTTAGTATTAGTAGTATTAGCAGTACCAAGCCGCTTCTGCATCGGCTGCATGGGGTGGGGGAGGGTCCGAGTAGTGTAGAAGTAGCGTGAGGCAAGCACTTTCCATTCTGCCGCGTTTCCACGAACATACAAAGCTGTGCCGCTCCCTCGCCAATGACCCGAGCCTTTCAATTCACATCTTCCCCTCTCATCTTTCCCCCTCTACTATCTCTCATCTCCTCGAGATCGCGACGGCTTCCCTGATTTCATTGGTCTAGTTGCCGGGACATATCTCCTACCTGTCTATCTACTGACCAGAGCTCTGGGCGCGCAAAGAAACTTTACCATCGTCAAATTCTTCCCCGCGAAAGTACCCCGCAGAATCCTCCGCCAGCATCACCAGCACCCCGCGCCGTAAGCCGTAATCATGGATGAAGAAGGCAAGGCGCCTGTGGTGGCCGAGGCCCATCTGGTTGACACATATCGTAAGGAGTCCTCGATCAATTAGAGCTCAATTATGTAAAACTTGTTACAAAGTAGATCATGATGCTAACGCAAATCGCGTATAGATCCTCCGAAGGAGATGCTCGATAGTAAGCCATAGTGCTCCTGTGATACCTTTGCGCTTTTATTATACACGGCGCCGTCTAATAGCTAATGACATATAGAGCATCCTAGCAAACCGCACATATCCAGTAAGTCCCTGGCCTGAAAGCATTAGGTAGGGTTTCCTTGCAAGGGGCAAGCTGCTGACAATCTCCTAGACCTCGAAGAGTACCAACGGCTGTACAAGGAATCTATAACCGAGCCGGACAAGTTTTGGGCCAGGAAAGCCAGGGAGCTTCTAACATGGCAGCGAGATTTCGAGACTGTTCGCTCTGGCAGTCTTATCAACGGCGATGTGGCTTGGTTCCCTGAGGGCCAACTCAACGCCGCTTACAACTGTATCGATAGACATGCGATGAAAAATCCCGATAAGGTTGCTATCATCTACGAAGCTGACGAACCTAGCGATCGCCGCAACGAGACGACGTATAGCGAGCTCCTCCGCCAGGTCTCCAAGGTTGCTTACGTGCTCAAAAACATGGGCGTCCGGAAAGGAGACTCCGTCGCCGTCTACCTACCCATGATCCCCGAAGCCCTGATCGCTTTGCTGGCCATTGTCCGTATCGGCGCAGTCCACTCTGTTGTATTTGCCGGTTTCTCTGCCGACTCTCTGCGCGACCGTGTCATCGACGGCCGGTCCAAAGTCGTCATTACTTCCGACGAGGGTAAACGTGGTGGCAAACTCATCGGCACGAAGAAAATCGTCGACGACGCGCTCAAGCAGTGTCCCGATGTTACTGGTGTCCTCGTATTCAAGCGCACCGGTGCTGACGTCCCATTTACGCCTGGTCGCGACTTGTGGTGGCACGAGGAAGTCGAGAAGTGGCCCTCTTATATTGCTCCTGAAATCATGAACGCCGAGGATCCCTTGTTCTTGCTTTATACTTCTGGCTCCACCGGCAAGCCTAAGGGTGTTATGCACACAACTGCTGGCTATCTTTTAGGAGCTGCCATGACGGGAAAATATGTGTTCGATATTCACCCTGGCGATACGTACTTCTGTGGTGGCGACGTCGGTTGGATTACTGGCCACACGTATGTGGTATATGCGCCTCTTCTCCTAGGTGTCTCTACAGTTGTATTCGAAGGCACACCAGCGTACCCTAGTTTTTCTCGTTACTGGGACATAATCGCGAAGCACGGTGTCACTCAATTTTACGTGGCCCCTACTGCTTTGAGATTATTGAAACGTGCGGGCGATGATTTCGTGAAAGCCGACATGCCCAAATTGAGGGTATTGGGATCAGTTGGGGAGCCTATCGCAGCTGAAGTGTGGAAATGGTACTTCGAAGTCGTTGGCAAGGGAAAGGCACATATCGTAGATGTAAGTTATAACCGTGTTGATGAGATATACTACGTGCTGATGAAATAGACCTATTGGCAAACCGAGACAGGTTCCAATGTCATTACACCACTGGCTGGTGTGACTCCGACGAAACCCGGAAGTGCATCTTTGCCATTCTTCGGAATCGAACCTGCTATCATCGATCCTATTTCAGGCCGCGAGATTCACGGAAACGATGTCGAAGGTGTTTTGGCCTTCAAACAGCCGTGGCCTAGCATGGCTCGCACCGTTTGGGGAGCGCATGATCGATACATGAAAACATACCTGAAAGAGTACGACGGCTATTATGTAGGTACATGCCTTGTCTATAGAAAGAGGTCTACTGACAGAGGTATAGTTTACTGGCGACGGAGCTGGCCGCGATCACGAGGGCTATTACTGGATCCGAGGACGGGTTGATGACGTGGTGAACGTTAGTGGCCATCGTCTTTCTACGGCCGAAATCGAGGCAGCTCTAATCGAACACCATGCCGTGGCCGAGTGCGCTGTCGTTGGTGTTGCTGATGCGCTTTCGGGCCAAGCCGTCAACGCCTTCGTGGCCATTAAGGAGGGCAACGAAGCGTCGGATGTGCTGCGAAAGGAGTTTATTCTACAGGTCCGCAAGAGCATCGGACCCTTTGCTGCGCCTAAGGCGGTGTACATCGTGCCGGATCTACCCAAGACCCGCAGTGGTAAGATCATGCGTCGTATTCTGAGAAAGATCTTGGCTGGTGAGGAGGACCAGCTTGGTGATACCACAACGGTGAGCTTTCATTCTTCAACATGCTTATACGAGCAGATTGTTGACGTGCAATGTTTACGTAGCTTTCCGACCCATCCGTTGTCGATAAGATTATTACCGCGGTCTACGAAGCGAGGAAGAAGTAAAAAAGAACCCAATCATATCAAATGCAAGAGTAATATACGAAGTATGGTGCGCAATTTTTGGTTATTTATCGTGGGTCCTTGATACCATACTTTCCCAGGAAGATTTTGATGAGCTGTAAATGAATGGAAACCTACTTGTGACAAAACTTTCTGGTGACTGCTCTGCACATGGATGATTTTTCTGATTTGCTACTGGCGAGACTGGTTATCTCTACAGCCTTGTGATCGACAATGTTGTGCGCCACCCACTCAAGTGGGTAATGATGGTGTACTTCAACTGGACAGGGGTCTCTAGTGCAACCCTGAGGTGGAAGTGCTGGCGTAAACCGTCAGCTCGAAGCACTTCGTTGGCTGGACCTCCAGCAGGAAGCCAAGCGTCCTATCAAGCCGACGAATCATCAATAGCCAAAGTCAAGTAAGCTAATACGTGCATGCTTGCTCTCGACATGGTTAACGAATATACAGGTCTCCAAGATGATAATCGATAGCGCCACGCTAGAGCTTGTACTTACAAGGGAGTTTTGGTAAGGAGTTTCTAGAACTTTGTATTATTTTCGTTTATTTATTTAATATCGACTTGTTAAACAGGGTCCGTTAAGTGGCAAAAGCGTCTCGGTACTAATCCGCAGCTAATTTTTATGTAAGTTATAGAGCAGCCTTGTGAATCAGCAGTACTCTTGCTTTCCTAGCACTATGTCCAGCGCAACGCTACTGATTATCATCCTGGAGACATGTACTTACCAGCATTTTCTCCGGATGGAGAAGATCATAAGCCATGCATTTGGAGAAGCGGCAAAAAAGAAAAGGACATGGGGGGGGTGATGGGTACGCGTCATGGACACTAACTTTTGGCGCCCAGAGCCTTGGCGGAAGATCTTACCTACCTAGATACATGTCAAACTGCACTTGATATTGGCTGCGTAAAGCATTATGACCGGTGTACGGAGTACTGAGGGCCATGAAGTCGGTCTCGAGCTCTTGGTAGGGGAACCTGGAACTTTCGCCCGGTTTTGTTGTGGTAGTTCATACACCTCAGGGTAAGGACGGTCTTTGTGTAAGTTAGGCCAGCTTTTGTCATTATGGCTGGGCAAAACGAGCTATGGAGTCTACATGCCTTTCGTCTGACGTTTTTGTAGCAGATATGTACGTGTGTAGGATGCCTACCGTATGCATTCTGGTCATTGCCCGTATCTCTATTTTACCTAGAGGCGAGGAAGTAGAGTTTGCTGTTCCTGCAGTAAGCAGAGACGGTTGATAGGTAGTGTGAAATTTAGACAATATGATTTGAAAGCACACATGGTATAGGTGCGCGTACGGTAGAGTTAGAACAAATACCATTGACGTTTCTGGAAAAGGTCAATAACATCAGTGAAGTCGAGGCGAGTCAGTCTCTAGTCCTTCTATAGAGTGCGAAGCAGATGCCATAATGCCTGGGCGGCTTATCTTGAGTGAAAAAAGGGTACGTAGTATATTGTGTTAATCGGCAGCTCCTTGGTGTGACAGCCTCACGTATCGGAATGGCCGTTTTGATATCAAGATGTATGCGTGCGTACGCTCCTTGACGCTGTAATTACCTGTGTAACCCACATGGTGAGATTTTGGAGTACATGGTATGTACGATTTGATTAAATTGGTATTGTACATTGATGTACGTGACGTAGTGTCAAGAAAATGCCACTTTATGACGACCTTGGAACCATCAAATGATATACAGGCTTCCGCGATGATACAGGAATTTTGAGTCCATGCAAACTTTCTTCCAGGGACGGGTTGTCTAAGAAAGGTAAGTAACTTTAACAGCACTACTGCACATACCAGTTTATTATGAACGATTGTAAAGTTGTCATGGAGAAAACTCGAGACCCTAATCTGTACTTGAAGTCGGAACTTGGGGTCGCTAGGCACAACCAGCGCTATAATAGAATCCTAGTTCCATGCATCCTAGCAGGTGTGAGATGAGTTGTGAGACAGGTTGTTCACGTGAAAGCGTTCTCGAGGATTTTATCACGTACATACTAAATCAACCTCGTGTTAACTTTATGTGGACTTGATGAGAGAGAGAGTTAGGCTAATGAGTATATACTGCGACGACTATATGCATAGTGTGATGAGCGAGAAATAAACATTGAACACCGTTAGGTTGCTATTGTTTTAGTGGATGGTTGCTATGTACGCATCCATGGATGTGGCTATTTGTATCGTACCTGACTTTTCTAGTATACATGGTACTGCAGGTCAGGTTGGGGGTCTTGGCGGGGGACGTACGATGTGACGAATCCCACTTTAGTCGCTCACCTCACTCTTGCATTCCTGCCAAGTCAGGCTGTGCCCCCCCTGCCTAAGCCGTCTGTTCCGATGCGACGGGCGAAGGGCGAACAGGCGGCTGCTGCGAAGCCCCAATGGACGTGGCACTGAAACATCCTTTTTCCAGCAGGTACTCCGTACAATATCATGTCTATTTCGGCAGGCTCGAGGTGAAACAACATCGCCCAAGGTCTGTAAGCCTTTGTTCAAACTGGCTACCCGTATGCGAGACACACTTTAAAGCTGAAGTGAGTCTACCAACAACTGTAAACGGTTACCGGTATACCGTCACTTTGATCTAATTAGGGTATCTCACGTCTACGCACATAACCGCCACCCCCAGAGGCTGCATGCTCCGCACCCGATAGTCTAGTGTACTGCGTAGGTAGGTACATCTGTAGTCTAGAGGTAGTCTTCCCTTAAGGCTTAGGTGCTATGTAGGCCTACAGTAGTCTACAGTAGCTAAAGTCCTCCCGAAAACAGCTGGTGGCCCGTCTTAGATCTTCGGCCCCTGGCAATCACCCTACAGTATCCGTCTCATCCCTTCTAGGCCCTGTTCCCAGCCTGCAACCTCTCCCTCCTTCGAAATTAAGATTCGCATTTCAATTCCTCTGAAAAGTGGTTGGTCGATATTGTTTGGTCGAGACATCCATCGTTGGTGTCTGTTATTTGTTGTTTACATCTACCATCCGACGAAAAAAGCACGAAGCCTACGGTAAACATTTTGTACTTGGATGGCGTTGTGAGGATAGAGCCTCGTTGTGCCTCAGCGGCATTCTACTTTGTTGAACATGCGCTTCTCTATCTTGGCCGTCGCCGCCTCCATCAGCATCGTCCAGCATGGCTCAGAAGCGCACTCCGTCCAAAGAAACCCTCTAAACTACATCACTAGAGTCGATAGACCAACGTTACATACGCCCTTAAATCGCGTTCATGCATACTCATCATTTGACCTTAGCTTCCTACTACACAACGAGGAAGAAAAGGTACGGATAGAGCTGGAACCGAATTACGATGTTTTGTCTGAGTTGGCAACCATCCAACACCTTGGCCCCGATGGCACCATTACCCGCGAGGAAAAGATAAACAGGAAGGAATATAAGGTATATAAAGGCCATGCTTTTCTGCAGCATCCGCATCACTCGGAATGGCTCAATGCAGGCTGGGCTAGGATATCCGTTCTCCGGGACGGTCCGAGTCCGTTATTCGAGGGCGCCTTTAGGGTAAATGGGAATCATCATCACATCCAGCGGGCTTCCATGTATAGACAAACGCGCCTGGCTGAAGATCCGGAAGTGCCATACTCTAATGACGATTACATGATTGTCTGGAGAGACACCGATGTAACAGGCAATTTCTATGTTTCGGGCCAGGAGCTGAAGCGCGAGCTTGCAGCCAACGCCTCCGTCTGCGCCTCTGACCTACTAGATTTCAATAATCAGCCCGATCATCCAGTTCATTTAGGATTAGATCTTCGCGATCTAGCGTCTACCGACCCAAGGATCATTTTTCGCCGGCAGGGGGACCAGACCACTGGCGGTAACGGTGCCGGTGTCAATCTTGCCAGCACCATTGGGTCGACTCAGGGTTGTCCCTCCTCCAGAAAGGTTGCCCTGATCGGAATCGCGACTGACTGTACATACACCGCTCAGTTTGATAGTAAGGAGAACGCAACCCAAAACATTATCAACATGGTCAGCATGGCGTCGACGTTGTACGAATCTACGTTCAACATCAGTCTGGGTATCCGAAACTTGACGATTAGTGACAGTGAGTGTCCCGGATCCCCACCGGCCGGGTCGCCGTGGAACCAACCCTGCAGTCAGAGCGTCACTATCAACCAACGTCTAGATTTATTTTCAAAATGGCGAGGCCAATTTAATGATTCAAATGCTTACTGGACCCTACTGAGCACTTGTAATACCGATGCTGCAGTGGGTTTGGCATGGCTGGGCCAGCTCTGTGCGCAGGGTTCGTCGCCAAATGGCAACGATACCACGGCCGGAGCCAATGTCGTTGTACGAACCAATACCGAATGGCAGGTCTTTGCCCATGAAAGCGGTCATACCTTTGGTGCCTTTCACGACTGTACCGACACAACCTGCGCGGATGGCACTTTTTCGACAAATCAGTGCTGTCCCCTTAGCACCTCTACTTGTGACGCAAAAGGGACTTACATCATGAACCCGTCGACAGGGCCTGGTATCATGCAATTCTCGCCGTGCAGTATCGGCAATATTTGCTCAGCCTTGGGAAGAAACAGCGTGACCTCGACCTGTCTCAACGATAACAAAGACGTGGTTACTATTACGGGGAGCCAGTGCGGCAACGGTATTGTTGAAAAGGGGGAAGATTGTGATTGTGGAGGAGAAAATGGCTGCCAAGGTAACCCTTGCTGCGATCCCAAAACGTGTCGTTTCACGAGCAACTCTGTCTGCGACCCCGCGAATGAGGATTGCTGCACCGACCAATGTCAATTTTCCTCTGGGGGGACGATATGCAGGGCCAGCAGTGGCACATGCGATCCGCAAGAGACCTGTAGCGGCACCTCGGCAACTTGTCCAACAGACATCAAGGCACCGGATGGCCAACATTGTGGTGCAGACGGATCTGGATTGACCTGCGCATCGGGTCAGTGCACCTCTCGCGATCTGCAGTGCCAGACCCTAGTTGGATCGGTGACCAACAATAACGACACGACTGCTTGTGACTCGCAAACATGCATGGTACGCTGCGCGTCGTCACGTCTGGGACCGAACGCCTGCTATGACATGCAACAGTACTTCTTGGATGGTACGCCCTGCGATGGAGGCGGACATTGCAACAATGGCAAATGCGTAGGGGCGAGCGTTGGGGACCAGGTCGCGACCTTCTTTCGGGATAACAAGGATATCATTATTCCAGTGGCCTCGGCTGTCGGTGGTCTCGTTTTAATTGCAATCGCCAGTTGTTGCTTCACCTGTATCCGACGAAGGAGGCGGAGGAGGATACTGGCGAGAAAAACTCAACCGAATAGCAGCTGGGTTGCTGGTGGCGCTGGATATAATGGCTGGACCGCACCAGCTCGACCTCCTATGGCCCGCGGTGCGAACGGCCAGCAAAGTTCGAGAAATCAACGAGGATATCGGCCGAGTCCGCAGCAGGAACAGCCATGGTCCGCTACACCGAGGGTAAGTTTACCTCGGTATGCGTGATACGCGACGAAGGTACAAAATAATGGGACCCACGACTAGTGTCTAGAATCTATAAATGCAACTGGGGAAGGAACGGAATGAATTCATTTGGGTAGGACGGGAATCGATCAGCATTCTTCATGGCATGGCGTTGGCGGTATTCTTCGGGATCTCCCCCTGAGCGAGCATTATGATATTTTCTTTGGATGGGATGACACGAGTGGGACTGGACTAGGTTTCGGCTTTTCTGGATAACTGATAGTCGGCTCTGTTGTCGTATATATAAGTGGTCGTCCTGCAATGGCATTTATGAGACGGGGTTATAGCAGGAGGGAACCGAGTAAGGTTCCCTTTTGATATTGTTACTGGGCTTGGGAATAGAGTCCGGTTATTAGGGTATGTAGATCATACAATGCTCGACGCCTAGCACGAAGAGTTTGAGGAATGTTGTAGATATATGCTCTGCATATTTACCATAATCGTACCGTCACACTACCTTC
This sequence comes from Xylariaceae sp. FL1651, assembly GCA_025201745.1. Taxonomy (NCBI): domain Eukaryota; kingdom Fungi; phylum Ascomycota; class Sordariomycetes; order Xylariales; family Xylariaceae; species Xylariaceae sp. FL1651. The sequence continues at coordinate 933,587 of MU624231.1, forward strand.
AGTACTCTTCGAGCTACCAAGCCAAATGATGTCTCTCAGCCCTCGACTAGCTCCGTTTTGGATCTATAGTCTCAAGTTGGAGGGCTTGCTAGGCCATGGAGAGCACCATAAGTTGATCTTCGTTTCTCTCACCGGATTTCTTATCGCTTGGCAAAATATGAGAGAACAGATTGTTTCGCTTCCGTCCTTGGCTTCTTCTCTTTCGATTTTAGACTGGTGTTCCAGATGCATAGGCCTTGCAATCCAACACCTTAGGTGACACCGACCCATTCGTGTCTCTGATCTCCCCCTTCTCCCCTCCTAGCTTGCTCATCTATCAAGTGGGGGGATGAATAAAGGCAGGTAAAGATTAGACGAGAGCATAGCGAAGCACCCTAAAGTGAGTCCGTCCGTCCGTTCGTTCCTTACCAACAGAGGGAAGCACAAAGGGGTTTTTTTTTTTTTTTAACTCGTTTCGAAATAAAGTGCTGATTAGATTAGATGGGATGGGATGAGATGAGATGATATGATGATGGGTGGTGGTGGTGGTGGGACCCTATCGTCACCGTCCGCTGCCCCTCCCGGAACCGCTGCGTTGCCCTTGTCCGTGCTGTGAGCGCTTGCGCTGCTTGTCGGCGGGAGACGAGTGCGCGGCGCCCGCGGCGGACGACGACGAGGAGGAGCTAGCGAGAGAGCTGGACTCCTCGATGCCGCAGAGCATGCGTGTGTACTTGAGGCGCGTGGCGGGGATGCTCTAAAAAGCGATGTTAACAGGGTCAAGAAGGTGGGCAGGCAGGTAGGTAGGTAATAGTTAGTGGACTGAGTCCGGAAAGGAAGAATGTTATGGGATAGAGGTTTACTGGGTAAAAAAAAAAAAAAAAAAAAAAAAAAAAAAGGCTTGGTAGTAGTAGTAGAAAAACACACCTCGTCGTCACGCTGCGCCGCCATCATGAGGAGCTCCGGACTGTCGAGGATCTGCGCCGCGATGCGCCGGCGCTCGAGCACGGCGAAGGGCTCACCGCGCGGGGGTCTGTTTGTCGTGTAACACATCTCGTTAGTTAGTTATACATGCAACATTCCATGGTGCAATCATGCCCCGGAACAGACCGAACAATGTAAAAAACTCACACGCCCACGCGGAAGGGTCCGGTATCGCCGGAGCTTCCGCCGTAGTCTAGACCCGGAACTGGGACGCCCGCTGCCCCTCCTGCTCCTCCTGCTCCAGCCCCTGAACCACCGCCACCACTGCTACTGCCGTCCTGTCCCGGCGCCCAGTCGCTGCCCTGCGAATCTGAGTCATAGGGGTCCTTGCCCCGCGCCTGGCGATCCCGCATCTCGGGCGTGAAGGACGACGATGACGAGGCGGCGGCGTTCTTCTTCGAGGCCCAGACCTTGGGGCTGCTCGTATGTTGTTGCTGTCCACTCATGATGTGGCCTCAGCTTCAGCCCTCGCTCATGCGTTTAGTTGGTCGCTCAAATTATTCCTGTTCTTCTGAGGTTTGTTGTTTATATGCTAGGTAAGGTGGTAATAGGTGAGACTGTGTTAAGTGCGTAAGGCGTAAGGCGTTTGCGGGTGATGTTAATGGTGGGGTACTTTTGGTCGAACTGTTAGGTTAGTGAACAGAGGGAAAGTGAGTGCTTCCATTTCGAAGTTTTTGCGCTGCCTTCTTCTGTTTAGATAAATGATAAGTACAATTCTAACAATTAACGGAAAGAGAAAGTCCCTAAGATACATCTGTATTTTAAATGCCAAATTTAGTCTGATTTTAGCTTTTATGAGTGTTTCGAATTTTTGAATGGCTACTTACGCTAAGCCAGATATGACTGGAATATATAGTTAACCTATCTAACTAATAGTAGTGCTAGATATCGCCGAAGTGAACAGCAAGTGTCAATAACTCAATATCAACTTTGGTCTTCTCAGAGGAAGAAATGCAAATGAGACGATCCAGACACATGGTCTCCCAGTGGCTTCTTTGGTAGAGCCTCGTCTTTATATATAATTCCCTATCCATCCGTCCAGCGCATAGGGTGCACAGTACCTTACCTTACCTCCATGCAACATTATATCCGGTCGCGGAGTAGCACACTTCCATGCACATACGGCGATAACAACAACGACAACCGCATCCACGCCCCTGTAGATTTAGAGATCCATAGTACACATGAGACAGCTGGAGCCAAGCTATATGCCAACCGGCGCTACGGCATCTCGTGACCCTGTACAACTCATGAGGCCCGCCTTACTCGCTCATGGCCCTCGGGAGGAAAAGATGTTTTATGCGCACCAATCTCCGTGCTGGACGAACGGACAGGATTTCCCCGACCGACTTGGTCGAAACACGCGCCGAGGCCCGCCCCGAATGCATATATCCCGAATCGCGGAGAAAGCTGCCCAGCGCGCGTGTCTACGTTTCACGATTATAAGGAAAGCCATTTGACTGTCTCCTTACTCGAAAAAAAGATGTGATCTCGTAGTTGTATTTTCATTCTGCCGAAGCTAGTTATTTCGAGACTATAACGCGAGCGACGCCCCCGTCCCATCATGACCACCTTCACTAAGATACGCGGGGAGGAGACCCCGCTTATAGAGGTCGACGCGGCCAAGCGGCTATCGAAGATAGATCCCATGACCTATGGCGGATTTACCGAGTACGTGGTCATGAAATGCTCGTCTCTACCAATTATCTAGAAAACTCGAGCCAGCTATCCCCTATTCCCTGTTGGTCTCGGTAGGACTAATCTCCCGTGGCCAGACACATGGGCCGGTGCATCTACGGCGGTATCTACGACCCAGACAGCCCACTCTCAGACGCGAACGGCTTCCGCAAGGACGTGATCGACGCGCTGCGCGAGCTAGACGTGCCCGTCATTCGGTACCCAGGGGGCAACTTCGTGGCGACGTACCATTGGCAGGACGGGATCGGGCCGCGGGACAAGCGGCCGTCGCGGCCGGAGCTCGCCTGGCTCGGGACGGAGACGAACCAGTTCGGGACGGACGAGTTCATGACGTGGCTCTCCGTGTTATCCGAAGGCCTGCCCTCCGGGAGGCGCGTGGAGCCGTACCTCTGCCTGAACATGGGCACGGGGACGCTCGACGAGGCGCTCGCGTGGGTCGAGTACTGCAACGGCACGCGGGACACGTACTACGCGAACCTGCGGCGCGCCAACGGGCACCCGGACCCCTACCGCGTGAAGTACTGGGCGCTCGGCAACGAGGTGTGGGGCCCCTGGCAGGTCGAGCAGATGACGGCGGACGACTACGCGAAGAAGGCCGCGCAGTGGGCCAAGGCGCTACGGCTCCTGGACCCGGACGTCGTGCTCGTGCTCTGCGGGCAGGACGGCACGGCGTCGTGGGACCACACGGTGCTGCAGGCGTGCGTGCCCGTCGTCGACATGCACAGCATCCACATCTACACGGCGGCGGGGGCGGGCTCGCACCTCAAGAACGTGACGGCGCCGCTGGCCGCCGAGCGCGCCATCCGCATCGCCGCGTCGCTGATCGAGCTGGCGCGCATCGAGCGCGGCGTCGCGTTGTCCAGGCCGCCGACGCGCATCTGCTTCGATGAGTGGAACGTGTGGGACCCCGAGCGCGCGCCCGGCGACCGGGGCGCCGAGGAGACGTACACGCTGTCCGACGCCCTGGCCGTCGCCGTCTGGCTGAACGTCTTCGTGCGCCAGAGCCGCTACATTGGCATGGCCAACATCGCGCAGTCCGTCAACGTCATCTCGCCGCTCATGACCACGAGCAAGGGGGTGGTCAAGCAGTCCACCTGGTGGCCGCTCCTACTGTTCTCCAGGTACATGCGCGGGTGGACCGTGGCGGCTCATGTGCGCGCCGGCTCGTACGAGGGCGAGACACAGCCTGCGTGGCTGCAGGGCGCGCTCGAGGATGGGGCACCGTGGTTGGATGTGAGCGCGTCGGTCGACGAGCAGGGCTACGTCAGTCTGGCCGTCGTGAATATCAGCGAGACACAGGATTTCGATATTGAAATCAAAGGCGTCATGGGAAAAGACATCGTTGTGTACACGGTTGCGGCGCCGCAGGTAACTGCCACCAATATAGAGGACAAGGAGGAGGTTAGGCTCGCCGAGAGCACGTGGAGTGGGAAGGGGGCGTACAAGTTCCCGAAACATTCATTTACGCTGCTGAGATGGCAGTCCTAGAACCCCTGGACGAAGTTAGCAGCAGCATTCGGCCAGCCAGTTGGGTGGTAGTCCACATGAAACCCAGAATTTCAAACTCAGGTTTCTGTTATTTCTTATATTTGTTGAAAGTGGCTCTGTCGTGTGCGTGACATTTGAGTACTTATACAAATGAACCGTTGCTATGACAAATGTATCCCACCTCCTGTTTGAAGCTCTACCTTGCTTCTTTTGAATTGTTGTACAAATAGTATGCGCCTCATTTCTCCCAGTCTTCCAAACGATATCCAATAAAAAGGAGTGACTAGACTTAGTATAGTCCGGCACACAGGACATCGTTTCATCGTCTCTCATCATGAACCAACATGATTATGATATAGACATAAATTGGTGTCTCTTCAGATCCATGTAGGCGGTGTTGGTTAGAGATACTGGGCTGAATGTCATTTAAGCACCTGTCTTTCTCTCCGAGACTGCGAATCGACGTGCAGAATGAAGGTGTTGCGCACCTTCGAGTTGGAATTCTCGGGCTCTTAACAGAAGAGTAAGCTAGCTGATATCTAGTAATGTGGCCTTTGACTACTTGCTGCTGATGCGAGCGATAGGAGTAGTACAGTTCTTGAAGGCTTGATTAGCTGCTTGCTGCGGATTGATTGCCATCATTCCTTTGCCTGAAGAGCCGGGTAGACGCTTGAGTCATCGAATCCAGCTGATACAATATAGTAATACAATTGTCCGGATCAGATAGATGACTTGTATAGCGGATCACAGAATATAGAGCGCAATTTATCACCTGAAGTTAATGACTGCAAGCTGTAGTTCTGTCAGCATCTGTCCAAATATAATGGGGGCCAACGATGACTTACCCGACTGTTCACGCCGTAAGCCAGCTTGTGGCCGGTTGAATCCCAGCCCAAACAGTGCTCATCTTCTTCATCTGACTCAGGGTTCATCCGTGGGCTCAACCAACCGGGATGAGGGAGACGACTCCAACTTGCCCGTGGAATGGAGTGGTCGCCGACCTTCCAGATGAGTATCCTTTCGCTCGTGGCTCCTGCAATAAACGCACCGTCGGGTGTAAATGCAAGTGCAACAATGGCAGGCCCCATAGTCATTGAGCATTTGGCCTTACCCTCGGTAGCGAGCGCGTTCCATATGAAGATAGCGCCATCTTCGCCACCTGACGCCAGCAGCCTTTCGTTTCCGGTCATGGGTGATTCTAATGGTTGCCAAGCTAGCGCTGTTACACCATCGCAATGGGCCTCTATTTCGCGTCGCTTCCCTGAGCTGTCCCATATCTGAGTTGAGTCTTAGCGAGTAAATTCAGAAACAAGAGACAGATCTCCTTACATCGACAAAGCCTTTCTCTCCACATGTTGCGGCTAGCGAGGACCGCCAGTCAAATTGCACCTGTGTCAGCGTATCTCCTTCCCTAGTTTCAAACTTTTGAATTCCAGTTATTTCGCCATCGGCGCATCTCAACGCCACCATCAACTCGCCCCCGCACAGCAAGAATTCGGATTCACTAGTCCATGCCGCATCCAGTGGTTCAGCATTCAGATCATGATTTGGAAGGAAGTATGTTAAGGAGTTTGGTGTAAAAGCGTGGTAAATCGTTATCAGCGTGCCTCCGTGTTCCGGTGCTATTGCCAGGATCGCCGCATCATTCGGACTCCAGCGGAGCTTGATCACAGGCGGCTCGGCGACTTCGAAGTGGTGTATATGACTACCTTCGGGTGTCCACAATGTGAGCCGGGCCTTGGAATCCGAGTCGGTAGCAATGGCGATGGCTGAGCCTTCCCAATTCCAAGCCATAGCCGTGACGGTTGCTTTGGAGGGTATATCATCTTCAACCAGAGTATGGAAACCGGGGATAACACCGTTCACGTGATCATCAGATGCAGAGTCGGCTGTTGCCCCACGAGAGACGTTCCAGATGCGGGCTAGCGCGTCGGTTCCAGCAGCCGCCAAGATAGAGGGATCTCGTGGGTGCCATTGGCAGTGCAGTAGCACCGGCGCATTGTCACCGTTTATCCTGGTTAGGGCGGTTACAGGCGAGGAGACGGGTGCATCGTTAAGACCCGAGCCGAGGGGGATGAACGTGGTTTCGGAAGCCAATTCTTCAACTTTATCGACCTGTGTGCCCTGTTCGGGGCCGTCAGTGCGAGGAATGGGCGTTGACGCTTGTTCGCCCTCCAGGGGGGATGGGTAAGCGTTGTTGTCGCTCTGGTGGTCCTGGCCGTCCAATTCCATGGGGGTTGTGGCTGCATCCACTCCATTCTCGTACCCATTACTCAGTCGTGGCCGCTTGGCCGGGGAACCATTCACAAGCGACGGCTGTTGTTGCCTGTCAACTTGGCGTTTTCGGGTATTTTCCCCATCGATTCCAGATGGTGCTGCCGTCGCTGGTATTACCGGTGCAAGCACTGGTCCTGGCATTAGCTGTACCTCTGTATCCAGTTCTGCCTCAGCGTCGTGGTCGCTGTCATCTTCTTGCTGCTGGTGAGGTGGTTGATGCGCAATCAGTGGACCAAAGACCCCTAGCTGCATTTTCTCGGCCAGTGCCGCCTGCGCTGCTGCATCACCAGGTACCTGCACAGAAAACCGTCAGTGCCAATGCCCATTTGGCCGGATCCAGGGCAAGAAATTGGAGAAAAACAATTCGGCGTCTTATCATAGCCGGTGTATCTTGTTGGTTTCGTGTGCCTTGCCAGATGCATTGCACGCAATCCTCACAGAGAGGTTGAACATTAGAGCCTTCGGGTTCTTAGCGACGTACCTGGGTTGCCTGTGCATGCTCTCTCTCCAGCGAGTGGTACAGCAGACCTTTGTTTAAAACATTGACTAGTGCATGGCTCTTCACATACGGCGCGAAATCTAGTTGCCGATGGGGTTCTTGAACATGCCACTCCTTTTGAAATTTGACTGCCGTCTCTCGATAATCTGCAAAAAATCAATGTTAGTTCGCATACCACAAACCCTCACCCATCTTTTCCCTGCGCACAATGGCAGCACAGTCGTCCAACCAGCTGCTCCAGCCTGCAACCAGAGGAACGAACTAGCTGCGGATGTAGGTGGACACGTACTTCCTTCTAACAGATATCTGCATTTTATAAAGTCAATGAAGCCGTGACTAGACGAGTAGCACGGACGAGACGAAAGAGAGGTATATGGTCTTTGTGAAGGAGGCGTGAGGTGGAGTGTGAGGGTTAGGATGGGCGATAACGTACCTCCAAATCAAGAAATTGACTCGGTCAGAGTCTAAATATTCCTTCATAGTGGGAGAATGCCAGAGTCGTCAGAACACAGAGAATGAACAAGGCCTGTAAGCCGGAACGTAGACGCGATAGAGGCCCTGGGAAGAGGGCCGGCGATGACTGACAGTTTTTCGGTTTTGAGATGTTGAAGGCGAGAATGATGAGAGAGACGGGTTGATGAGCCCTGAATGATCCAAGGTCCATGTCTTGTGTCGGGGCCAAAACTAGAGGCTTTGCTGATCCACTTTGTGTCCCGAAACGGCATGGCGTAGTGCAATGTGCAGGGCCGACTGGGAGCAGAGTTGGGCGACTTTGGAGGCTTGCTTGGATGGGCATTGGCCCTGCTTTACCGTGCTGTAAAGTAGCTTTGTGTGCATGAGAACTGACGGGCAACATTCAAAAAAGGACGGGCTTTTTAGGGCAGAGGATGGTACGTACTGGGTTGTTAGATCGCACGTATTTATAGAGGTAGATTTAACCTTGGCTACTGGCTGCTGCTGTTCTGCATCCAATCCCCCCATCAGTCAGTCCCGTCCCCTTTCAGATTCTTTGCAGATCTCTAAGTACCGATGTACCCAACTACAGTACTTTGATATTACCTTTTCAATCCGGTGTTTTGCTTTGCTGCGTGCCCTCTTTCCCACCAAACCAGCGGTTTCGCCACGTACATTTTACCATTTTAGTTTTATTGCACTATTACCTTACTTCGTTATGAACTTTGCTCTTCTGTACTAATCTTGTCATCGTAAGTGTTACATGTTGACGAGCTTGAAAACACCCACTTCTCTTCGATCTGGAAGTCTCACTCGCAGCATTGTGTGTTGCTATCGCCTCCTAGGCGGATCTACTCCGTAGTCTGTTTTTTTTCAACAGATGGAAACCAATGAGCTAGCTGGCTTCCCGCTAGGTATGGGGAAGCATCGGCTTTTGCCAACCAACTTATTAAACGGAAGCATAACAAGGTGCCGCCGCACTTGACTGAGTCGCTTAGTTCTGTATTTCGATATTGGCAGCATTGGCATTAGGGTGCAGGGATGCTATCTCCCTCGTGAGAACCGAACTTTTCTTTGACACATCATCAAAACTCCGCCATCGGTTGGCGCAGGCACATTATGCAATGTCCGTTAGATATATTGCACCCGTGTAGAGGCTCACTCTCAGCTTATATACTGCGTGTCTGCTGCTTTTCGAACGGCGAATTTGTCAAAGGTCGTTTTCGAAGCCAAGCACCAAGCGGGAACGAACTTGTAGAAGAACGCTCAGAACACCAGGAACGCAAGTCCGGTGACGTTTCAGTACAGTGCCTGTGAGTGCGTAACTCCACTGCACACCCCGGACGCTCCGCCTCGACTAATTGATCGATGGCGATCCTTTTTGGTCATGCTCACCCATGCAGGCCCGGGACGTCGGCCTCAGTGATTTCTAGGCTTGTGGCATGAGTTAGAAGACATATCCAACTTCTTGCATTATTTGCCGAGCATTGGCGTTGCTCAAATAGTTGATAAGCAGTTGTGAGTTTGGCGGGAGTGCCCATTTCTTCCAGGGTGGAGAGAAGTTAGACAGTGCTCGCTAAGATCGTCTACGGTGCCATTGCCGACCCACGCGGTAGGGCGTTTCTGGTGCTGCAGGGTATTTCTAGGTTGTGTTGGCGCGGCTTTATGGAACAGGACAGGTTGACAGGCTAGACATTAATTACTGTAGCACCCAGCCCTCTCTTCAGACAGGGGTGGCGACAGGACAGCTGAGCCTATAAGGTTACTCGCTCCTCGAACAATAGAAACAACAGCGAAACTCCAGACGGACTCCACAATCTCCGGAATGGGATTCCTTGTGCTCGCTAGCTGGTTGAATACTTATAATTAGTACGAGGGCGTCAACAGCTGTCGGGCGTGCCGTATACTCTGGAGTGCTCCGCGATTGATTTGAAGCATTCTCCCTCCCCAAAAACTCTAGAAAAAAGAAAAGATACGTATAATCGTAGACCTAGGTCATACACGGATACCTAAGCAGCACGAACAGCAATGCAGGCTGCTGTGACGGCCTAACAATGGTGCAATCAAACGGTGAAGACCTGACGAAGAATGAAGCATGGCAAATTAGAACACCAAATTCCTGACGACCGAGCTACCTTGTCCCTATCAGTCTTAGCGCATAATATAGGCAACCGAGGTACTTAGGTATCTCGTTAATATGGGCGCCGTTAGTAATATGGAACTGACCGACTATCTTTAACTATGCAACTAAGCTTTCCAATGATGAAGTTCAGATATTAAAGAGGCCTTGTCGGTCATCAGTACCTATTTCAACGCTCCCGATATCAAAAAAGAAGCCTTCACTTCTTTAATGCTCTTCAAACGCACATGCCTGCCCAGGTGGCATATAGGTAGGTACTCATGGTATTCGTTATTGGTCCATTTATTGTGCTGATTATAAGTACACTGTTCTGGAATTTAGGATGGGGTTTGTGAGTTTCAGCAGCGGCCGACCGGCAGTGGCCCTGGTCAACTGCGTAAGGATCTTGGTACCCGAAATGCAAGTCAAATTCGGCTGATAGTCGGAATTTTGATCGCCCGAAAGAGCCACAGCATGTTTATTGAGTCAATTAAGGGTCCAGAAGAGCAGAACAAAAGGTAGATAGAAGGAAATTGCTTTCAAAGCTTTGTGAATATTCTACGCTCGATTATATGGTATCCTTCGTGGCCAAAAGCCGATTTTTGTACTGAGTACGAATGTTGGAACCATGCTTAATGAGGTGGCTTCGAAGATGCAAAGAAGATGGAGGAGGATTGGCTGAGGGCTGAAAGATGGATCTCCTCAAAATGGGTCGCACAGACCACATTGCAGGAAGCCCTCCTACGCCCCATGTGGCTGTTCATCAGGCTGAAGCTCAGCCGGCGACAACTTCGACAACGCGCCTTGCCTCCCCACGCCTCGCTTCGCTGATCGACGGACTGAAGTGCTTTTCAATCTGTCTGATACGTCTTGCTGCTTATAGTTGCTACATGCATCTACTCTATCGCCCAACATGCCGCCGCGACTCAATATACCACCTGTCACCCGTATAGTCCTTGCTGTGTTGTTCTTACAATCCTTATCGAGTCTCGTCATCCACGAGTCTGCGCATTCCGACGTCGTCATCGAATGGTTAACACTAGTGCCTCAACTATCTCTATTCTACCCATGGACTTTTCTCACAACAAGTCTGGTCGAAGAGAATGTTCTCGGCCTGGCCCTCGCTGGCGTCACGCTTTTTAACGGTGGCAGGTATCTTGAGAGAGCTTGGTCCTCCAGGGAATTCGCCAAATTCCTTCTTATCGTAGCTCTGATCCCAAATTTCTTATGTTTTTTGTTATTGGTGAGCTTGTTTACTGTCACTCGAAATGAGACATGGACGTAAGTTTCTTCTGAAGGCCACTGAAAGTTATTGGACATAGCCTTGCTGACTATCGTTATCTCCAGTTTGACCACCATTGCCGGCACCATACCACTACAAATCTCCTTTCTCGTCGCTTTTAGCCAACTCGTACCAGCCCATACCGTGACTTTATTCCGAGGTATACTATCATTGCGTGTACCACGGTTCCCTCTGATCTACCTCGGCCTAGTCACTGCGCTTAATTTGACGCCCTGGGTCTCTGGTGCAAGCTTACCACTGGCAATATTCGGATTTCTCACAAGCTGGACATATCTGCGTTTCTACAAGACTGTTTTTCCCGACCTCGATTCATCCCAACCAACATCCATGCGGGGCGACGCAAGCGAGACTTTTGCCTTCTCTGAGTTTTTTCCGGCACCTGTCAAGCCTTTTATTGCAGCTTTCACAGATCAAGTCTTCAATGTACTGGTGACTATGCGACTATGCACCCCATTCTCGCAAGCGGACATATCTGCGGCCCAAGGAGGCAACTTCCCACAAAGATCCACCCCGGGCGGTGTAAGGGCGGAAGCCGAAAGGCGGAGGGCTTTGGCACTGAAAGTACTTAACCAACGGCTACATGCCGCTACTGTCAGCCCGGCTTCTCGGAGCCAATCGACACCACCTATTCAACCGACTGGCCCAACGGTGCAAACGCAGCCTCAACCAAATGTGCAAGCAGTCATGGCATCTCAGCCGGGGGCGATGCTGGGAGAAACACATTACAACCCAGACCATGACAATGGTGAAAAGGAGGATTCCTGAAGTAAAGGCAGTAGGTAATTTGAAAGTATTCCGTTGTTCAGCCACTGAATCGTAAGAGCAAGGAGTTTGGATTGTCCCTGTATTCTTGAGAGAGCATGTGTGCGTTTGGAGTTGGTTTTGTTACATTATGCATCCGGTAGACTTTATGAGAAGGATATCAAGTGTATTACTACTACGGGCGAAGAAGTCGCATTCCGATCAAAGACTTCATCTTGGCTAGTCTTAGTAATAGCCTTAGTTGCGGCGTATAAGTACGTCGCGATTTTCAGCCTTGAGAAATAGGCATACGAATCTCGGTAACGAACACCAGTCTAATAGATGACATATCAATTACCTGATCTCTATGCGGAAAGAATTGAAGGCTTTGCACAATACTTTGAACGGTATCTAGGTTCCCCTCTATCCAGCTGTCAGCAGTATCTCTCTGCGGAAGGCGCCTGGAGGGCCCTCTACTTAAAACATTATATCAGTTATATTTCCAGGACTTCAGTTTCTCTTTTAGAATTTAATTCATTCCATGTTTCATGTCGTTCTTAATCTAACATTTGAAGACCAAAAAGGATTGAATGAGGCCCTCGGTAGACCAAGTGGTATACGACTGTAGCTTGCGTCAAGACAGTCAAATATGTGTTTTCAGAGGCGGAGTGGCTGCTGCCGCCGCCCGGTTGGCTAAAACCTCAAACAGGGGGCGTATTGTCATATAATCGCAGCCGTCGCACCGCATCTGGAAGTGCAACCGGATCGGCTGGGCACATGTATACAGGTGTCGCTCGAAGTTGCGAGGTGTAAGTCGCACGACACCCCTCTGTTTAGTGTGTCTGTCTGTCCGTCTGTCTTTCGCTACCTACCTGTCTCCCGGCTGCGGGCATATTAAAAGGTAAAGCGATGCGTGCTGTGCAGTTTATTTGTATGCCATCCCTCAGGCGAAGCGCTCAGATTGCCGGCCACGAACAGTTTGCAACTTGGCACGAAAACGGGTGCGTGGTTGCGCGCGCTGCAAGGAAACGTACCTAAGGTAAGTTATTGATTGTATGTAGGCAGGCAGGCAGGTAGCTAAGCGTTGTGTTGCTAATGTGCGTATGAGTGTGTACGCGGATCGGTAATCTCACGCAATTATTCGGGGAACATGATGTTTTAAGCATGCCCACGCTGTTTCCTTAGCCCCGAAACGATTCGATCTACATACATGAGTACCCCTGTGGCGTCGCATCACATCTCACCGTTTACCGCCTCGGCGTCTTGTTTCCCTCGTGACCTTAGGCTCATAACCACCACATTAATTTCCTTCTTTGGCTTCGATAGTAGGCTAATTACTAACTAAAGATTTCATAACCCCGATGTATTCGAGCTGGTTCCGACCTTCGCAAGACATGCATGTTATTCCTAAACTACACTGAGGGGGATTTGAGTGCTAAACTCGCCCCATCTCACGTTTCCTAACTCATGGGGGTAGGAGGATGCAGACAAGCCAAGTGCTGTAACAGACTTATTATAGTTTGTGGCTTGCATCGCGCGGCTGGCCCCGGCGGAAACGCTGCGGTGCGATGGCCGTTCGGAGCTTGTCTTCGCACGCATTTGCTAATGTAGACTAATGAGTTAAGGTGAAGGCATAGGCGAAGCCTAGGCGAAGGCGAAGAAAGCAATGGCGGCGACGGTTGCGCATTTACTACGTACCTATCACATATCTGTCTGCCTGCCTCTTCTCTATGTGTATGTAGTAGGGATGCCACATACATAAATACATGCGCAGGTAGGTTGGGTGCACATGGAACCAGGTCTCAAAGGGAATGCGTGACACAGCTCTTCTCGACGTACGTACGCCGTCAAATGACAAGCGCATAATCCATCATCACTTGGACCACCCGTGCCCCAGTCGGCGGACGCCCACATCAGCAATGCAGGCAGACTGGGAGGCAGGGTCGGGCAGCTCCACTCACACACTCACACTCACACGCGCATCTTGGAGGCGTCCGGGTGGCAGGCAACTTGCAAGGAGGGTGTGGGATCTAGGGTAATAATAAATAAGCACTTCAATGTGGATGGGGGGTGTGTCACGTCAACCATACCGACTGGAGTTCGGCCCTGGCGAATGACAGCGACGCACCAACGGTCTGCATATGCGCGCGATGCAGCACATATGTATCGGTGCTTTTTCTGTACATGTCGCCCCATCGGTGGGTTGGGTTGGATTTCCAACTCACCTCGCCAGTACGAGTAAGCGCCATACGGGGAGGCGGCTTGGAGATATAAAATATGTATACCGGTCAGACTATCTACACCCCTTTCTTTTCCTTTGCACATCTGCCCCAGGTAGGCAGGTCTCCCCAGCCCCTCTGGCGAAGATGACGATACAGTAGATACATAAGCAGGCCTCTGAGCGGTCGGCTTTTGAGGTTCGTCTCTTCACATCGGCCTCTCATCTGCTGCGGCATGCCGCCGAAAAGAAATTCCCCTTTTGTCCTAGTTGGCATCGTCCGGACGATTACACACACGCGTGCACACACACTACACATACACACACACAGCTTGAACATGCAGGCTGCGGCGCAAGCAGTTTCCCCTACTGCCTGATGACAAACCTGTTTCACACCCACTATCTCATAACGATCGACGCATCCCTAAATTCTACGCGTATACCGCTGTCTAAATAGTTAATCAATCTAGATTGTCAAAGACTCTATGACCTACCGAACCAAGCTTGGCAAGCCACAGTTCCCAAATACATCATGAAATACAGTATGAGCAACTGGGGGTCAGCGGCGAAGGACGCCAAGGCTCGTGTATAGTCAACTGCTTATGGCAATACTAGTATCATGAGAGCTTGATTCATAGTCAGAAGCGAGTTACCTTTTTCCTAGGAGCAAAGAGTACATTATAGTAGGGGACGACTGTTTTGTGTGCCTAGTTGGACACATTTCCGAAGAGGCCAAAAGCAAAAACCTGCAACTTCGCCCGATCATCAGTTGATGAAACCCTAATAATAATAGAGAGCCGAGTCATGAATAAATAAACTCGCTACCGGCAACTATAGGATGCACTAATAAGCTGCAGTAGGGCATGAGTAAGAAAAAATCAGACAACCCTGACACGTGGACTTTTCTCAAACGGTCTTAGTGCAAGAGACAGCATTACCCCAACGGGAATAAATGGAAAATAACTTTAGCGTACGTGTGTATCCCTCCCTTTCCCTATATAATTCGTTTCTCCCACTTCCACGCCCATAATTGTGTCAGAGCGGGTGCCACAAGCTCGGCGTTTCTGCACTTCTCCTAGATCTTCGGGAGATGACGAGATTGGTCGTTTTGGTGTCTCCAATTTTCCCACGAAAGGGCTCAACTGGCGAAAAGCCATCCCACCCCTATCCATCGTTAGTCGCTTCAGGTAGGTAAATAGTGCCTATACAATGATCGCATTTTTTACTACATATGTATGTAGGGCTGGCCGCCAGAACGGACGAAATTACCATGCGACGGAAGATGGGCTGATCTGACCCGACAAGAGCTGGATCGGTTCCCCTGTCTTGTCTCCCCATGCCTCAGCTCCTATTGCTCCCCGTGGTATTTGTTATAGGGGATCTACAGGAAGGTATCCAACGTCCAGTAATTGCCGCCAAAAACTCGGCATTAGGAGCTCATCTGATACGAGGCCCACTGCCTAATTGCGAACTGGGTCACAGCACACTAACCTAGTATGTACCGTGGCTGGAACTCACTAGCTCACCACGGGCGCATGAAGATCTCGCGCGCATAGTACAGTAGGCGTGCAGCGCAGGACTAACGTCGCAACGTTCCGTCTATGAGATGTGAGGGTTGTATAAAACCTCTATACAATTAACTCTTATGGCTATTGCCGACTCTAAACCTTACAGGCTAGGGATTTGCGACCGGGCAAATGGACTGTCTCGACTAGAGTAGAAAATGACGATGAGACGGAGGTGGGAATAAAGTGCGGATATTTTTAATTGTTTCTTTCTAATTTATTTAATCCCGTCTGAGTGAGAAACGGGAGCTGCCCATGGACACTTAGCCGTATTAGGTAGTTGTTGCTACGCAGTCGAGGGTTCCTATAGCAAAATTCAATAAGGATGAATACTCCGAGTCAGATAAGCGTGCCGCAATTTCAGATAGTTTCTCCTTGAGGGTTCAATGGAATGAGGGAAAAGGGTGTGCGTGGCACTAGTTCTCTGCCAAGAGCTGCAATATGACCACCGAACACGCCCCCCAACCAAGCCCTGCAAGCCGCAAGCCTACCAAACATTGTCTTCTGGGGCTCGCCCAAGCCAAGCGGCAAGGTAAAAGCGAATCCGTCCGAGCCGCGACCCGGCGGAGAAGTCCAAATTTGGGAATAGTCGCAGAATTAAAAGATGACCTGCCTTCTAGGTGGCGCTAGGTACCTCTGAAGTAGTTCCATCAGGAACATGCGGCGCACCCTTGCGAGTCTAGGTTCGATCAAGGTTAACGTATCTAACGTGGTACCCAGCCGCACGCATCATCATCCCTATAGCGAGGCGCTCCAGGGATGACTCGCACCGTCACGCATCACGCGGTGGTTCTCAAGGAGAGCGTAGAACCCGGCCATCTCTAGACGAAAGCCAAAGGAATGATGGTGGTAGGCCAGATCCGAAGGATGCATTTATCTCAGATGGAAGCGAGGATTTATTGATATAGGGCTGCCAGTTGTTGCCGCCGTGGCGCTTCAACGTTTCCTCACCTTGTGCAACACAAGATGACGTTTTGGAGCGGTGAAGGCCAGTCAATCAACTTTGGCCAGACTGAAGCCATCATGAGTTGATGAGTAAAGTGCCAGCGGAAGTCACTCCTCTTAATCGAGAGAAATGACAACGGCAAAGATGGCTGCCTTTAAAGGAAAGATTGGTTTGGCCATGGCGACAGAGCAAAATGAATTGAAGTATATGTAGAAGCTCAAAAAGCTTGGGCTGGTACGGAGAAACTTGACGCATGTCGAAACAAATCATCCAATTTCGAAGGGCAGAGGAGAAGGACTCCAGCGAGCTTATTATGTGGCCTCGTCACTCCCGCCCAACCTGCTAGACTACGGAGTAGATTAGATTTATTTAGGCAAACGTGGGTTTCATAAGTACACAGAAGGAACGATGAAATGCGGGTACTAGCCCCACTCTAAGCCGAGATCCATTAAAATCCTCAGGGCTTCTATAGGCTCCATACCCATGCCCGGTACCTAGCGGGTACATGCAATCTACCAACGCTCTCACGACATCATGTTCCGGGAACGCTGGTCCCCCTCTCGCTCCACAAGTCCACTTGCGCCCCTGGGCCTGTTGTCTCTCTGTCGAAAGCACCATCCGTGGGTAAGGGTAGTTTGCCATGGAGTGAAGCAATGTCCTTTGGAAAACTCCTGGGGGCCGCCGACCTTCTCTTGCTGTCTCTTGTCGTCCTCCACCGCCTCTCGCCCTCGTCCCCCAGCACATAAGACATAGGAATTGGACATCACCCTTTGATACTCTGTCTGCTACCCCTTTGAGGACAATCACATCAACGGTAACAACTCCTCTCTTTCAGCGACATAGCAGTTAGCCGTGGGCCATGTTCAGCACATGCGAATAGTGGGCACACAGCCTATCAGCAGCAACCCTCAGTCTCGCATCAGCAGCTAGACTTTGCAGTTGCGATCGTTGAAGTTGCTCAGTAAACATCATCATAAACATTGTCTCTACCATCAAGTTTGTTTTTTCGTCAACATACTATCCTGCAACAGCTGGATTCTTCCATCCCTGCTTCTCGCACACGAGTTACAGTTTAGAGCCTAAGCATCCTTGGAACTTTAAACATTCCGATAAAAGGAGACACGCACCCTAGACCTCAACCTCACCACAGCCAACTCTCGAGATCGACCTCCCAAGCCTCTTTCTCCCCTTGAGGATTGGGACATTGGTTTGTCTTGGCCTCAACATTGAGGCCATAGCTTAAGGCGCCATGGCCAACCATCACCCGTCGCCGCAGATGGCGATGCAGATGCAGCATCATGGACCGCCCGCTCCTCCGGGTCCCGTCCAGGGAGCTCAATGGTCGCAGTCGCCGTCGCGCCATATGGTTGCTGTTAATGAATCTCTATGGATGCAAATTGGTAAGTCAGATTTAGAGATAAGAAAGGAGCGCGCCAATCCAGTGACTAACACACTTAATAGGCAGCTTCTCTGAGCTGCTTGGCAATCTGGACGATGCCATGCAAGCGTACGAGCGAGCGCTCAATGCGAATCCGAACTCCGTCCCAGCCATGAATGCGATTAGTCTCATCCTCCGAACCCGCGAAGACTTTCACAAAGCAGTTGAGTTCCTGCAGGCGATTCTCAAAATAGACGGCAATAATGGTGAAGTCTGGGGTAGTCTCGGTATGTATTGCTTATACCATCCTTATTAACTATCCTATCATCCGACTAACGCTCTATCTTAGGACACTGCTATCTTATGATGGATGACCTGCAACAAGCTTATGCCGCATATCAAAATGCCCTTATCAATTTACCCAACCCTAAGGTAAACTTTTATCTTTTCCTGTCGAATCCCGCCCTGCTCTGTACATGAGCTAACGACAGATAGGAGCCTAAACTTTGGTACGGTATAGGTATCCTATACGATCGCTATGGATCCCTGGACCATGCCGAAGAAGCTTTCTCCCAAGTCATGCAAATGCAACCTGATTTTGAGAAGGCAAATGAGATCTACTTCCGACTAGGTATAATATACAAGCAGCAGTCGAAGTATGGGCAAAGTTTGGAGGTATGTTTAGGAGACGTAGCTTTCAGCAGCCCTGTCTGACAGCCTGCAGTGCTTCAAGTATATCGTGAACTCACCGCCGCCGCCCTTAACCGAGGAAGACATATGGTTTCAGATTGGCCATGTGCATGAGCAGCAAAAAGATGTGTGTATAAGTCACCTAATTAATCGGCAAGCATATGCTGACCATTTCCCAGTACGATAGTGCAAAAGCTGCCTACGGGCGCGTGCTAGAGCGTGATCCTAATCATGCCAAGGTTTTGCAACAACTTGGCTGGCTCCATCATCAGCAAAGCAACAGCTTCCAGACCCAGGAGCGTGCGATTGAATATCTGGAGAAATCTGTCGCTGCGGGTAAGAACTTATTATTCTAAGGTTCTCTATGTAGCTTTTGGCTTACACGTGGTAGACAATAACGATGCCCAAAGCTGGTATCTTCTTGGTCGATGTTACATGTCGCAACAGAAATATCCTAAGGCGTATGAAGCATATCAACAAGCCGTGTACCGTGACGGCCGGAATCCCACCTTCTGGTGTTCAATTGGAGTACTTTATTACCAGATCAACCAGTATCGAGATGCCTTGGATGCATATTCCCGCGCCATACGCTTGAATCCGTACATTTCGGAAGTATGGTACGACTTGGGCACCTTGGTAAGTTTTGCCCTCTTAGTCCCGCGTCCAACCATACTAACAAGAACTTAGTATGAATCTTGTAACAACCAGATTACCGATGCCCTTGACGCATACCAGAGAGCAGCCGAATTGGACCCTGGCAATCCGCATATTAAGGCTAGACTGCAGCTCCTGCGTGCCGGGCAAACACCAGGAAGCAGCATTCCTCAAGCTGTACCAACGGATGTCCATCCCCAATCTTATGGAGCTCAAGGCCCGCAAGCCCCGTCATGGCCAGGTTCTGGCCCGATTCAGCAATCTGGACCTGGTGGTCCTCATAGGCCACCTCCTGGCCCAGCTGCCGCGAACGGCTGGGGTCAACGGACAAGCGACCTCAATCCCCCACAGCCGCCGAACCCATACGAACAAAGGGAGCCATTCCGGGGACCAGCGCCTCCTCTGCCTCGTCAGCCAAGCCCTCGTACTGAGATGAGACCCTACGGTGAACCCAACCGTCCCGGCCCAGCTCCGATCCGAAGGGGACCTTCACCTGGGCCGCCATCACAGTATGGCCCTCCACCGCTACCAGGGCCTCCTCAACAGCCCCCTCCGCCTCCCCAAGGCGGCCCGACCCGAGTTGCTAACCCTAATTATACTCCAACGCCTTCAAGCATGGGTCCCGTAAATGGTCCACCAAATGGTGCTCCTCCGTCGCACACTCTGATGCCTTATCGAGCTGGCTCTCCTCGTTCTGAACAACAACGACCTATGCATGATAACCGCATGCCTTCCCCAAAATCGGCTTATCCTCAACATCAGCCTCCGTACTCACACCATCAGGAGCCAGGAATGGAACCCGGCGGCCCTTTGTTACCTAAAACTCATATGGGACCAGATATGCATCGTGATGAGCGACCTCCGTCCGTAGCCTCAAAGAGGATGCGCGAGTGGGAAGATGAGCCGGCCATCAAGAAACCTGCTAGTGAAGAGAATAGGTCACGCTTGCAGGACGTGTCTCATCGTCGCCCTTCTACGCCACCACGTGATCCTTACCGCCGCTCTCCAGATACCCTTCGCTTCGAGGATCCACGTAGAATGGAGGAGCAGCAGCGCCGTGTTGAAGACCAGAGACGTGCCGCCGTGGAGGAAATGCGGCGCGCCGAGGAGCAAAGGCATGGCAACGAGGGTTATCATCCCTCAGAAGCCGCTCATCACCCCCCGACCCACTCAATGCCACCTAACCATTTGCCTCCGATGCAACAAGGTCCATCGCCTATGCCTGGTATCATGCATGAACCTCCACAGCCTAGCCCAGCTGCCAAGGAATATTCCCAAGAAGATCGGCCAAGGTTAGAGCATCCCCCTGCACCTGCTCCTCCCCAGATGAGTGAGCCCGAGCGCGCTGCACGGAAGATGGATGTTGATGAGGATTATGACGATAGCGGCGAAGAGGATAAGAAGGTGGGACCAGGAGGGCCAACCTCGGGTCCCGCATCAACATCTGGGGATATGAAGACCACGACACCCACGAGTGCCGCGATGAACGGCATGATGGGTCCTACCCCGAAAACGGAGGTGGCGTAGGAATGATGATTGTTTAATGGGTGGCTGTTTGTGAAGGGGGTGAACTGGACTTTTACGCGCATACCCTTTTCTTTATCGACATTCGTGTCATCAGATGTATAAAGGCAAGGTGAGTATGCCTCCCACGAGGAGAGGAATATCCTACAGAGAGAGCACACGCCCTTCTTTTTATCACGTATCTACTTCGTCAGCTTTTGCGACACTGCTACCTACTCAATGTAAACACTTCTAGCTATCTTTAAGGCGATTGACTTGTGGTGGCAGTATTTGATAATACAATCAGGGTAGAGAGTTCCTTGTATTCCATTGAGTGTAGTAGTGTAAAATGCAATCTACATTTAATATGTCCTAATTTGCTCTATGTATACGTCTCCCAGCATTGAATGGTCTATTCTTACCTGTTACTACTGCGACACTAAAACGGGAGAGACAGAAGGATGAAGCTCGGGTGGGTCTAGTAGCACCCTTTTTTATCGATAAGGGCTCCAATGGGTTTTGGTCAGTCCATAGTGCAGCTCGGCTATTTCGCGGAGCATAGATCCACCCACAATCCTGCGCTGCACCGCCTGAAAAAGTAAAGCGAACTTTTCCCACCTACGAACAATTTCCCTCTCCATCAATCCTCCATCCCACGCCAACCGGTTGACTTCTTCTACTAACAATAGGGAATCAATCGAAGATGTCTCACCGTAAGTTCGAGGCGCCTCGCCACGGTTCGCTGGCTTTCCTGCCGCGCAAGCGTGCTGCCCGCCACCGGGGAAAGGTCAAGTCGTAAGTATCAGCGAAAGCGTTCAGATCTCAACTTGAAGTCGAAAACCAGCGCTGACCTCAATTGCCATGCAGGTTCCCCAAGGATGACCCCAAGAAGCCCGTCCACCTTACCGCCGCCATGGGCTACAAGGCCGGTATGACGACTATCGTCCGTGACCTCGACCGACCTGGCGCGAAGTCGCACAAGAAGGAGGTCGTTGAGGCCGTCTCTATTATTGATACCCCACCTGTACGAACAACGCAGCCCGCTTGGCTCTGTGCCTATGGCTAACATCTTATGACAGATGATCGTTGTTGGTCTTGTAGGCTACATCGAGACCCCCCGGGGTCTACGATCCCTTACCACCGTGTGGGCTGAGCACTTGAGCGACGAAGTTAAGCGCCGGTTTTACAAGAACTGGTATAAGAGCAAGAAGAAGGCCTTCACCAAGTACGCCAAGAAGCACTCGGAGGCCAGCGGCTCCTCCGTCACCCGCGAGCTTGAGCGCATCAAGAAGTACTGCACAGTTGTCCGTGTGCTCGCCCACACCCAGATCCGCAAGACCCCCCTGAAGCAGAAGAAGTCCCACCTTATGGAGATCCAGGTAAACGGCGGCTCCATCGCTGACAAGGTTTCCTTCGGCCACGGTCTTTTCGAGAAGCCTGTCAGCATCGACACCATTTTCGAGCAGGATGAGATGATCGACGTCATTGCTGTTACCAAGGGTCACGGTTTCAACGGTGTCACTGCCCGATGGGGTACCAAGAAGCTGCCACGCAAGACACACAAGGGTCTCCGTAAGGTCGCTTGTATCGGTGCCTGGCATCCGTCCCACGTCCAGTGGACTGTTGCCCGTGCTGGTCAGATGGGTTATCACCACCGTACGTCGGTCAACCACAAGGTCTACCGCATCGGAAAGGGTGACGATGAGGGCAACGCCTCTACTGAACAAGATGTCACCAAGAAGACCATCACACCGTAAGTCTTACCAGGAATGCTTTACTAAGGTCTCAAGCTAACCTGTATATAGTCTTGGTGGTTTCGTCCGCTACGGTGAGGTTAAGAACGATTTCGTCATGGTTAAGGGCTCAATTCCTGGTGTCAAGAAGCGAGTCATGACGCTGCGCAAGTCGATGTTCACTCACACCTCAAGAAAGGCTCTGGAGAAGGTACAACTGAAGTGGATCGACACCTCGTCCGAGTTTGGTCACGGTGCTTTCCAGACGCCTGCCGAGAAGAAGCAGTTCATGGGTACACTCAAGAAAGATCTGGTGCAGAGCTCGTAAAGCAGCTTTGCATTTCCTTCTATCTAGTCTTTGCATCGGTGTTCTCGGTTCCATTTTCGGCTACTGCAATGGGCGTAGCGGTCTTGGGGATTGGCATTTAAGTCGCAGCTAATGAGAAACTGCATGAATGAAAAAAGCCCATTAAGTTCCCAAGGAGTCGCTCTTCATATGACTTGGTGACATGCTTATCAATTCTGGCAACACACATGTTCAGGCTGCGTAATTTGTGTTCACTAGTGGTTCTAAATTCAAATTTCTGAAATTTTAGGATGTTTTCCTGTGCTATTTATCATGAAAAGCATACCTGCGTATGTGCACGCACTACTATCAAGTTCGAGTTATGTCTCAGCTCGACTGAAAAATAAGGGTCCGAAACCTGTGCATAGATGGGAAGTACGTACCTGCTAGTAGGTATGATGTAACGAGCCCAAGCAACCTGATTCCAGCGAACAAAACCCACGAACCACTGCACGACTGGGCGCCACTCCGACAATTCCAGATCAATGACATCTTGTTCGGTTTTAGTTCGGGGACAAGCTACAGTTCGCAATCGACTTCTTCATCTTAGTCTCGAATCATACGTAAGGCAATTTATCCCACAACGAAAGTTTGGCTCTTCTCGACTTCCGCCGTCTACCTTCCCCGGACCACCCAGCAGACTTATTACACTTGGGCTCAACCAACACGTACGACCAGCCGCCAATAGTCGCTCTCCCCTCCAGCACTTCGCAACCGCGCCTGCAGTGAACATGGCATCGGATGAAGACTACATGGCTTTCTTAGATAAGGCCAACAAGGATCCCAGTGAGGGCTACGCCAAACCACAGAGCAAGCAGGAATTCAAGACGACGGACGACGGGGCAAAGATCCCGCCAGCGATCCAGGAGGCTACAAAAGATGCCTTCTACGTGAGCGATGCGGATGAGCCCTTTGTGCCTGTGTGTCTAGCTTGGGACGAGGGCGGTAAGGGACTGCCTGATGAAGGTGCGCTACTCCTTGTTTTGCCCTGCTTTGCTTTCTTGACATTCGCTCGTCCTATTCTCCTACTTTTTCCGTTGCTGGGCACGCTCCGCCGTATCTACCTGAAGATCACAATGCAATGCTACTACTGCTACATGGGGTGGGAAGAGTGCGTGTATTAGTGTAAAATTGCAACTGACGGATCGTTGCTACGCAGAGGAATTCGCATCCTTGATAAACCACCCTGACCCCTCGAAGGCCGAGATCGAGATACAGGACCCGGCAGATTGGGACTCTCAAGGTCAATACCAGGCGATCCTCGACGCGGTGCGCAAGGCGGGCAAGGGCAACGATGTGCGGGTATATCGGGTCGCGAAGGGAGACGTCAAGGTTGAGTATTGGGTAGTAACGACGGACGGAAAGGGCGCAGAGGCGAAGTTAGTTGGCGCAAAGGCGTTGGCTGTCGAGAGCTAGTGGGTAGTTCTCGAGGAATCGAAATCGAAGTCAAAGTCGAAGCAAGCTATTTGAAGAATACAACTCCCAGACACGGATAGGCGGCGCTGGAGGTTTGGAGGAGGTAGATACCCTTTTCACGGAGGCCTGCAATAGTCGCTTTTCCAGTGTTCTCTCTGCTTTTCTCTGGTGGGTATTCGGTGAACCACGAAGGCTCTACGCCATTTGCGCTTCTACAACACGCAAATTACAAGTTATACTATAGTGCAAATCACTCTGTAAGTTGAGTTGAATTTGTACTGTACCACTATGCAGTCAGGGTGGTGCTTTACTGTGCGGTAGCTGCGTAATTACTGTACAGGTAGCGAGGTCTTTGTCTGCCCCGCGCTCGGCCTTCGGACACTCTGAAATCAATGCATACCAAAGTCGGGGAAATAGGTATAGAGACAGGTCGGGTGAGTCAACAAACAAACAAAAACAGCTGTCGAAGATGCAAGGAGCCTCATTCATATAGCCATCCGTAGCTACGTTGAACTTCTGAACACCATGGCCCAAGCAGTAGGAAACACCACACCATCAATTCCCTAAGCACAAACTAATAGTGTGTGTGTGTCTGCGCTTTACAGGATGTCATTCTGCCGTCGCTCGAAACGATCGAAGAGCTGCTCTCCCAACCACCTCCAAAGACCTCTAAGAAGCCCAATATTGTCCCCCTGTATGGCCAGATATCTGCCGACCTTATAACGCCCTCGGCCGCCTATCTGAAGGTGTCGGCGCATTCCAAATCCGATTTCTCCTTTCTCTACGAAAGCGCTGCTACCGAGCGGGTAGGCCGGTATAGTTTTGTCGGTGCAGGGCCACGGAAGATCATTACCACAGGGGAGGGTCATGGCGATTCGGTAGATCCCTTGCCAGCTCTTGAGAAGGAGCTGGCAGAGCGAGTCGTTGCCGACGTTCCCGGTCTCAGGCTACCTCCTCTGACGGGCGGCGCAATTGGTTATGTTGGGTATGATTGTGTGCGGTACTTCGAACCCAAGACGGCACGGCCGATGAAGGATGTGCTCAAGATCCCCGAGTCACTTTTCATGCTCTTCGATACGATAATTGCCTTTGACAGCTTCTACGGCGTCATCAAGGTCATAACATACCTCAACATCCCCGACGACCTGGCTTCCCTCGCCGATGAGTACAAGAAAGCCACCGCAACCATATATGAGCTCATTGACGTCCTAAACTCACCCGAAGTGCCTTTGCCAGAACAACAGCCCATCAAACTGGGTCAGGAGTACACCTCGAACATCGGTCAAGCTGGGTACGAGAACCACGTGACAGAACTCAAGAAGCATATCGTCGCCGGCGACATCATCCAGGCGGTGCCATCACAGCGGTTCGCTCGCCCGACTTCCCTACATCCCTTCAACATATATCGACACTTGCGTACGGTGAACCCGTCTCCCTATCTCTTCTACATCAACTGCCGGGACTTCCAGATTGTGGGTGCTTCCCCGGAGCTGCTGGTGAAAGAGGAAGAAGGCCGTATCATCACCCATCCTATCGCGGGAACCGTGAAGCGTGGCAAGTCGCCAGAAGAGGACGAGAGGCTTGCCGAAGAGCTACGCTCGTCACTCAAGGATCGTGCCGAGCACGTCATGCTCGTGGACCTCGCGCGCAACGACATCAACCGCGTCTGCGATCCGTTGACGACGCGCGTCGACCGCCTCATGGTCGTCGAGAAGTTCAGCCACGTCCAGCACCTCGTGTCGCAAGTATCGGGTGTCCTCCGCCCCGGACAGACTCGCTTCGATGCCTTCCGTTCCATATTCCCTGCTGGCACGGTTTCGGGCGCGCCCAAGGTCCGAGCCATGGAGCTGATAGCGGAGCTTGAGAAGGAGAAGAGGGGAGTATATGCTGGCGCTGTGGGTTATTTTGGGTATAGCAGTGTGGACGCCAAGGGGAACGAAACTGATGGTGCCATGGACACGTGTATTGCGCTGCGCACGATGATGGTTAAAGATGGGATTGCGTATCTTCAGGCTGGTGAGTGACCATGATAACGCTTTTTCTAACTGTCGAAAGGTTTCTTGGTGTAGAACGAAATACAACTAACATGTGATGTGTCGATAGGAGGCGGTATTGTCTTTGACTCAGACGAGTACGAAGAGTGGATGGAGACTATGAACAAATTGGGCGCCAACATGCATTGCATCACATCCGCGGAAAATCTATACGCCAAGCGGCAGAAGTCATAAATGGTTACCTACTTTCAAGAAGAGCTATAAAAATGAGGATTGAGATTGATCGAATCGCTTCCTTCGTTACCCCCCCCTCTGGTATTCTTGTGTATATGCTTCGTGTTGGCATGAGAATGAATAATCCTCCAGTTGTCATGAAGTAATTCCCCTCTCTTATTTCATCTCCTGCTTCTCCTCGTCCCAGTAGTGTCCCGATAAGTCCCCGGCCGGCTTGACGTTCTGCATGCCGTCCGCCTTCCTGTAGATGAGCTTATCGACGTCGATGCCGTAGATTGTGCGGGCCTGGTGATGGGTAATGACCGCTGTTAGTAAGCTGAATGAAAATGAAACTAATGTGACATGTGCTGTAGCTCTTTATCTCCTTCATAAGCTTGCCCTCTTCTCTTCAACCCGTGAGTGCTTTTTCGCACACCTGTGCTTGATTATAACTTGGGAACACCCCTCGATTTTATCTTTTTTCAAGAATAAAAAAAAAAAATTTTGGTCTTTTACTCTTATTGTCCCTAGGATCATCTCATGCCTGTATGCAAGGCCTCACATATTGAGCTTTATAAAGGAACTGAACACAGATGCCATTCGCCGCACACATGTTAATTTTCCTAGCTCATCGACACAACATGATTTTCCAACGGAAGGCGTAAACGGCAAGGAAAGGAGGTAGGGAGGGAGGATGGGGGGGATATATCCAGAGCATAGGAAAATAGAGACGCAAGCAGGATCGAGTAACTTACACTGATCCCGTATCGATGCGGTTGAAGGATCTCTCGAAAGTCAATCCCTAGGCTTGCGCCGCACTTTGGACAAAACATCTGGTCCTTCTTCTTCGTGTTGAACCGGTAGTTGGCGCATCGCTCGCGGCTGTTGTTATGCCATACCACGTCTTTGGCTTCGGGGTCTGTCAGGGGTGCTTGTGTTAGCATTTATCTTAGTGCCTGATTTGACAAAGCGTGTTAATTATAGACAGTGTTTATTATCAATGCGTTTCGCGCGAGAACACGTCGGATAAGTGAGTGAGAGCCTTCCGCCTCCCAACACCCTGGCTGGCTTTTGCTAGAGGTAATGTTGGTCGTGTGTAGTTGATGTCAGTCAGAGACCGGCTTCCAGTCACGTGGCCAGTCATACATGCTTTTATGACGCAAAAGTGGCAACATAACCCAGCGCAAAAGGAAAAAAAGGACTAGAAGTGTAGCAGAACGCACAGATAAGCAGGTACCCAAACCTGGTGCAAGCCGAGCAGCTACACTGCAGCACCTTGTACTCGTCCAGCGTAGGCGACAGCGTGACCGAGAACTTGATATAGCCGCAGTGGCAGCCGGCCTGGTAGGTGGCGCTGGGCTTGGGCTGCTGCTGCTGCTGCTGCTCGGCGTCGGTCGACATCTTCGACGCTGCCCAGCTCAGGTCAGCTCAGGTCAGCTTCTAAATTGGATTATCTAGATACTTGAGCATAGATCAGCAGGTGTTGTCTAGCCAATACTCAAGAAATCAAGTGCGTACGTACCGTACGTCTCAGGAAGGCTTTAAGTCGGTATGATGCGAGAGGTTATTTGTACCTGTATGAGATACGTCACTCGCCGAGTGAAAGAGGAGACACAGGCTCTATTTCTTTTGTGTAAGTAGACGGACTATAATCGAGAGTCGAAAAGTGCTATGCTAGTGAGTATCCCCAAAATGTGTTGGTAAAGCTTTCTTAATAGAGTACTTGCCCGAAGTGTCAGTTTGTGCAGATGAAGTTGTAATAGAGGTATGTTGGTAAGCAGAGGATTGCGGATCGCTTCGTGCGAAGTTCCGATGCAACCCGGGAATAGTCATGTGTGGGCGGCGAGGAGTACCCCAGCCTATATTACAATGATACCGAAAATATATAGTTCATAGCCTCTCACAATTGCAACGTTGGCGATGGGTCATATAGAGAGAATAAGAATTATGCACTTCAATATCTTATAACATCTAGCAGCACGTTAAAGGCACTCTCTCACATTAGATAGTAATCACCAAATTTGATCATTAATCCATAATTATAAGGCTAATGATAGCCACAATTCTGTATAAACCGCTATAGGGTTAGAGTATATACTCCTGTCTAAAACAAACTTCAGAGCAGAAGTTCACAAAACGCTGGATGAAAGTACCACTAATGCCGCCATTCCTTTATAATGCAAGACCCGACTTTTTCACCCCATGATGACTCAACCCCTATGGTGTATGCTGTGATGCATGAATTATATAATAAAAATATCTTAGGCTTTTTCTGTACTGCTGTCCGTTGTCCTTGGAGCGTTGGAAGCAGCGGCGTGATCTACGTCTTTGGATTCATCGGCAACATACTTCCCCGAGTCGGGGCTCGGGATTTTAGCCGCACCGCCAGCCATATCGGCCAAGGCAGTAGGAGCAAACCGACTCTTCGCTCGGATCTTGTGTCCGTACAGGTAGAAAATGGCCGGGATGGGCACTAAGATGGCAGCAATAGCTCCCAGGAGAGTGGACGCCCACTGAATGCCAATGCCGTTAAATAGGTAAGTAGCGAATAGTGGGAAAACTGCTCCAAATAGAGAACGTAGGAAGGTATTTCCAGCAATGGCTGACGCGGCACTGTTTCCTAAATTAGCTCATGTTTTGAAAGGAGTGGGGGGTAATGGGATAGACTTACAACATTAGATAGGCATCGACCAGGTAGTTCAAAGCTTGGAGGAAGATAGTGAGTAGACCGAATCCGGTCAAGATTCCCGAAGCTGCGGGTACAATCCAATGGACATCTTCGCGGTAACCGGACCATCCAAACCAGAAAATACCTCCGGTAAATGCAATGCCGCCCACAATGACAATGGGGAGACGCCATTCGGGGACTGGGACGCCATTATTGGCAGCAAGTTTGCGCTGATACGCTGGTTGCATGAGAAGCACAGTTGTCCCGGCAATGAGCTGACCAATGATCATACCGAAGAAAGCCAGACCAGACTGGCCCGAGTTGAAGTGGTGAACGCCCTGGAAAACGAGAGGGTAGGCGGTCAAAAATAGATAAAGTAAACCGTAAATGAAAGCCATGTAAACGGAGAGCGAGGTGACAATGGGCTCGAGGAAGAGCAGCCGCATAGGCCGAGTGAAGTTCTTCTGGATGAGCTCTTTGAAGTCAACCTCAATTTCCTCTTGCTTAGCATGGATCCCCCAGTTCTTAGTCCGACGGCGCAACTCAGCAGCCTTTTCAACAAGGATGACTGGAGGATAGGTCTCCTCCATGAAAAGAAAGTCGAGACCAAAAGCCAGGAAACCCATGAAGGAAGTGATGTACATAGTCCAACGCCAGCCAAGGTAGGAGTCGCAAATGAAACCACCGATGAAGGGTGCCAGAAGCGGGCCAGTGAAGACAGCCATGGAAAAAATGGTAATGGCAACACCACGAGTAGCGTTGTTGAACATGTCTGAGAAAACAGCGGCAACAACGGCGAGCGGGGAGGCTCCAAAGAAACCCGCAAAAAACCGGCAGATTAGTAACGTTTGTAAATCCTTGGCCACGGCACAAGCAATGGTGAAGATGGAGAAACCGAACATAGCAATAACGACGGGGAGACGCCGACCCTTAAGCTCCGAAAGGGGCGCCCAGAAGGTAGGGCCTGTCGCAAAACCGAGGACGTAGAGCGAAACACCCAGTATTCCAACCTCACGACTAACACCAAACTCGGCCGCTACGTATGGTGTTGCAGCCGAGAAGATACTTGATGTGAAGGCAGAAGTCATTGTCGTGAAACCGAGCATAGCAGCCATCAGTATCCTAGCAGGGAAAAGAAAGGTCAGTTATGTTTTTCCCCCGCATCTTCCCGGGGGGATATATTGTGACCTACTTTTTCTTCGTCGACCAATTCTGGGCATGATAAGGGTCGTCAGGGCCGTCGAACTCGACGACGTACTCTTCACGCTCTGGTAGCGGAGGCGGATAAGGCTTCCCCGCGCCAAAAGCAGGCAGGGGTTTTCTAGACTCTCGACTCTTAGGGCTGCGTCCTACGGTGTTACTGTGTTGGCTTCTAGCTGTGTGTATCCGACTGAGCTCGGTGGGATGTCTCTCAAGATCGTTTGATGTGGGAATGCGGCTCATGCCACTCTGGCGGCGAGAAGCGGGACCTTCACTCGACGACGTCGACACTGACGACGCCGAGACCACACGCTCAACTTCATTACTGGCTCTACGGTGCTGTGGCGGCGGAGGGCTCCGTCCCGAGAGCGCATCGATCTCGGCCCGCATGAGTTCGCGGTCGACTTCGTCGAAATCCATCTTGCGCCGGTAACCTCGTTCGAAACTCGGGGTAGTCCTGCGTTGAATATAGATTCTTGTTTAACTTCTTTGTGTACGTGGCGAAACAATCCGTATCCGGCAAGGCTTAAGAAACCAAACAGAGGAGTTTGTTTGATAGATATGCTTGGGCCTGAAAGTCAGGGGATTATAGACGTGATAGTCAAAGTCAATGGCTCAGAACTAAGGTCTTAAAACACAATTTGCCTCTGAGACTGTGATTATATGGTATATAAAAGAGGAGTTGCTATGGGAATAAGGTTCACTGAGCAAGAGCAAAAGGTGCTGGATTTATAAAGAGTTCATTTATGTATTCAAGATATAACTACCTTACCTACACTATATACCAAGGCCTCGGTAGAGGACATGTTATGGAAAATCCGATCGAGCTAAACAAGTATGTTCGGCCCTTCGCTCTTACACCACTTTTTTTTTGTTTTTAAACCGGGTCGCAACTATAGATAACTGGTTGGTAGTCGCAATTGCACGGAGTTCGATGACGAAATAATTCTTATCATAAAAGTACCTATACTTAGGCCCAGAGGCAGCAGGGTTCATAAGGTAGTCTCCAGTGACATGCCCAACTGATTGCCTGCAAAGGATCCACATGTTCATGGTGGGTAGCAGGGCTAGCCGTAGGGGGCTTTATAAGCCGCCTCTGTACCGGGCTGTTTTGGCTGCTGTTCTACGGCTGTTCTGGGCCCCGTTGGTGGGGGAATACGGGAGACGGGGCCATACTGCAGCCGCTGTCGCATTATTTTGCCTTGCCAGATTGCTTACCAGAAACATCGAGAAGGGCCTGCTAGTGCCGCTGCTGGGGGGGACGGATGCTACCCTGGGCGCGAATCCCGATGCGAAATCCTGTTCCGAGGCTGGATATACTGCCACTACCTCCGACCTGCACGATGTGTAAGCATCCGCCCTACCTCACGGACAGCGCCTCTCACTTATATAATGATGCACTTTGTTCATGTGCTGACTCACAATCGTAGCATAGTTGCAGTGCTTAAACATGCGAGCTCTACTCTACACCTCGGCGCCGGGTGAGGTATTGTTCGTTGCAACGCATTTGGATTGGAAATCATCACGATATCGTCCACATTCATGCAGTTGCATTGCAGTTGAAAAGGTTCAGAAGATTAATCAGTCTGTGCGGGTACTACTACTACTACTACTGCCGAATGCTCCATGGATCGAGTTACACGTGCTGTAGTATGAAAAGGAGAAAAGAAGATACAGACGGACCTACAGCTAGTTCACACCTCCACCGGGGGTCTTTGGTGTTAACGGCGTTCTAAGACTTACAGGTTCCACATAATACTTTACTTAAGCCATCAAAAATGAATGTTTAACCACAACTTATTACAGTAACTCAGAGGCTTAAAAAGGTCGAACTATATCATTATATAATCCAAGTAGTAAATGGAAAATGTATAAATTACATAAGACTTTATATAGGGGTTGTCGTTTTGATTATAAGATTTTATATTTTGTTAAGGTGATATAGTGGGTCATTTAGGCCTAAAGACCGTAGGTATTAACACCGAAAACCGTAGCCGAGGCGTGCGGTGTACCCGTACCTATTATGTGCCCCTCCACCCCACTAAGAAGTCAAGTACCCACCTGAATAATTGCGTCTGTCAATGCCGTTTATTAAGCCGGAATCGACAACAGAAAATTTACAAAATCGGTTTTAAGCGCTTCGAGTCGGTCAAACGTACGACCCTGACAAAGTTTTTTCACTGGCCATTTCCAAAGTTTCTCTCCCCTCTCATTTGCTTATCGAATAGGAGGTACTACGACGCGCTTTGTGGAAAGGAAAATGAACAAAATTTATTGGATTGTCAAATACATAGTCTCATTGTGAAGTGTTGAGGGTTGAGCTATTCGACGCAGTGCACGTCAGCTTGACGCCAAGGTGCATTAGCCTTCTATTCTTCTGCCAATACTTTGCTCGGATCTCTATTACCGGGACTTCGCCGGAACCTTATCTGCATAATCATTTATCTCGGGATCATAATGAATCCGACCCAGTGGTAAGTTCAACATAAACACAATCTGCAACATTAAAGCTACTGTAACGGCTGTGATGGATTGCGTGCATGAAAAAGAGTACACGGGCTTCTAGACGGTCTAATGACACCTAGATTACAACCCCGTATCGTAACATATCCACAAACACATGGTAGCCACACGGTGCAAGGATCACTGCGTCTTAAGTTGTTGTCAATTAGGTGATGATTAGGTTCTTTGTCCACCTCAAAAAGCCCAGCCGCCAACATGGTGTGACAAGATGATGCCAGTTAGTGTACACTTTGCCTCGCTGAGCCTTCGCCATGGCTCAGCATCCTGGTTCTCATCAGTAATACTATCATCGCAGGTTGGCATCTCGCTGGGCCAACTGACTGTAATCACTCACCTTACGATAAGCCATTCCATCTCCCCAAGGATCTAGCCAACTCCACGTGGAATAGGCAGGGTTCTATTGCAGAGTTTTTTCAATGGAGGCGCTCCACGTCCCCGGTTTACCCATACGGTGCAAGATTGTGACTCGAGATGTTCTCTATTTTCCATTCAATTCTCTCGGACAAGGTCGATATGCGTTCGAGTCAGCTCTGTTTTATCTCACACCCCAACCATGCTCGAGTAAGCCAGTGGCTTCCTCAAGAGTCAGGCCCACCGTTTCAGGATAGATCCACCAAACAGCAACCCACCCTGCTGCGCAAACCACACTATACAGCACGAACGTCCAGGTTGGAGTCAGTGTGTCCATCAGAGGCAGAAAGGTCAAGCCGACGATAAAGTTAGCCAGCCAGTTCGTGGCAGTAGCCATCCCGCTACCTACAGACCGAACACCAAGTGGGAATAACTCGCTCTGCATCCACGGGACGTTGCCAAGGCCAAGGGCATATGCAGCTACATATATCATGATGTTAATGAGAATGAACACAGCAGCGCCGTTCGTCAGGTCTATCTCGCGTGCCTCGATGGATGGCATATCCGTAGCGCTGAAGCCAAATGCAGTCGCTAGCAACCCGAATGCCATGAACGGGATGGAGTAGAGTAAGATCCTCCGTCGGCCGATCCTGTCAATGAGTAGTAGTGCTATGATCGTGAAGATGAAGTTTGTAGCGGCCACGCTCAACGACGTCAATGTTGGCACGGAGAAGCCGAGTATAAGAAAGATGGTAGCTGAAAAATACATGAGCGAGTTCTAGGGGTGTTAGCAACAAATCGCATCTGACGCTCTGGTAGTGTTCTTTTTCTTGCCGGAGGAATACTTACAAAGCCACACAATTGCTGCAGCCCTTGAAGTAGACAGGCAATAGTCAAAGCCCTCCGATTCTTGGGTACAGTTAGCAACTCACGGAAGCGTGTCAGCAAGCTACGTCGGGATTTCCCATCTCGAATACTCAGGCTGGTACTGTCTTCTTCCTCGCGAACCTCGAACTCTATATCTTTCAAGATGCTGTCTGTCATTTTAATAGCAACAGGGTCAGATCCAGCGGTCTTCGTAATAACAGCGCGGGCCTCCTCTGGTCTCTTAGCCTTGACTAGCCATCGCGGTGTCTCCGGCATAAATAACAGTAGCACGCACTGCAGAATTGCAGGTATGGCGCCTAGTCCCACCATGATCCTCCACCCCGTGCCCGGGTTGCCATGTTCAGCGAATATCCAGCCAATTACATACGCGATGACCTGACCGAGCGTGATAGACAGCACATTCATCGTAACGACCATACCACGATGAGCCGCCGGTGCTAGTTCCGCGAGATACAGCGGGGTTACGAAGCTCGCGGCACCCACGGCGAGGCCTACGATCGAGCGGCCCAGAACCATATGCGAGACGGCAACGCTGAGTGCCTGGATGAGGGCACCGAAGACGAAAAGGACATCGGCGAGCAGGATGACAGGTTTGCGACCCACGCGATCGGCGAGGATAGAGGACAGGGGCGATGCGATGAGAGCGAAGAGCGATGTTGACGACGTGATGATGGATTTATCGAGAGAGGTCAGCTCCCGCCCCGAGAGCGACGGACCGATCGAGACAAGAGTGGCGGATATTACTCCTGTGTCATCTGTGACGGACGGGTCAGCTCACCATCTGGACGGCCGAGAGCGAGAGGGAGCTGGGAGGGAATCCGAAAGGATTATGCGCGCGTAGGACGAGCGAGAGAGATAGGGAGAGACATACAGCCAAATAAAAGTCCACTGATGCCGGCAGACAATGTCAACAGCCAGACGAAAAGCCCAAGCCGACCAGCTTGCCTTTTGTCGCTGGGTATTAGCGCATTAGGATCGTCTAAGGTTTCGTCGAAATCGTCTTCGTCCTGTCTCGATAGCAGCGGTGCCTCTGCTTGGCTCGTCATTTCCACTGGCATGTTCGTTGGGGTTCAGCTGCTTCGTTGGGGGGTCCCCGCAGAGTAGATCTCGGTCTTAATAGCATTGCATTGCTATGATGCTATAGTCAAGTTTATCAGGACCGTTTCGGAATAGGATGACGCAGCTGAGAGTATGAAGAATGGTGTCACATGACCCACCAAGGCTAAGACTCTACCTACATACCTAACATTGATATAAAAATAAAAATAAATTCTTTTTTTCTTTTATCTTTTTTTGTGTATATCTTCACCTATTTTCTAAAGCTATTTTTTACAAATTTAACAGATCCAAGGTTTGTTAATAGATTATCACGTCAGCCCGGTGGGTAGTTGCTCGCCGGCCCTTGTAGGGCAGATCAATTAGATTAGATAAGAGAAGGTGAGAGCACTCAAGGCAACTGAACCGCTAGGAGCTTCAAGTTGATTCTTCCACATCTTCATTTGAACCTAGTATTCTAAAAATCAAAAA
Organism: Xylariaceae sp. FL1651; assembly: GCA_025201745.1. Lineage (NCBI taxonomy): Eukaryota > Fungi > Ascomycota > Sordariomycetes > Xylariales > Xylariaceae > Xylariaceae sp. FL1651. The sequence continues at coordinate 968,938 of MU624231.1, forward strand.
TCAAAAAAAAGCTCAGCTCCGCAAAGTGTACTTGTTATGATAAGAGGTATCGCGTTTTAAGAGTATGAATTCAATGTATGCATACACTTGTGTAAATAGGTTACTTTAGTTAGATACAACGAATAGTAGCTATGTACTTATTCTAACACAAGCTAAGCATTTGACGTGCTCTAAGAGATCTTCAAAGGCTTATTGGCTGGCTACCTCTAGTAGTAGCGGTTATGGTACAGTTTAGATATGATAAGAAAGAGATGTGTAAACTTTTTTATTTTTAGGTCCGCAGCCTGGTATACTATAGTTAGAATACCCACAATATCACCTAGGTATATAGGTATCCAGTCACTATACATACAGCTACTGCGTATCAGTTTTTCTAGTCAAGACATTTTGTGAGGTTATAGATGGCACAGCGATGAAACCACCCCTAAGGGAAATTTTTTTCCAATACAAGTTCTGTTCGATCCGATGTCTCTTCTCGACTTGCCTGGTTGGAGTCGAGCTGCTGCTTAAGACAGACCTTTCCATCTCATGATCATTACTAGAGCTAAAGAAACTTATTCGGTCACCGGAAAACACCTAATTTCTGATCATCATAATTTTATTAAGAATAGACCGCCCCTTCGAGCCTTCTAACTGACCTCAACACACCCCAAAGACTTCCAAGTCAAAAAGGGCGTGCAACCTTCGACAACACTGAAACGAAATATAAGGTACTGGAGTGTGACGGTTGCAGCGCTTTTGTCAAGGGTGGCGAAAACATCGCTTAACAAATTTGACAGATGCACTTTCGGCGCAAATGTTGCAGATTACTCTAGATGATTGGAATTGGGTACAGTCCGGGACAGCTTCACCGCAGAAAGGCCGAAATGCCAGTCCAACCAGAGACTTATCACCTTCAGCCTACTGGCGGCTGAATCAGTCCTGCGTGTCCAGACCGACTGCTTATCGACTAGTCTAATTGAGATTCCTGGATACATTAGGCCAGGGGAGTCATTAACTTTAGATCCGTTGCTAAATATACCAAGCCCCATCAATCCATATAACGAATCCGGGTTTGAGAGAAATCGCTCGTATCGATTTATCGTAAATGAATTTATGTCTACCGTAAAGCCCGGCATCATCCCCTACAAGTCCACCATTTGATTGAACGGTACCTCGTTCGAACTACCAGCACCATTCTTGGACGTTGGATCCAACTGTACAGGAAACCGAATATGGAGCGGCCTCGGAAACTGTATCTGCTACAAAAGAAAGCCTATACCCCGTAAACTGCTGGACACGAAGAACGCGATATGTAATACAGCTTCAGGATTCATATGGGGATTTTCGTCCAACCTCGTTTGTGTAGGACTCATCTTTGAGACAATATGGCTCACTTGCTGCTTAGTAGCATACATGTGTCATTTCGGTCGCAGCAAATTGCTTGCACAAGAACTCATTAGAACAACTGGCAGCATGCGCTCGATGCTGGAATGTTCACAGTCTGTCCTCAGCGATCTTGGTTCTGGTGCCCAAGACCTTCCGGAGAAGGAAAAGCCAACCGGGTTAATTATCAGGCCATCGAAGACTTCCCAACGGCGGAAGAAGAAGAAGAAGAAGAAGAAGAAGATAATGCGATTTTATACTGCAACACTCGAGGTTATCGTACGCCGAGATACCGGATAAGCTCTCACGAAGAGACGTTACGAATGAGCGACGCCCTTAATCACAGGTTCGATAAAGGCTTGAGGTCAATGAAGGGTTTTATCAACGTTGGGAAAGTGAGGCCTTCGGAAAATGAGGCTTACGAGGACTTAAATGGGCGCATTTATAGATGAAAGCGTCCCTTCTGATCGAACAATTCCTGTCTTGTTTTCTCTTATTTTTCTTCTCTATATTTAATCACACATTCTCAAGTCAGTTTGAAAACGGTTAACACAACCCATACGTACCAGATTTGCCATGTTTAACCGATCCCTTGAGTATGGGGCCGTTCCAGACATGTTGAAAAAGCTGCCGATTGGCTACATGCTCAACTATAAGACGGCTGGTAATTAGTGAACAAGCAGAACGTTTCCCTTCCACATGCTTATTGGCGAGAGAGGATGCGCCACGAACCATGAGCTATTCATTAATAGAAAGTCTTCAATTTTTCTACCCTAATCATGAGATAAGTAGAAATAGCATTTAGCTTAACGTGAACTTAAAATATGAATCGTGTTGTCGATAGGATATACTCTTTGAGAAATCATCCCTCTTTTTACGAAACGGTGACCCAATGTTAGCCGTCTAGCAGTCCTGAGCTTCATATTAAAGGTATCTCTAGGCTGCGACCCAGAAAATTACAACGGCAGCACTTAGTATCATCTCTTCAACTATTGGAAAGCTTGAGAACCCATAACTAGACCGGATTCCTTTCGGCGCAACTAATTCTACAGTCTCCCTGATTTCCGGCGTTTCGGTCGTGGACGCTTCTGTATTAGTGGGTAATATAGACCTAGTGATAGCATTGTATGATGTTAGCGGTGCTTTATCGTCATCGGACAAGCTAGAGACAGAACGAGGCTCAGTATGGGGAACGACCAAATGTTCCTCCAAGGGGTACTTGGACCCGGCCTCGCCGGCCTCACAGCAGCCGCCGTCTCGAAACCCAAAGAATAAGACATAATTTCCAGCACAGTTAAGTAGAATAGCATCCATGTCTAGGCAGTTTGAGCAGATAGTACAACAGTAAATGCCTGAAAGTGAGTAGGAGCTTAAGTAGCAAGCCGTGTTAGGAAGACAGAATACGTTCTAAGCTTGTGTTTGGCACCATTACGAAGAAGAACAAGATGTTGCCGCTGACGCAGTTGGCTTGAAGTGCAGCTGCAGAAATAAGGTGGCGGGTTGGTGACTGATGGTCATTGTTGCGACTCTCTTTGGCACTGTTGACTTCTTCTGGGATACGACCATCGTAGAGACTATTGGGTTTAGAGCATCAATATGGTCGCAAGTAACGAACCATAATCGCCACGAAGATATGAGCAGCACCTTTGAAGCACTAAACGCTACCGCATTCGATTTTCTATAGACTTGCTAGTGACTGGCGCTAAAGCATGTCTCATCACCACAAGGAATTTGCCCTTGGTGTCCCAGTAGCTTACTGTATCTAGTTGGCTCTGTATACACTTTGCTTTTCGCATATCGTACATTTTTATCAATTAATCCCCGAGCCAAGTAGTGTCAAGCACTGACAATACTCGTCAAGTGGCAATCCTCTTCATTTTCTAGCGTGTTCACCAAGACCCGGGGTTTGTTCCTGGAAAGTTATTTCCGGTCTCCTTTTGCACTCCTGTTTCGAGCTTAGCGTTCGTACCAGGGAAGTTATTGTCGGACTCGTTCGTCGAATACTTTTTGGTCGCGGGCCCGGTTGTAGCACTAATCTTGCTGGTGTTGTCGTTCACATGCGAAGTCTTCGTATCAGATTGTTCCTTATGCTCCGGATGGTGGCTATGTCTTTCACTTGGCTGATTAGGTCTATACAAATAAAAACTGGGATGTAAAAAGAATACCAGGGGGCGCTTACCGGATGTTTTTCAAAGCGTCCATTGTTGTTGACGGGAGACTTATGTCATGTGCTTGGATAATGAGGGGTATATTATTGAACTCGTTGTCTGCAAGATGTTCTCTTGATTAGTATGAGTGCCTACCATAAACAGAGGCTAATGTACCCTATTGTGAGATGCGCGTTACGTATATATGCTTTGCCTTTTGCTCCCATAGAAGCTAGAGACGTTGCACATGATGACTTTTGTTCATGGGAACTTGATTGCGGCTCGCATCCTGTGGAAGCACGATGACGTTAACGGGTTATCCGTTAGTAAAGCTTGGGAGACTTTGAAATACGACAGGTGGTATTGATTGGCGACGAATGGTAGAATGGGGCCAATCATCTTGTTCGAATGGCAGTCCTACGTCAACTCTTTGCTGATGACGTCCAATCCGTTTGCTCCGTGGCTAACATATGCAGCGATCTTTAGTTGGAGTAGCATTACTCTTGATCACTGATGAACCCCTGTAATTTGTCTACGCTACGATATATCACGGGATCCATGTTGGGAGTGTATACTTGGGTAGAACTTCAGTGTTCAAGTTCCACTCTAGGTCTAATCGCTTTTGATTCTAAATATACTATTCCTAAATGCTTTCGTGACAACAAACTCGGTTAAATACAAGCCCCTATTAACAGAGACCATGAAGTCAATTCCACAAAACCATAGTCAACCGAAGAGTATTGTTGAGAGACTCGTGACCTGTTATCACTTCCAAATATTCATTCCAGGTGTTCAATACATTCCTTGACGCTCTAATTAGCGCTCTGGCCTTACTGTTAAGCCTTTGCTGCGGTGAGACCATCCCTTCTTTATATTCGTTTCTGGGTGATATACCAACCAATTTATTGGGACCATGACACGCAAGGATGGTCCGGTAGAAACTTACGGCGGCATCTGGCAAACCACGAAGAATGTAGGATATGACCGATATTAGAAAATATCTAGATGCCGAATATAATTTGCGAAGCTTGTTAGAGATGAGAAGTGCCTGCACATGTCGGACAGCTGCCAAGAGAACTCTCGGATTCTAAACTCATAGTATCCTGTCTGGAATCACTGATTGGACGGTGGGTAGTAAGGTTTCGTTTAAGTGGGTTGGAAGAGACAAGGTGAGTACATCCGGCTGAGGTAATATAAACTATTAGTTGAAGAATAGAATTGTAGTGATACATTAATGAAGCGCCAGTTCCGGATGATTCTCTTGGGAGATAGCCATATGGCGCTCTAAGTTACTGCGTTATCTGCACAGCTGAGATAGTTAGATTAACTTGTAAGTAGGTTATGTGCGAATTTGGAAGGATGCCGGTGCCTTAAGGGTTGTATGGGGATATAACTCCGTAACTACGGACTCAGCCCTTTATAGCTCTGGGGTATATTCTAAAAATGTATCCCTTTGCGACAAAGGGGGCGGTAAAACCTCGAGCAACATCTAGTCGACTGGGTAGACGTTGTCTGATCCTCATCTCTGATATTAAGTCTATAGGTTTGGACTACATTTGAAAAATATCACATCGGGCTCAATAGTATACCCAGCAGACTAGATTAAGCATATTTTTTAGTGTAATGAACACTGCCCAAAAAATCAACTAAATCATTAAACCATAAACGCGCCCTATCCTCACGACTAGCTATCACCCCTTGAATTCAACATGGCCAGGACTAGGGGGAACCTCACCTGTCTCCCAAGTAACTGGCTCATTTCCGACTGAAAACTCAATTGTACCACCCTGAACCATGACGTCCTCATGATTGAACCAGTTTTTATCCCACTCTTTGCCATTGATCCTCATAGATTGAACATAGAAACCACTATTTCCGAGGCTCTGCGCATTACCGTCGCTAGTGATCCGTAAAGTAGCATTGCCGTTGACTGTGATATTGATATCGGTGAACCACGGAGACTCGAGAAGATAAATCGGTTGTGTTACAATCGGATACAAGCCGAGCATCTGCCAGATCAGCCACGAGTTGAGGGCTCCGGAATCACTGTTCCCAGGAACGCCGCGCATGGTGTCGCTGAAGTATTGGTTTGCTAAGGCGCGAGATTGGTTCACGGATTTGTACTGCTTGTTAATGTAATTATAGTGATAAGGAGTGGCGAAGTCCGGCTCATTTCTATGAAGAATTTAGTAATGTGTTCGACCATTTGGCACTTAGACTATTGCCCTCACACTCACCCAATATTCATAATTGACGTTATGGAGGCACCATTTGCACCTAGATCTGCCTGACTTGTATTCGGAAGGAACTAAAAATGGACCAATTAAAATCATTTCGTGTTTGAAGAGAAACAGACTTACAATGTAATCAAGCCTCTTCTCAAACTGGTCTTTGCCACCCATCAGTTGGATTATATTTTCCATGTCATGCGGAATGCTAAATGAATATTCCCACGGTGTCCCCTCGTAGGTTATTGAACCCCAAGAACAAACATCACATTTCGCAGGGTTATAGTCTTGATCATCCCATGTGCCATCAGAGTTCTTCGGTGTTAGGAAGCCCTTGAAGCCGACGCTCTCGATGTCGGCGTTCCACATATGCTGCCAACCACCCGCTCTGCCGAGGTATTTTTCTACGTCTTGAGGCGCCTCGCCAGCTGCCACTACGCTCAGCGCATAATCATTCAACGAGTACTCCACGCTTCTAGATATGCAGCGCGTGTTATCCGTGCTCACATATCCTAGCTTCTTCCAGTCGTCTAAGGCGCCACGGCCTTCTTTGACGCTAGCTTTAAGATCGTTGAGCGCAAATGTGTTAAATGGAGTCACCTCAGCATCTTTCACCATTGCCTGGTACCCAGCGGTCCAATTGATAGCACCACGCAGTCCCTTTATGTACGCGTCTGCCAACACATTATCGGCGTTGCTTCCTCCCTGTGTAATACCATTGCAGTTCCCAGATCGCGCGTCCGGCATGAATCCTTCGTAGCGCCATATGTCGATCAGCGAGCGGATCTGACCCTCGTAAGCCTCAGGCTGAATTAGATGGAAGAGGCTGACAGTGCATCGAAAAGTGTCCCAAAGAGCATAGAAGTCATCCCAAGATGGTTCATCTGATTCCCAAAGAGGGTTTTCGCCCGTCCGATCGGAAGGCATCAAGTGCATGAAGTAGAGTGACGAATATAGAAGAACTAGATTCGTTTTGTTCGCAGACTCATCCATTGGTACTCTAATACGGCTGAACACATTTTTATTCCACTCATCCACGGCGGCGGATACGGTATGGTTGAGATCCCACATTGGTATTTCCTCATCCTTGAATTTGCACGCCTTTTCCGCCGAGATCATGGAAATGCCGATTCGCGATTTGAGTAGTGTGGATGAATTAAGGCCCCAGCTGAATACAGCACCAACTCGATCATTTAATGGCCCTGACTTTTCACCCATAGCACCATAAGAGCTAAACATGGGTTGGCCAATAGGCTCACCACTGAATGTGTGGTATCCCGGATTGGGATCGGTATTTCTGGCGCGAAAGGTGCGAGCCTGGTCCGGCTCAGACTCGAACTCGCCACAGAAGTAGACTGTGAAGGGAGCCCCAAGACCAAAACCGCCCCTGGTGGTCGTATAGCCGGTGTATTGAGCACCATCAACATCGATCTCACCCCCTAAGAACATCTGGCCACTGGCACCGTCGCCTATAGACGGTATATAGTGAGACACATCGACCAGAACATGCTTCTCGCCCTCTGGGAAGGAATACTGGACGATACCCGCATGACGAGCCCCCGAGAGCTCGATGGTAATTCCACTTTCCAATTCAGTCTTGTAGTAGCCGACGCTGGCCACGTCATCACCGATGCGCCGTTGCCAATAGGTCGTGTTGTCAAGGATGTTTATGGGCGCCTCGATGGTTGTAAGTGGCATCTGCGCCACTACGCCGTACTTTGGTCCTCCTCCAGTACCGTGTTCATGCATCATGCTGATACCGGTGACGAGACCTTCAGGTGTCCAACCACCGTTAAGTGTAGCAAAGGTGACATTCTCCTCCCAGGTATCGATACCCATCTTCACGACGCCGAAGGGCACTGCCCCGCCCACGAAAATATCTCCCCCTCCATCTTTCGATAGTATAAGTGTACATCTTTTGAGGAAAAGTCTTGGGTATAGAAATAAGTTTACTTACAGGCGAGCCCTTCGAACGGCCCCAAGCCACCAATGAAGGGGTTGACGTACTGTGAATAATCAACTTGAGCCATTGTAGGGTTTGCTACCGTTAGTAGTAAAAGTTGCAGAAGTGCTAGTCTAAACTCAGATAAGAGAAGCATGTCGTTTTAATGTAGTGCTCGTTTTCTGCAAGGCACGCGTTCAAAACTTCGACAGCATCATTAAACGGCAACCCAGAGCAGAACGTCGGATTTTGTTTCTATTCAACACATTGGCCTGCAAGGTTAGAGGTTATCATGGAGCACGCTCATGCACTAGTCCTTTGGAGCCCAGTGCTCCCCGCTCTACTTGGTTTTTTGCTAGACAACCACCTATCTTTGCCTATTTCGAAAAGAAATAACGATAATGTCTCCATACCTAGCAAGGCCTATGGCGGCCTAGCGAACCAGTTTCACCCCGGATTCTCCAAACGCGGGACCGTGTGGAGGTGTTACGAAGCGTACACTAGTGTCCAACACTATGTATGCTCTCGTGGTATCGGGGTTATAGATACTTGAAGTATAACCGAGGATACTCTTCTGTTTATATTCAGAGTATACGTCAAAGGATAGTATTGCGGGCAATAAAACAATAGTATCTTAAATTAACTGCTTCGTAAAGAATGTTCTCCTATAGTTATTTCCAAAAACTAACTATAAACATAAGTTAAATAATAATAAAAAAAATACTAATCTTACAAAAAAACCTTCCCTTTTTATACTTTTCCTTTATTTTTATATTTTTTATAGTTTTATCCATATTCTCTAATAAAATATCTTTAACCATACATTCCTAATCTTTATAATTTAAATAATCTATAAATCACTTAAATCATTTAAATCACTCGTAATTACGTAACTGCGTATTGCTACGTTTTTGCCCCGCTAAAAGTTCTTCCTTTTATAGTCCTTTTTTTAAGCTATAATCCTACTGTTAGTTTATAACATTATTCCTTTCTTTCTAGCTTTATTATTTTAATAAAAACTAGCTAGCTTTTTACTAAGTTTTTAATGCTATTTTAATAAGTTTTTTTTTTATTTTTATTATAACAGGTCGTATTTAAAAAAAAAGTAGTCGCTTTCGCTTTTATTAACGCAAAAATCGCGAAACTCGTTCTAAATATATCTGTTAAAACGGTATAAAAGTTTTTGTTTATTTTTATTGTTTATCTAATAGTATTATTTATTTTTGTATTAATTATATTTTTAATTATTATAACTATATTTGTTTTTAATATATTTATAACGCGTTTTTTTTTTTAATGTTTAGTTTTTAAAATATTATAAACGAATATGTTTGTTTAACCGCTTGTCGTAAAGCCGAAAAAAAAAAAACTACTAAAAGTTTAAAAAAAACTAAAAAAACGTATCGAAAAAAAACAAAAACGTTAACAAAACGACTTTTAAAAATTGTTAGATTGTTTAAATATAATTCGTCGTTTATAATAATAAGAAAAATTTTTTCGCAAACGTAAGCTTAAAATTTTTTTTAAAAAAAAACGCTTAAACGAAAAAAAACGGGCAAACGGTCTTTTTTTTTTTAACTAAAACAGGTTTAATTTTTTTGTAGTCGACCCCGTTTTTTTAATTTCGGTCGATTAAAATATTATTAATAAAAGTTTTTAACAAAATTTTTTACGTTCGTAAAATATTTTTTTAGTTTTTATATAATTTTAGCGTACGTATAGCTTTTTTATTTAATAAAATATTCGAACTTTTTTTTATTTTATCGTAAATTTAAGATTTTTTTTATTTCGTAAATGTTTTTGTTTTTGTTTATTTTTAGCTAAATTTTAAACGCAGCGTTTAAATGCGTTTTAGTTAATAATAATATATAAAAAATTAGTCGGATAATTATAATATTTAATAGTTTTAGTTTATATATTATTAATAATATTATTTTTTTAATTTTAAAAAGTTTAATATTTTTAAAATCGAATTTTTCGTTATTTCGTTTCGTTCGAATATTGCGTTTTAAAAAATAAACTTTATTTTTTTTTTTTAAAATTAGCTCTAACAATTTGCTTTTGTCGTAATATTTTTTTATTTTTTATTAAACGAATGTAAATTTTTTTTATAACTATTTTTATAGTTTTAGCAATTTTTTTGCTTAAATTTTTGCTGCTAATATAATAATATTGTTAATATAATATTGTTATATATTTATATTATATTTATAATTTGTTTTAAATAATAATATTTTTATTGTTTTGTTTATTAAACTATTATATGCTAATTTTATATTTAATAATAATTTTATTTAGTTATTTTAATTTTAATTAATATAACAACGTAAATATTGTTTTAATATTTAATTTAATTTTTTTATTTAACTATTTATTTATAAATAATATATTATAAATATTTTATGCTTAATTTTTAAAGTTTTAGTAAATAATTGCTAAAATTTAAATGTTATTATTTTGCTTTTATTAATAATAATCGTTTTTAAATAACTATATTTATTAAAAATATATTTTATTATTATATAAACTAAATTTTTTATTAAACTTGCTTTTTTATATAATATAAAATAAGCGTATTTCGTAAATTTATTTACTATAACTATAATAAAATTAAACTTTATTTTTGTTATAAATTTTTTTAATTTTAATAATTTAACTATATAATCGAATATTATTATTTTTTATGCTCGGTTTAAAATTAATATTAATACTAAATTTTTATATAGTTTATATTTAATTATTTTAGATTTTTTGCATAAATTATATTTTGTAACGACTTTTTTTACTATTATTAATATTTTTAAAAAATTGTAATTTTTTCGTAATTTGCTAAATGTTTTAAATATTTTTTAGTGTTTTAAAAATAAATATTTATATACTTTTTTAATTAATTTGTATTAATATATTTTTAATACGTATAGTTTATCGTTATAATATTAGCTAGCTAGTTTGTTTAATTTTTGTAATACGTTTTATATTTTTTAGTTTTATTTTCCGTAATTTATTTATATAAAGTTTATAAATAAGCTTTTATCTGTATTTTTATGTAATAATATTTAATTTTTTAATAGTATTTTTTATTTATAATCGTTTTTTCGGCTAAAAATATTTGTTTTATCGTTTTTTTTACTTTTAACATAAATAATTTTAAAATTAAATTATAACAAAAATTCTGTTTATTATATTTATTGTTTATTTAATACTTTAATAATTATAAACGTTATAAAATTTTTATAATTTAAATAAACTTTTACTAGTATTATAATATTATTTAAATAATATTTTTATTATTTAAATATTTCGATTATTGCTATAAGTTTTTTATTGTAAATTTAATAATTTAGTTTAAGTTTTAAAAACTTTTTCGAAAAAAATGCTATTAAATATAGTTTACCGTTTTCGTTTCGCTAAATTAATTATTTTTTTATAGCGTAATTATTTGCGTCGATTTTTATTTTATATTTTTTGTTTAAATTAAATAATTTAAATATTAAATCGTTTAAAATTGCATTTTTAAACGTATTAAACGTTTTTTGCTTTTTTTTCGTTTATTAAAAAAGTTTATTTTTTTTAATAAAATTTATAAAAAACGCCGCGATTTTTTTAAAATTTTTAATAAATGTACGTACGTAATTCGTAAATTTTACGAACGATCGTATATTTTTAACATTTTTTAATATAAGTTAGTTTTTTACTATTTTTAGTTTAAACTATTAAATTTATATTTTTTTTAAAAATATTATATATTTTAAAAAATTTACTTGCTATTTATAAAACTTATTTTTTTTTAAATATATTTTTAATTTTACTTTTTGTAATATTTAAAGCATTTGTCGCATATGCTTTTTATATTTTTTAAATATTTTTAAATAAATTAAAATATTATTTAAATATACTATTACGAATTTATTAATAAATTTGCGTAATATATTTATAATTATTAACTAAAATATTATTAATACGTTAATAAAGCTAAAATTTATTATTAAAAATTCGTATAGTTTATATTTTATAATAAATACTATTTTTTATTCGTCGCTTTTTTTAATTTTAATATAGTAATAAGCTTTTAAAATATTAAATATTATAAAATATTATGCTTTTTTTAAACGGTTTTTTAAATCGTTTATATATAATATAAATTTTCTGTTTTTAATAATAATAAAGTTAAAATATCGCTAATTTTTGCAATTTCTTTATTTTCGTTTACTATTTTTTTTTAGCTTTTTTAATATTTATAATATTAGTACTGCCGCCGATAACTTAAAATGTCGTATAAACCTTTTTTTTAAGTTTTTGTTAAAATATTTTTGTAGTTTTTTAAATTGTTTTTTATTTAATTTATATAGTTTAAAAGCTTTAAAATGCGTTTTTTTTTTAAATTAATCGCGTAATTATATTTACCGTGTTTTAATAGCTTTGTTTTTTTATTATATTTTTTTATAAACAAGCTTTTAAATTTAGCGTACTTTTTTAATATTTCGATCGTAAATTTTTTAATTTGTTATTATATTTTATTTTATACTTCGTTTAGCTATTTAAGCTTGTATATAATTTATATTTAAAGTTTTGCAAAAACTAAGTCTTTTTTTAGTTTAATTATTTCGGGCAAATTTTACTAAAAACGGCTAGTTTTTTAGTTTATTTTAAAATTATTTTTTCGTAATTAAGTTAATTTTAATATTATATCGTATAATATTTTTATAATATTAAATTTAAAACGTTTTAAATAATTTTAAATAATTATTAAAAGTTTTGCAGTTTTTTGCGTAATTTTTTTATTATTATAATTTATAGTTTTTTTATTAAAAGTCGTAAATATATAAAATCTTTTTTTTTTAGTCTATATTAAGTTTAATTAATTAACTAAATTCGGGAAAATAAAATTTTTATAAGCGTTTATATTAAATAAAGCTTTTAGTTTTTTTTTATTATAAATTATGTTTATTAATATTTATATTTTTTTAAATTATGTTTTTATTTTATATAAAAATTTAAAAATTTTGTAAACTAGCTGTTAATTTTGTTTTATAGCTGCTTTTTGTCGTTTTTTGTTTATTAATAAATTTATCGTCGGTTTTGTTTTTTTATAAATTTTGCCGCTTTATTATTTTTTCGACGATTTCGGATAAAAAATAATTTTCGCTAATTTTTTTCTTTAATTTTCTTTTTTATTTGTTTGTATTAAAAAATTTTGTAAAATATATAAATTTTGCATTAAATATATTAACATCGTTTTTAAGTCGTAAACTTTTTTTTGCAATTTTCGAGATATTGTAGATTTTGTTTAAATATAGTATATTTATAAATTATTCGATATATTATTATTAGTTTTTTAATTTTGCTTTTTTTGTAAAAATATTTAATTTTTATTTTAGCTATACGGGCTAAAAACTAAAAATTTTCGATTTTTTTTACTATATATTTTTCGTATTTATATATTATATAATTTATTTATAATATTTTGTAATATTTTTTATAGCGTAGTTATAACCGTTTATTATTGTTTTAAAACATAGTATTATTATATAAACGATTAATTAAAATAAAAGTATTAAATTTTTTCGTTTTTAAAACATTTATGCTTATTTCGATTATTATGTTTCGGTATTTTTTATAATATTATAAAAGCTATCGCTTTAATTTAGTATTGAGTTTTTGTTTTATTTTTTTTTTAGTTAAAATTATTATTTTTTGTTTTAAACGAAATTTGTTTTTTTACGTATACGGTACGATTTTTTTTTAAGTTATTGCTATATATATCGTTTAGTTTAGCTATTTATTTTTTGTTTAGTAATTGTAAGTTTTATAAAAATATTTTAAGTTATCGTTTAAACATTTTTTTTTTTAAGCTAATTTTTTTTGCATATTATTTTGTTTTTAATATTTCGATATATATATTAATTTGCTTTAATTTATTGTATATTTAATATTAATACTGTTTTGTCGATTAAAAAATATACGTAATTTTAAAAATATTTTTTATCGTTTTTTAATTTATAAAGTTCGTTACTTTAATTTTTTTCGGCTAAATTAAAACTTTTTTATTTATTATTTATTTAGTCGGGTTTTAGTTATTTGTTTCGGGTTTAAACGCTTTTTTGTTTATTTAGCGCGATAATTATTCGGTATTATAACTTTTGTTAAACTTGTTTTATAATTATTTTTATAGCTTTAAGTTTTTATTTTAAAATTTATATTATTTTAGCTAAACCGCGTTTTAAGCGTATTGTTTTGTTAAATTATATTTTTTTTTTTTAAACTATCGGTAAATTATTTTTTATCGTAAATAGTTTATTTATAAATTTTTTTTACTATTCGTTTTAAATATAGTTATATAATTAATTAGTCTATTAATGCACGTATTTTTTTTTATATTATTAGGTTTCCGGTTAATGTTTTGCTGTTTAGTTTTACGTTTAAAACTTTATCGTTATAATAAGTTTATATTATATTAATTTATTAACTGCTTTTTTTAGTTTTAAATATTTTAGCTTTTAATATTCGTAAGTTTTTGCGTAGTTTTTTTTCGCAATTTTTGGCGTAATGTCTTATTTTGTTGCAATTATAGCATTTAAAGTTTTTGGACTTTTTTTTTTAATTTTTTCGTTTTTATTATATTGCGCCAAGTTTTATTAGTTTTATATATATACTGTATGCCGTAAACTATTAACGTTTTTTTTTTTAGTTAAACTTATTATTATTATTATTATTATTTTTATTAAAAAGTTCTCGTCGTTTTTTATACAGTTTCGTATTAGTTTTAATTATATTGTTAACGTATTTATTAAAATCGTCGGGCTGTAATAGTTTACTAATTTTATTTTTAACTATGTTTTTTAATTTTTTATAAAATATTATTATTTTAACTTAATCGTTTAAATTAAAAATAGCTATAATTTTTTAAAATTTTGTCGTATATACTAATGCCGATTTTATTTATTTTAGCTTTCGTAAATCGTTTTATGCTTGCTGTTTTTTTTTAAAATTAATAAACAAATGTTTAAGTTCGTTTTCGAACGACTTATAACTCTAAAAGATTTTTTGCGTATTTTCCGGACAGTTTTTTAGCAACAAAATCGTTGCCCTAAATAAATACAATTCGAACCATAACAATGCTCGTTTGTTACGAACCAACAAGAAAGAGGGCTAGGCCGCCCGAGACGCAGAAAAAGAGGGGCAGGTCAAGTCACGTGATATAGATCTAAAGGATCTAAGATCCAACAGATCCAGTGAATGGATCTAAAGGATCTAAGATCTAACAGATCTAGTAAATAGATCTAAAAGATCTAAGATCCAACAGATCTAAAAAAATATAAAAATAAAAAAACAATATAAAAAGGAAAGATTTTCCTATATAGCTAGTCGTTTACTTATTATTATTTAATTTATATTTATAGTTACTTTTTAAAAATAACTATAAAAAAACATTCTTTACAAAACAGTTAATCTAAAATACTATTGTTTTTATTGCCCGTAATACTATCTTTTAACGTATACTTTAAATATAAACTTAAAAGTATCCCTAGTTATACTTTAAGCATTTATAACCTCGATACTATAAAAGTATACATAGTATTAAACATTAGTATACGCTTCGTAATACTTTAAATAGTTTTATTTTACGTTAAACGGTTAACTAAAGCAATATTTAAACTATATTAGCACTAGCAACTTAAAAGCATACAGGACTATTACAAGTTACAGCACTATTTCTAAAACTATCGACGAGTTCTAATCACTTTATAAAAACCGAAAAAAAAAATAACAAGTTTAAAGTTACCGAAAAACAGTACGATTATTTAATAAACGCAGTTAAAAACCTTCGAAAAAAGCTAAACGCCAAAAACAACAAACGACAAATACTAAAAAAAAACCTAAAAATCGCCAAACTACCCAAGTTCGACAAAACCCTTAGCAAGCTTAAAAGATTCCTAGCCTAAGTTCGAGCATATTAGCATTATTACAACGATGCTTTTAAAAACGATAAAAAACGAATTTTCTATACAGCATTATTGCTAAAAAAAAAAGCCCTAACCTAGTTCAAACCGCACTTATCGAAAACAATAAATAAACCTAAAAACAATTAGCCCGAAAATACGCAAAAAATTTTCTTAAGCCGAAATTCTTTTAAAACCGAGCTTAAAAATCTATTTCTCAACCTAAAGAAAAAACGACAAGCTTAAAATAAATTACAAAAATTGCGACAAATCAAGTTAACATCAACCTATACAACTAAGTTTTAAAAAATTTCCGCTATACTTAATATTAACGACTAAACCAAAATTATAATATTCTACAATAAATTAAAAAATAAAGTCAAAGACAAAATTATTAAGCTACTATAACTTAATAAGTTCGTAAAATATATTTCCGCAGCTATCCAAATCGATACTCGCTTATTTAAACGACATCAAAAAAAAAAACAAAACTTTTTTAAAAAACAAAAACTAAAAAAAAAGTCAAAACAAAACCAACGACTCTAAAAAACGACAACACTTTACGGCATATAATACACATACAAAACCTATAAAACTCAATAAAATGCAACAAAGCAGAAAAAGTTAAAAAATAAAAAAAACTGCTAAGTACTATAACTGCGATAAGCCAAGACATTACGCCAAAAATTATAACAAAAAACCGCACAAAAATCTACAAATACCAAAAGCTAAAATATCTAAAGCCAAAAAAAGCAGCCAACAAATCAATATAATATAAACTTACTATAACAATAAAATTTTAAACGTAAAACAAAACAGTAAAGCCTTAACTAAAAACCTAACAGCATAAAAAAAAATACGCGCATTAATAAACTAATTAATAACGCAACTATATTTAAAACGAATAGCAAAAAAAATTTATAAACGAGCTATTTATAATAAAAAATAGTTTACCGACAGTTTAGAAAAAAAAATACGACTTAATAAAGCGGCACGTTTAGAACAAAGCTTAATAAAAATTGTGCAAACTTTAAAACAAAAACCCGAAGCTATAAAAATAATTACAAAACAAATTTAACAAAAGTTATAACACTGAGTAATTATAGCGCTAAATAAACAAAAAAACGCATAAGCCTAAAATAAATAGCTAAAACCCGACTAAAAAAACAAAAAATAAAAAAGCTTCGACCTAGCCGAAAAAAATCAAAATAATAAACTTTACAAATTAGAAAATAATAAAAAGTACTTTTAAAACTACGTATACCCTTTAATCGATAAAATAATATTAATATTAAATATATAATAAACAAAAACAAACCGATATATATACCGAAATATTAAAAACAAAATAATATGCAAAAAAAATTAGCTTAAAAAAAAAAATGTTTAAACGATAACCTAAAATATTATTATAAAACTTACAATTACTAAACAAAAAACGAATAATTAAACTAAACGATATATATAACAATAACTCGAAAAAAAATTACGCTATATACGCAAAAAAATAAACTTCGCTTAAAACAAAAAATAACGACTTTAACTAAAAAAAAAATAAAACAAAAACTTAACATTAAATTAAAGCAATAGCTTTTACGATATTATAAAAATTACGAAAACGTAATAATTAAAGCAAACATAAATGTTTTAAAAACGAAAAAGTTTAACACTTTTATTTTAATTAATCGTTTATATAATAGTACTATATTTAAAAACAATAATAAACAATTATAATTATATTATAAAAAATATTATAAAATATTATAAACAAACTATATAATATATAAATACGAAAAACATATAATAAAAAAAATTAAAAATCTTTAATTTCCAGCCCGAATAGCTAAAACAAAAATTAAATATCTTTATAAAAAAAGCAAAATTAAAAAATTAGTAATAATATACCGAACAGTTTACGAATACGTTATATTTAAATAAAATCTACAATATCTCGAAAATTGTAAAAAAAAGTTTACGATTTAAAAACGATACTAATACATTTAATGCAAAATTTACATATTTTACAAAGTTTTTTAATACGAAAATATAAAAAAAAAAATTAAAAAAAAAAAATCGGCAAAAATTAACTTTTATCCGAGATCGTCGAAAAAACGATAAAATAATAAAATCTACGACAAAACAAAACTAACAACAATTTTATCAATAAGCAAAAAACGATAAAAAACAGCTATAAAACAAAACTAATAGCTAGTTTACGGTATTTTTAAATTTTTATATAAAATAAAAATACAGCTTAAAAAAATATAAATATTAATAAACGTAATTTATAATAAAAAAAAACTAAAAGCTTTATTTGATATAAACGTTTACGAAAGTTTTATTTCCCCGAATTTAGTTAACGAATTAAATATAGTATAAATTAAAAAAAAAAACCTTATACATTTACGACTTTTGATAGAAAAATTATAAATTATAACAACGGAAAAATTATACGGGAAACTATAAAACTTTTAATAATTATTTAAAATTATTTAAAACGCTTTAAACTCGACATTGCAAAAATATTACACGATATAATATTAAAATTAACCTAATTACGGAAAAATAATTTTAAAATAAATTAAAAAACTAGCCGTTTTTAATAAAATCTACCCGAAGTAATTAAATTAAAAAAAAACTTAGCTTTTACAAAACTTTAAATATAAATTGTATATAAGTTTAAATAGCTAAACGAAGTATAAAATAAAATATAATAATAAGTTAAAAAATTTACGATCGAAATATTAAAAGAGTATGCTAAATTTAAAAACTTGTTTACAAAAAAACATAGTAAAAAAACAAAGTTATTAAAGCATAGTAAATATAATTACGCGATTAATTTAAAAAAAAAAACGCATTTTAAAGCTTTTAAACTATATAGGTTAAATAAAAAACAATTTAACGAATTACGAAAATATTTTAACAAAAACTTAAAAAAAAAGTTTATACAATATTTTAAATTATCGGCAGTAGTATTAATATTATAAATACTAAAAAAGCTAAAAAAAAATAGCAAACGAAAATAAAAAAATTGCAAAAATTAGCGATATTTTAATTTTATTACTATTAAAAATAGCAAATTTATATTAAAAATAAATAATTTAAAAAATCGTTTAAAAAAAGCACAATATTTTACAACGTTTAATATTTTAAAAATTTACTATTATATTAAAATTAAAAAAAACGACGAGTAAAAAACAGCGTTTATTATAAAATATAAACTATATAAATTTTTAATAATAAATTTTAGCTTTATTAACGTATTAGTAATATTTTAGTTAATAATTATAAATATATTACGTAAATTTATTAATAAATTCGTAATAATATATTTAAACGACATTTTAATTTATTTAAAAACATTTAAAAAATACAAAAAGTATATATAATAAATATTTTAAGCGTTATAAAAAGCAAAATTAAAAATATATCTAAAAAAAAATAAGTTTTATAAACAATAAATAAATTTCTTAAAATATATAATATTTTTAAAAAAAGTACGAATTTAACAATTTAAACTAAAAACAGTAAAAAATTAGCTTATATTAAAAAATGTTAAAAATATACGATCGTTCGTAAAATTTACAAATTATATACGTACGTTTATTAAAAATTTTAAAAAAATCGCGGCGCTTTTTATAAACTTTATTAAAAAAAACAAACTTTTTTAATAAACAAAAAAAAAGCAAAAAGCATTTAATATATTTAAAAGTGCAATTTTAAATAATTTAATACTTAAACTACTTAATTTAAAAAAAAAATTTAAAATAAAAATCGACGTAAGCGATTACGCTATAAAAAAATAATTAATTTAACAAAACGAAAACAATAAACTATATTTAATAGCATTTTTTTTAAAAAAGTTTTTAAAACTTAAACTAAACTACTAAATTTACGATAAAAAACTTATAATAATAATCGAAGCATTTAAGCAATAAAAATACTATTTAAATAATATTATAATACTAGTAAAAGTTTATTTAAACTATAAAAATTTTACAACGTTTATAACTATTAAAATATTAAATAAACGACAAATATAATAAGCAAAATTTTTATTATAATTTAATATTAAAATTATTTATATTAAAAGCAAAAAAAACGATAAAGCCGATATTTTTAGCCGAAAAAGTAATTATAAGCAAAAAATACTATTAAAAAGCTAAATATTATTATATAAAAATATAAATAAAAGCCTATTTATAAATCTTATGTAAATAAAATACGAAAAATAAAACAAAAAAATTTAAAAAACACTACAAAAACTAAACGAACTAACCGGTTAATACTATAACGACAAATTATACGTATTAAAAATATATTAATATAAATTAATTAAAAAAATATATAAACATTTATTTTTAAAATATTAAAAAATATTTAAAATATTTAGCAAACTATAAAAAAACTACAATTTTTTAAAAACATTAATAATAATAAAAAAAGTTATTATAAAATATAATTTATGCAAAAAGTTTAAAACAACAAAATATAAACTATATAAAAATTTAATACTAATATTAATTTTAAACCAAATATAAAAAATAATAACATTTAACTATATAGTTAAACTATTAAAATTAAAAAAACTTATAACAAAAATAAAATTCGATTTTATTATAATTATAATAAATAAACTTATAAAATACGTTTACTTTATACTATATAAAAAAATAAACTTAACAAAAAATTTAGTTTACGCGATAATAAAACATATTTTTAACAAATATAGTTATTTAAAAATAATTATTACCGACAAAAGCAAAATAATAATATTTAAATTTTAGCAATTATTTACCAAAATTTTAAAAATTAAACACAAAATATTTACAATATATTACTTATAAATAAATAGTTAAATAAAAAAACTAAATTAAATATTAAAATAATATTTACATTATTATATTAATTAAAATTAAAATAACTAAATAAAATTATTATTAAACGTAAAACTAATATATAATAATTCGATAAATAAAATAATAAAAATATTATTATTTAAAATAAACTATAAATACGATATAAATATATAATAATATTATATTAACGGTATTACTATATTAGCAGCCGAAATTTAAGCAAAAAAGTTATTAAAACTATAAAAATAGCTATAAAAAAAGCTTATATTCGTTTAACAAAAAATAAAAAAATACTACGACAAAAACAAATTATTAAAGCCAATTTTAAAAAAAAAGAATAAAATTTATTTTTCAAAACGCAATATTTAAACAAAACGAAATAACAAAAAACTCGATTTTAAAAACATAAAACTTTTTAAAATTAAAAAAGCTATATTATTAATAATATATAAACTAAAATTACTAAATACTATAATTATTCGACTAATTTTTTATATATTATTATTAATTAAAACGTATTTAAACGCTGCGCTTAAAACCTAGTTAAAAGTAAACGAAAATAAAAATATTTATAAAGTAAAAAAAATCCTAAATTTACGATAAAATAAAAAAAAGTTTAAATATTTTATTAAATAAAAAAACTATACGTACGCCGAAATTACGTAAAAACTAAAAAAGCACTTTACGAACGTAAAAAACTTTGTTAAAAATTTCCACCGACAATATTTTAATCGACTAAAACTAAAAAAGCAAAGTCGACTGCAAAAACATTAAAACTGCTTTAATTAAAAAAAAAAAAAGCCTCGGTGCTAGCTTTTTCTTTTTTCCGTTTTTTAACGTTTAACTGTTTTTTTTTTACTAAAATTGCAGTTTTACGCTTTTTTAAAAACTTTTCCTGCTAACGGAAACGAAAAACGGTACATAATTCGTCGAACATTTTTTTTTATTTAGCTATAAGTTTTTTTTAGCGCTTTAAAAAACTATCCTCTAACGCATAACAACGCTTAAAAAAACGTTTATATTTGTTTATAATAGCCCTAAAAAAAAATATTAAAATTTTAATAGCGTTATAACTACGCTAATATTAAATACAAAAATAACAGCTAAAAATTTCGTCGACTCGAAAACAAAAAACCCCGATAATTAAACAATAAATATAAAAAAAAACTTCAAAACCGTTTTAAAAAATAAACTCAGCACAAAACTTACGATTAACGCATTAATTAAGCCGATAACGGAAACTTAAAGTTTTGCGCATACGACTAAACATAATAAAAAAAAAAAAAAAAAAAAAAACATACTTACCTAAAAAAAAAGCACTAAAAGCTATAAATATATTTATTAAAACAACAAACTTAAAAAAAAGAGAATAATATTATAAATTAATAAAAAAAAAAGCTAAGCCGCCCGAAACGCAAAAAAAAAAAAGCAGGTTAAATTACGTAATATAGATCTAAAAAATCTAAAATCTAACAAATCTAGTAAATAAATTTAAAAGATTTAAAATCCAACAGATCTAGTAAATAAATCTAAAAGATCTAAAATCCAACAAATCCAAAAAAATATAAAAATAAAAAAACAATATAAAAAAAAAAGATTCTTTTATGTAGCTAATCGTTTATTTATCACTATTTAACTTATATCTATAGTTACTTTTTAAAAATAACTATAGAAAAACATTTTCTACGAAACAGTTAATTTAAGATATTATTATTTTTATTGCCTGCAATACTATCCTTTGACGTATACTCTAAACATAAACCCAAAAGTATCCCTGGTTATACTTCAAGCATTTATAACCCCGATACCACGAGAGCATACATAGTGTTGGACACTAGTGTACGCTTCGTAACATCGTTTTTCGAACAATCCGGCTGTTGTGCAAATTTTCCCGATTTTATTATTTTTTTAAAACAAGTCTTCGTAAAAATATAAATACGCCTTAATTTATGCTAAAAATCCTTTTAACTTCTCTAAAATGCTATTAAATCGTGCTAAACTTAAAAGTTTAAAACTTTTCGCAAACTTCTTCTTTATTCCCATAATTGTTAATCAATCGTTAATCCTATCGACTTCTTCTTTAAAAAGTTAGTTTTACTTTTTTATGTTTAAAATATTATTTCGTAGTTTTTAATTCTACGTTTTAAATTTGTCGGCTTTTTTTTTAAGTTTATCGGTTTAATTTGCAATTTTATTAAAAATATTAGCTTACTCGTCCGACTTCTGTCCTAACTTTTAGATCTGGTTATACATTGCTGCAATTTTTGCGCAAAATGCAGCGACAACGTTTTAAAAACTAAATAATATAATCGGCGCTATAGTTTAAATATTGCTTTAGTCAACCGCTTAACGTAAAACAAAACTATTTAAAATATTACGAAGCGTACATTAATGTCTAACACTATATATGCTCTCGTAATATCAAAGTTATAAATATTTAAAATATAACCGAAAATACTCTTCTATTTATATTCAAAATATACGTCAAAAAATAGTATTGCGGGCAATAAAACAATAATATCTTAAATTAACTGCTTCGTAAAAAATATTCTCTTATAGTTATTTCCAAAAACTAACTATAAACATAAATTAAATAGTAATAAAAAAAATACTAATCTTACAAAAAAACCTTCCCTTTTTATACTTTTCCCTTATCCTTATATTTTTCATAGTTTTATCCGTATTTTCCAATAAAATATCCTTAACCATGCATTCCTGATCTCCATAATCTAAGTAATCTATAAATCACTTAGATCATCTAGATCACTCGTGGTCACGTAACTGCGTGCTGCCACGTTTCTGCCCCGCTAGGGGTTCTTCCCCTCATGGTCCCTCTCTTAGGCCATGGTCCCACTGTTGGTTCGTAACAGGAGGGATCGACGCGGGGAAGAGCCCAACAAGGTAGGTCTCGTCGATCCGATGCATAAGACCCTGCCTGTCTGTTTTACGCAACAGAGACACAAAATTCTCGAGCGTCAGTGTCAAAATTTAGATCCTTTACATACCTTGACAGGAATTAATAGTTCCTTACTAATTGCAGTTCTAGGTGCTTCCCATTCACTGGTGAGAGCGAAGCTTCAACAATGGAGGTGGTACCAGAGATTATGTCAACGTTGAATAAGAGCCTGATAGACTGCAGGATTGATCGAAATCTTTTCAACAAATCCCGTGCGAAGTTCTGCTATTAGAACAAAAAAAGTCGGAACCTAGATAGTAGAGAGTAACGAACTGACATGCTGTAAATAAGAATAGCTATCCAATGCCACGGGGAACTGCGACGTAAAATTCATACTACTGCACTGACACACATAAAGTGAAGTTGGGGACAGCACAAGGCTAAGCTGGGTGGCACAGTTAAGGCAGTTGATCGAGTTCTATGTAAGGTATATCAATGAAATAACTTCCTGTAACAGACGAAGGAATTTTGCGAGTGATCCAAAGACGTTAGACTGTAGAATATATGCATCTTATCAAGTGCTTTCATGCCAGCTATCCTTCAAGGTAGTCATATCAAGGCTTTGGATATATGTTAGATCTTTCTAGCCCTCGTAGAGGGATTGGAAGGCTAGGGCACAATGCTTTGAGGCCTGAACCGGTTGCCTAACAGATACGGATTTTCTATTCACTACACGACCAAATACCATAATAATTAAACCTCTAGCATGTGAAAGTTAAATACTTTCTAGGCGTGTTAACTAAACTTAATGAATTTTGCGGTAGTTTAACTGAGAATCACGCATTGAAGGAACTAGCATTTGCTTTGCCTTTAATTCGATCTCTGTGTATAACTAGTTTATTAACTTGACTGCTATAAGGGAAAAGAAGGCCTTTGGCTTAGAGAAAGAAACAGTGGGAGGGAGAGATAAGAGCCTGCCCCGTTTGGCCTATTTAATTGTCGCTTCTGTCTAGTGTTATCACTATTACAGTCAATTAATTAGCCTACATTCGCTGCCAAGTCTATCGAGTGTAAATTGGTATCAAAACATGCCCATTCTACTGCAGCTTCCATTCTGCGGCAGAAAATAAGAGTACAGAGAGCTATTCGATACCGAAATTATCAGGCAGCTAGCAAAATGTCTCCGCTCTGTCGACATGGTGCCAATTTAGACAGTTCAAAATATCGAAACGCGAGTTGTTGGTCTAATCACAAAAAGAGTCTTAAAATTGTTGACTACTCCTATATATTGAAAAGACATGTGCTTGTTACCCTCCTCCACGCGGGGTACCCCTGAGTGGACTGCACCCTCGCGGTTTCGGCCTACCGGCATGCCTACCCTGACGACTATCGTCTCATTGCTGGTGACTAATTACTCCCGGGGTATCACAGTACCGACAGCCAATCATTGATCCCTTAGGCCTATGTGTTTTTCTGTTATTCGGTATTTTCATGCTAATCGGGTGAGACCACCCCGCTGAAGGATAAAAGTTTGGATATTACACGGCCTAGTACATTTTTCTGCCAAAGCCACTGCGGTGAAGGTAGTTCACCTATTGCACCTATCATTTTACTTCGAACAGCTCTACGCTCAAGTCATGGTGAACCACAATGCTGATCAGGACTCTGCTGAAAGAGAGAAACTCGAGGGTCGCCAAAATCTTCAGAAAACGAGTCTAAAGAAGCAGCATGGCGTTTCTGATACGCTCAGCGGGGTTGAACCGAGCCCAGAGACTTATGCTGCGATCATGGCCACGAATAGACCTGATCCACAAGGGCCTGGTTACATCAAGTTGTATCTCCTCGCTGGGACGATTTTCCTCTGTTCTACGATGAGCGGTGGGTGTCAAAGCTCGACACTAGAGCGTAATTTCTGACGTTGAGGCAGGCTTCGATAGCTCCCTAATGGGATCGATTAATGTAAGACCTTGATATTTTACTCTACCTTTAGATACTATCTTCCACTGGCGTAGGCAGAATCGTCTGTGTGCTTACCCACAAGCATATAGGCTTTGCCTAATTATACCGAATATTTTGGACTTCCAGCCACCGGCAATGCATCTACCGGAATTGTTTTCGCCATTTTTCAAGTTCGTGTGCCACCAAATGGCATATGTGGTGCTTTAACCATTGACACATAAGCAGGTTGGGCAAATCGGAGGCGCTCTGTTTGTATGGATGATTGACTGGTACGGGAGGATTTGGCATATCTTCTTTGGGTGTGTTGGTGTCATAATTGGAACAATCGTTACTGGCCTTGCAACAAACTTGCCTATGTTCATTGGGGGACGGTTTCTGCTATCCTTTTTCGCGACCTTAGCTACGACCGCCGCTCCCCTATATCTAGTGGAAATATCACCCGCCGCATACCGAGGAACCATTGCTGGAACATATAACACTTTCTACTACGTTGGATCTATTTTAGCCACTTCCTCAGTGTATGGCTGTCACCGAAACTTTGCAGACAGAGGAAATCTCGATTGGCGAATCCCGATTTGGCTCCAAGCAATTTGTTCCGGTCTGGTAGTCCTGGTCGTCAAATTCTTCCCCGAGTCACCCCGCTACCTAGTTCTCATAGACAAGCATGAAGAAGCAAAACAAGTAATCACGAAATATCATACAAATGGCGATCCTAACCACCCTCTCGTGGATCTACAGATGAAAGAGATGCTCTATAGTGTCCAGGGAATTCCTAAAGCTACATGGAAAGATCTATTCGATCTACGCGTGCTAGTTGAGACAAGATCCAGTCGATATAGGTTAATGCTTAACATGGTTTGGTCCTGGTTTGCACAGTTCAGTGGGAATAAGTAAGTCATCCAAGTTGCTTCATGTCCCTTCTTCTCTTATGATACTAAAGAGTCTTAGCATTATATCCTACTACCTTCCGATCATGCTAGATGCAGTAGGCGTCAAAGACACAAATACGAAGCTTGTGAGTAGGGTTTCTTCAAACAAGTCGCATCTCTCTATACACTAGTTGCCTCACATAAAACGCCCTTTCGGTCTGGGGCAATCACTTCATGTATCTCCAAAGAACTCTCTGACATCACTCCTGAGTAGGTATTAAATATTGTGTATTCAGTTGTCGGCTGGGTTTTTTCCACAGGTGGTGCTCGTCTACACGATGTTATTGGTCGTCGGAAGATGTTAATGGGTAGCACATTCGGTATGGTTATCTGCCTTGCACTGGTGGCCGCTGGGTCTGCTGGCAAGATTGAGTACGATAATAACGCCGCTGCTACTGTATCGATTGTGTTTATATTCGCTTTCGGTGCTATTTTCTCAGCTGGTAGGTCAAGGTACATCCGGGCCACTCTTACGTTTCACTAATCTTTAGAAGGCTATACTCCCATGCAGCCGATATACCCTGCTGAGGTTGTCTCAAATAGAATGCGAGCTAAAGCCATGGGCGCATATAAAATCACAGCGGGCGCTGCTGGATTTCTGAACACGTTCGTTGGTCCCATTGCCTTGTCAAGCGTAAGTTTTCCGAACATGATATAGTTTCAACGATTTTGGCAGGCTAACCGTAACTTATAGATAGGCTATTGGTTCTATGTCTTTTTCGTCTTTTGGGATACCTTAGAATTCGCATACATGTACTTTTTCTTCGTGGAGACCAAAGGACTAACACTTGAAGAGTTAGATGCGTAAGTTTCTTAAGATCTTACATGCTCCATCGCCCTCCTCTCTTTGACCCCAGATCGAGCTCACTACTATTTAGTACACTTAGTGACTGCAATAACATTTCCTATTAAATGCCGTGCCCAAATTTTGAGGTTTAATTGCGAGCGAGAAGCTAACTTCGGACAGCATCTTTGAAGCAGAAAATCCGCGCAAGGCCAGCGTGAAAGCAAAGAAGCTACAAAATATGTATAAGTCATCAGCAGAGCATAAGAGTGCTGCGTAACGACGGTAAAGGAATGTCAGAGGAATGTTCACTCAGCAACTTCGGCAACATTATGACCATCACCTAGCATCCTTGTCCTCGAACCCGGGCAATCTTATAATCAAGTGGGCAGCGGCACCTTGTAGAATAAGCAGGGCTTATTATTACCCTGCATATCCTGCAATAGTCCCTAGCTTCGTTCAAGGGCATAGGATCCATCGCCGCCTCTCACAATAAATTCCTACTGTCTAACCGCAATCGCAAAATCCGTCTACATTATATTTATTATTAATAGCATGGCTTCGCCACACGGAACACGGGAGTGCTTTCTGTCTGGGGCAGCTTATTTTGTGAAGACTAATTAGCCAGCAGGGACGCATTCCCGTACCAGATAGCCACATGTCTTGACTTGCAAAGCCATCTACAAGTCCGATCCGTTGGTAAGCTTAACCAGTAATATCCATTTTCGCCTCTGGCGATCCACGGACTTACGGCCGCGCCAAGACGCGACGGCAGTCTTGGAAGATTTTGGGTAGAACATAAAAGCCGCGATTACTGTCTTCAAAAGTTTCGGTATTTTGGTATACTCTCGCTCCACTTGCTGTTCAATTATATCTGAGAGCACGCGTGAGTTCGACTAGCCATGTATTTCTCTACGCTGAGTCTGTTAGCTTTTGCTAGCGGAGCTGCCTTAGCCAAACCGACGTCGCAGCATGGTTCTCGAGCAGCAACTCTTCCGCTTCCATACCGGACCATCTTTCAGCTCAGCGACACGATACCTGGAAGCTGGTTTGAAAACATCGCGATCCGTGAGAATGGCGACCTTCTTGTGACGATGTTGTCGCCCTACGCCGACACCTACTTGATTCAACAGCCGTTTTCAAGTTCACCCAATGCGTCTATCATTAGCAAAATCAAGGGTGCAAATGGCAGTATTGGCATTACCGAAGTAAAGCCAGACACGTTTGCTATCTCTGCGGGAACATTTAGCGCCCTCGCGGTGCCTGTACCCGGCACGATGGGTGTCTGGGAGCTCAGTCTGGCCGGGCCAAAGCCGACAACTCGACTAATCGCCAGTATGCCAGAAGCCGGCTTTCTTAATGGCGCAACCAGTATCTCTGATGGTTTTTCATATGCTGTTCTGGTTGCGGATGGTCAGCTTGGCGTGGTCTGGCGCGTGGACTTGACGACTGGCAAGTACGAAATTGCAGTTAACGTCCCCGAAATGGCACCAGTCTCTGGCTCGGCCATTATCATTGGCGTTAATGGCGTAAAAGTTCACGATGGATACCTGTACTGGTCCAGTAAGTCATTCTTATAGTGGTTCTCTTTTCATGGCGGGCTCCAGGAGCAGATCTCTTCGTCATTAGGTTTCTACTCATTTTGTCTTGCATGCTCCTGAGCAGCTTCGTACCCATGCTCCAAGGAGGCTCATACTGACTTCTTGATTTCTGTAGACTCAAACATGGTTTCCATATTTCGTATCGCCATTAACAAGAAGGGCTTTCCCGTAGAAGGCGCTGCAGTAGAGCTGATTGCATACTTCGACGGTGACAACATTGACGACTTCGACATTGATGCAAATGGGGCGTTCTGGGTCGCCACAAATGATGGCGATACCGTGGTGGTTGCTAAGAAGAACTCCACTGAAGTTGTTGTACTTGGCTCATCTACAGAATTAACTGTCGCTGGAGATACGGCCCTAGCGTTTGGTCAGACGAAGAGTGATAAAGACATCGTTTATGTGGTCACTGGAGGCGCACAGCTCCGGCCAGTCAATGGTACACTAACAGAGCCAGCGAAGATCATTGCGATCAACAGGGCTGGTTTCAAATAAGGCCCGGCAATGCATAGCTGCGTGCTAAGTAATATTGAGTAGAGCCATTAATTTTTTACTGAGCACAGAATGATTATCCATTTCTTAAGACGAAGCTCAATTGTATCGAAGAACACGACTATATAGACCATAACATAAACTTATCAATCGGGTTGCCACAAGTTAAAGTCATCCACTAGTGTGCCATAACCTGGACATGTATCACATGGCTACATCTGAGGGAACAATGGCATCGAGAGAGAACAGACTTGGTGACGGATTACTTCCTGCAAGAGAAGTATACATGTCACATTGTTAGATGTACGGACGTGGGTTTCATATGTCAGTAACTTCAGATATTATGGCCTATAGAATAATCAGTTCCAAAACTTCTATATACAAACGAACACTTTATTGCTTCTTAGCGCGATAGCCCAGCAGATCGTTAAAGACAGCGTTTTAAGAAGCTAAAACTTCAGCCCACTATACTTCGCATGCGCTAATGAACTAGGTTCATTACGCCTTTGATTTTTTCTCTGTTGTCGTGATATATACAGTAAGAAGCCGGCATATGTTGAGTTAGAGCCTATGGATATGCCACCCGCTTTGACACCATGAATTGACTTTGAATTGTCGACTATTGTGTTTCGCAGAAGACATGAAAGGGTCATTGCGGTTGGGTTTTAATGTGTTATTTTATCAGCCGAAGATCTTAGTGCTTACTGTCAAGACTGATGGTGTAGATGATGTAGTTCACAAAACCGAAAATTAGCCAGAAAAGGTCTCCAACGTCTACAACTTGATGTCTATCGGTTCCCTATGCTTGCCTACACTCCTAACCATGAATACACTGGAGGGAATTACATGGCACATGATTGCAGAGGTAAAAATGGGCTTTCATTAAGCCCACATAACGGCATCATTTGCACCGAATTACACCATCTAATGAATATAACAAGACCCATAGATCTTGCTTTCTTTCCCCAATTCAGCACTAGCTATTTATTAATGGATGGGGAAGCCGTCTTATAAGGTCTTTTGTTGCCCAAACGGTACTGGACATCACAGCATCTCAATCAATTCATTGAGTTTTCAACCTCAAAAATCGAGCGCCGAGTGTGGTCTGCGAGGGAGATCTGACTGACACCCGTAGTATCGGGCTCTCTGCGCTCTCTGAGGTGGCCGAGAACATCCATACATCCATCAAGCCCACCAGCACAGGGCGCCTTGATAGCAAGTACTCTTCCTGTGCCCACACCTTCTTTACCTATAATGACGAACAAGCAATTCTCGCTGTTCAAGGCTGCAAAACCTCGGCCTGGCTTTGAGAGAGCCCACTGGTACAACACAAGCATCTCTCCACAGTTTGATTCAGTCGGGTGCACCGTCAGGGGCTCCATCCCATCGTCCGCCAAGGCCCTGATGACAAGTCTATTCTCTGAATTCTCGAGGATGGTAGATATCCAAGACAATGACTGGCACCTCCTATTGACTGAGGAAAATTTGTAGATCATTCCATCCACATACATGACGGTTAAAGCACCCAGTCGAGGTCTTCTAGTCAAGTGACCCTCTGCTAGCGTCCCAATATGCTCTCGCCTTATGATTTGGAGTGTATAACAGGTTTAAAGGACCTTCACGAAACGAGCAATTGCTCTGGCTATCAAAACCAACTTGGACTATAACAAGGCTCTTTCACCATTGCTCCAGGTCCTTTTCAATCATTGCTCCTCCTTAAGCCTAGAGAACAGAGATGCGGTCATAACGGCTTTTCTAGATGGCTGCCCACCCTGGATGGTCGCCGTTACCAAGAGAACAAGTCGTCGATTGAAGAGAAGCAGACATGAACGTAGGTCATCTGCTTTATCTCCTATACAATATATATGAGACATGTGGAAGCGGGGTCTGCCGTCAAATACACGCGCATGTACAAGTGGTTTCCTTTGATAGATAGGACATCGGAGCATAGACGTATTACCATCTAAAAGCATGTGGAGAAGGTAGAGTAAAATAGCCAATCAGAGGCCTTAAGTCACTAACCACTAGAATATCTGAAGCATGCCTGATTCTCTTGCGCCCCGAGCCATAGTGCCAGTCCTTTCTTAGATGGATCAGATTCTTCAAAGTCTGCTGCAGGTCAGATCAGTAAGCTTGACAACTTCGTCTGAACTGTCAAATATATCTCGACGAGTTTAGAACCCAACAATTCCTTTTTGCTCTGTTGTTTGCTTCTGAAACAGGGATGGCCATTGACGTTCGATACTACGCCGAATATGTCAGTTCCCTCCAGAGTCAGGCCCATAAGCTTTTGTACTTCGCACTCCTGAGCCCGTATTTAGCTTATATCGAAGGCTGAAAACTTAATTTCTCTATCAAGATGGCGAGGTTTCTCTTGCCAAGAGGCAGTGATCCCAACACGGAGCTCACTCGGAGACTCAGTGGACTCAAGACCACGCCATAGAAGTAATGGCAACTCAAGATAATATCCTTATACTTCATGAATCCATTCCTTGAGGTTGCCGAGATAACCAAGGAGCTCTTGCAACCTGGCGCACACGTTGACGCCGATAGCCGCTCTACCGAAGGCGACATTGTGAAAGTTATAGAGATTTAATTATTTCGTAGGCAGTCATAACTGGCCAGAGATGGAAGCTGGAGAGGCTGCAGAGCTCCGCGAGAGGGGCCTAGAGCTGGTTTGCATGATCTAGGATCGTCGAAGCAGTTCAGCGGCTGGAGCGAGTCTGCATGGCCAACATATGCAAGGTATATCCCATAATGCGCGAGCCTTTATGGAAGAAGTGATCAGGGTGATTAAGGGAACAGCTAAGTTGTAATATTATAGCAGTGTTTCGTAGAATATATAAGATGAGAGATATGGTGGTTGAACTGACACGATGGGAAGTGAGTGATAAGAACTACAAGAAAATGAGCTAAATAGTAATAGTCCTAAGATTGTTCATATGCTGGTAGCTATTTTGCTAAAGCTAAAAAGACTCAGATAAGCCTTTAGTTAGCACAGTTTTGTGAGGTAATAAAAAGAATACAATAAGGCTATAATTAATTACCGAGTTTGTATTGTTGGTGCCTAAAGCAACAGGTATGCAGCTCGGGAAATCCGAGTTCGATTGGAGAAGACTTCTGCGAGTCGCAGGGGCTCCTTAAACACCTGAGTAATAGTAAATGACAACGCAGAGGGCATAGCAAGCCCTTTGAACGATAGTCTACTTAAACACCTAGTGAATAGCCTTATCTTGGCCATTATAGTATCAAATAGGTCTGGTATCCTGAACTCCGGGCTTCTATAATGGCCAGCCAACACTGACCACGATCCCATTGGGCCATTAAGCTCTAGCAAGCGATGAAAACCGCGACTCGTACGGAGTCAAGCTAGCCCCTTAGAGGATAACCTAGCGGTGAGAATTAGTGTGTTGGCGCTCAGAATCTGATGGCTTAATCTTTCGGGTTCGTTTAGGTATGTCAAGGCATAGCCCCGAGAACACCAACCGCAGCGACGAGGCGAAGACGTAGTTAGGTACGGCATCTCTACCGCTTGCCAGGCCTCCCAGCGCCTAAGTAGGATAAGCAGCGTTAATTACAGTCTCTAGGACTCTGGTGCTGGTGGTGTGTTGTAGATCTTGCCGTCCCATTAGCCAATACTTTCTTTATGCTACAAGGATTCTCATACGTATCCCATATGGCATGGAGCTCACATTAAAAGGGATACCACCTCATGCTATATGTGGTAACAGCTGATCTAAGAGCATAGCCTCTACTTTCATTTGACCAGCCAAAGTCGGTTTGATTTTTCAATGTTGTATTTTACATAGAATCATATTCGCCTCGTCACTTGAAGCGTTCGTACGATTTCACTGCCTCTCTGCTTCGGTGGTAACGGGGCAGATGTGAAGGGGCACATAATGCGCTCACGCTACAATTGAACGTTTTAAGGCTATTTAGGTTCTTTTATTAAGGTAGGTTCAGAACATAGCCTCTAATAACTTCTCAAGTATGTAAGTTATCTGCCATGCTGCGTACCTTCAACCTCTGGAGCTGTGCAAGCTATCCACTCACCGCTGATAAGTTGACAGAAATGGGTGTACTTAGTAGAGAACCTCCCAAAAAGCCGCCCACGCAGAGGATTGAGGACGACATACAACCACTTGATTCTCAGAATTTGCCGTCCACCACTGGCATGCCTATTAATAGGTTATATCGTATTTCTTTCGGTATAGAGTGGCTGGATGACTTTCAAACCCTGTGTGATAATCACATGCTGACTCAATCTATACTATACTCTTTACTGTCTAGGCTATCTAATAGTCATACATTAACTCTAATGAAGCTATGATTCGGGGTGACGACACTATTGAAGCAGAAAGTAACTATCTATGGGACTGGGGTAAAGGGAGACTTTGTCGTCGACTCTCTGATCGTTTCTAGCGCGGCCAGACACGGGCATGTTAAGGATATAGACTGGTAATCGATAGAAATAATCCCGGATCGATCACTCACTATCAATTTGGTCTGATGGTTGCTAGTAGGAGCTATATCGACGTAAAACTCTTTTAAGCACTGTATGGTACTTTTTGACCATGGGAGTGTAGCAGGCTAATACCATATATTGCTGCTTGAACTAATAAGTGTATTCAGCAAAGTAATTTATATTAAAACTGTCATAGTTTCTCTCACGGACTCAAAGATTAAGTCATTTCTGCCACTTAGCTGCAGAAATGTTAGTTAATTAAGCGGTCCAAGACCCCTGAATTCTGCTGAACCAAAGCAGGTCCGCTCGTAGTTGGTTTAGCAGTGTTTGACCCTGCCAGTGGGATCTCTAATGCAGGTCGACCAAGTCATAGCGGTCTCTGTTGCAACCCACCACTCATCGAGTGTAGCACGGACAAGTAGAACCTGAAGGCTTCTGCTGAAGCTTGTGGTCACTGGGAGGCCTCACCTGTTTCTAAATTCTAAGTGGTCCTATTAGGGGGTGGCGCCCCTGGGCTTCACTCTATGAGACAACATTGTGAGCTCAGCCTCTTCACAGTACGTCTTCGAGCCGCCAGTACAATGGTCTAGCTATAACTAGGTCGAGGTCGAATTCCTCTTAAGTTATAACTTCAGTGCCATCGGTACCCCCCCACCCCCCCGACTCAGCAACGCACCCCTAGGGGTGGTACTTAGTGTCGTAGTTAGGTTGAAAATATTTTATAATTCCTTGAAATTTTTTATTAAGAGAAAATACCACGTCGTTGACTTAGAAGAGATTGTCGAGCATTTAGCTAGAGTAGTTATCGGCAAACTGGTAAGGATAGACAGGTTCAGGCCTAGTACGTCGTGGCTATGCTCTGTGATGGGGCCAATCGAAGACGTGCTTTCGACCCGTTCTTTTTCATCGACAAGCTTACCGTAGAATCGAACTGTGTTGTAATTCCCGAGCTGTCGTACCGCAGCGATGCACGGTGCCCGTTTTCCCTGTCAATCCGTAGGCATCCGGTTGGCGGACCAGGACCGCCGAGAGATTGATGTCGAACCCGCGGTGGAGAGATAACAATAATACTACCAGTAAATGTACCACTCGGATGTGGATGTGGATGCGCCTGCGGCTTTGACTATGTACGTCGTTCTTCGTTTATTCGACCTACGAGGTAACTCGACTTAATAATGTCCGGCCAATGCTTTAGGAGAACGTGTCTCAACTACTGCCAATGTACTCAGCCATCTAGGGAGTGACATATTACTTCGTTTGTTGAAGGCGCCGAGATGTATACACATCTCAGTCAGCGTTTGATAAAACCGGAAAAAGAGGAATGCTCTGATCTCGGCGTATGTTCGGCAACTGCCATATTTCCAGAGTATCAACGGTTGTAAATGGAATCAAATGTAAGCTGAGGTTTGCCCCTTTTCTGCATCGATCAATCTGTGAAGTTGCTGATTACCTCATTAGCCCTCTTGCTGCGCCATCCCCAATTCAGCGGATCTCAAGCATCTCATATCCCCTGTCTAGCTGATCAGCCATGGAACTAAGCCACATAGCCACATGCATTGCATACAGTGGGTTAGCCGACTCGCACGGTGGTCTAATCCAATCAAGGCATGACTCGCCACGCAAATCTCCTGCACCGCCACGGACCAGAAACGTGGGAACCTTAGTGCGATAGATGAGAGAGAGCGTTCAGACCGTTGTCGGGAAAACGATGGGACATCGTCGGCGAGCGGGTACTTGCAGCCCCCGACTCGCCGTTTTGAAACTTTGAGAGTTCGGCACATGTCTGGCCACATTCCTTGATACATAGGCTCTATTAGGCTTCAAATCGGACGAAACTATGTTATACGTGATCACCTAGTTTCACAATCTTTAAGGTTATACGGCATGTTCCAGCGAGTTATGGCCTGAGCCCCGCTCAACATGTCAGTCCAATGAGTGGCAGCAGTGGGTACCGTTATGCGCGCGCAAGCATCGAGCCTCGAGGGCCGTAAAATTACGTGTGCTTGTGATATGCAGGTCTACCTCAGGTTCTGCTGCTCATGTCAAAGGGATTTGAGGAGACCGGTCCTGAGTCCTGGCTGGGCTTGTTGGCACATGTATCTGTCACACTTGTTCTCTTGGTCTGCGGCGATGCGCCCTACAGCATGAAGCCCACCATTAGCATGTCGGCGTCAGCGGGAATACTGGTCTGAGTTGTGCATAGTTGGATCCGTTTTGTCCGTCCGTTCGGTGCGGTAGATGCGGACAACTTGACTACCCCGTTCGCCGTCCAGGATGAGCTTGAGATGTGACCCACGAGCCTGGACTAGTACAATCTACTATGATGACAAGGGTGAACTCTGTCAATGATGCGACGGGCGGTGGCTGTGTCGATTTAATAGCCTGGGAGCTAAGTACCAAGATGCAAGTTTTGCGCGTATTTGACACATTTCCAAGCCGACGTTGCTCCACGCCTTTCTTGGTCGACTAGGCTGCCATATAACAGCGAACCACATCCCGTGAAACATGTTAGTATTCTGTAGTGGGTTCCAAGATCTGATTCCAAGACGAACAGTTCGTGACAGTGCCGCAATGCTGAGCAAATACAGCCCTACATGTAGGCGGAAGTTTACAAATATCAAAACAGTGCAACAACGTGTCTTTATTCTGCCGGTCTACCGGAATAAGAGGAATAAGCCCGTTGATGGTGGGTATCTGATACTTCCCCAGCTAGCTTCCGACTTTGGGTGTTTTGCCCCTGTTGCTATTTCGAGAAAGTATCCGCTACCTAGGCAGATGCACTCATTGACAGACACTACCTTAACTGCACACTCGGAGCACTTGACCACTTGAGTGCAGTTGCAAATGCACCTCAATACGGGGATCGCCTTGATGAATAATGATTATGCATTTGTCTTTCTGCACTCGACATGTAGGATAACTCAAGAATTCGGTGTTATCCTCCGACATGACCCAGAACTGGAGCATGAACACGGCACACTTTAGGTAATTATTCCATGCTATCTTGATGTGCATCGCATTGCCGTGTTCGACAAATGTGCCTCGTCGTCGTCGTCGTCGTCGTCGTCGGCGTTGGGTCCAGTATCGTCATCACTTTACACCGCTTTCACTCTGCTGGCTAGGCAACTGAGGCATGCTTCTCATCTTCGCAGGAGAAGAAGGTGACTATTGGATAGCGAGGCTTGGATAGGAAGCTGGCGTCGTCATCTGTTCTTCTCGCTGACTATCGTAAAGTATTGGAAAGCAATAGCATTAGACTGTACATGCAGTGATCGGGGGCCATATACATGCAGTAGACAGATACTTGTAGCTAGCGAGAATACCGGGCCCAGTAATGTTGCTCTGATTGGCTCGCATTCGCTCGGAGCAGAGGCTCGCTTTCGGTGTTAAGTGCGCTTCAGACAATTCCTTTAGGGAGCAGCACCCGGGAACTTGAAAGCTAGCACAGCGAGCGCACACCCCCATCGCACCCCCATCACACCAGGCTTACGCGTCCCTCCCCTCTTGGTACGTCCTCCTATCCCTGTCCACCTGCCCCGACTAGGCCAAGAAGTCAAGCCGAGAAGTGCCAAGCCACCCAGACGGTCTCCTGGATCTGTCCTGGCTCTCTTCCTTGTCCTCGCCCACTTTCCCGACCTTCCAGCATCAACGCCGTTCTTAACACTCATACCCCCCAATAGATCCGTTATTCTCGACACCTTTTCCCTTCCAGAACTCTACATCTTGCAACTACCGAATAGCTAAAACAAATAGCTTCGTCAGCTAGTTCTTAATTCGAATCGTCTATCCAGCTTCTCAACGATTGCTCGTACCCTCGAAATATAACTCATCTGGTTTCCATCTGGGCCATCATTATGTCGGCTTCAAGCCAATCCACTTCGTCGACGAGTCCGTCGACGGGAGGTGTCGATCCTCTTGAACTACTTGATTTATCAGAGTATGACGCGATGCCGTACCAATCGCCCTCTATGTCGCCGGCTACGATAAATAAACCTCAGTTTGCCCGGCCCACGACAGCAATGACCACGACATCATCCACCATGCCGGCGAACCAGATGTTGTCCGGTCCAAGCCATCAGTACGACCAGTACAAACAACAGACTCCATTCGTTCCAGGGGCTTTAGCTAGCACGCTTGCTATCAACGAGAGCAATGTACATATTACTGGTTACAACCTGGATTACATCAACCCGGGTGAAGAGCTATTTGACTTCAATGCGCCCCCGTCTCAGAATTCGATGACTTCGCCTGAGATGGATATCGACTTCGACTCACCAGCTGATGCATCATTCTTCTTTCCGCCAACCCCAACTATTAACCCGCATGCTGTCGATGCGCGCTCTCCCACCATCGCTGCCCAGAGCAACAATGTTGGCAGAATGTATCCTGGTATGCATCAACGTGCTGCCTTGGCTAAGGCTCAGGCACAGCAGAGGCAACAACAACAGATTATACAACAGCAGCAACAACAACGCCAACAGCAGAGCAAGCAATCCCGGTCAAAGGCTCCTCTGCCATCAGACCCGATTGTAGAACAAAAGATAACCCAGTTGCTTAACTCTATGAGATCCAAAGTATCGTCATCCGACTCTGGAGATAATTCGCCTTTGCTCCAGATTCCCCGCCCAAAGAAAGAGGAGGATGACATGGATGAGGATGAACGCTTACTCGCTAGTGAAGAAGGCAAGAAGCTCAGTAGTAAAGAGCGACGCCAGCTTCGGAACAAGGTCTCCGCGCGTGCATTCCGCTCGAGAAGAAAGGGTAAGATTTCTCTAATAGATAACGAGAAGATTCAAACTAACCACTTCAATAGAGTACATTGGCCAACTAGAAAGCGAGATTGCTACTAAAGTCACCGAGAACAGTGATCTGCGCGCTCAAAACCGCGCTCTCATGGACGAGAACCGACGCTTATCCGACCTTACACGGATGCTTCTGTCTTCTCCATCATTCTCAAATTTCCTGGATCATCTGAGTGCGAATCCTGCAGTGGTACCTCAAGCACAGCCTCAAATGGAACAGAGACAGTCAGAGCCTCACCAGGTGGCCAAAGATGTCAACCCGTATAGCTCTACAAATCAGAGCCAGCAGCAACAAATCGGCATGGTCATGATCCCAGAACAGACGATTGACTTTTCCATGCTTAATCTAAACTCAAATGGCTTCAACTACCAGCCTCGGGTCTTTACCGTTCTTGAGACTCCAGATCTTCCCGAGATTGACACCGAAGCACTGGCCGGCAAGTCATCCAACTTCGTTGGCGAGTCTCTTAGGTCAGATCGTGACAAGACGGATGCTCCTCTGCTTGAAACTCCTGTTCCCTCGACCATGGAGAAGCAACAGGCACCCGAGGTACATGCCGAGCTTCCTCCCTCGGAGAAAGTTGTCTCAAACCTGGACGGTGATATTTTTGACGAAGATTTGTCTGTCTCGTCGTCAAGCCCCTTGGAACTCGATACCGACGGGTTGTCAACTGTGGACATATTCGGCGGCATAGAGCCTGAGAAAGCTTTTGCTCGATTCGAACTGGTCAATGGTTCCGCAGAAGAGGAAGAGGCTTGTATTGCCTTGAGACGGGTAGAGCGTCTCGCGGCTAGCCTTGAGGCTACGATCTCTAGGTTAGAACGACTGGATATTTGATTTGTAATATACATAGCCTACGTCATGGAGTTCTTGTTACATTGTTCATACTAGGGCTTAAGGTCGCGGCGAATAATTTGGCGTTCGGGAACGGGAGACACTTAACCCATCGAAGAGGGTTCGAAATTTCTTTGGCACTTTTGCATATAGTCTTGTGTGGATACATTCGGAGCGATACGTTCCTGCCAGAGATTACTGGCACGGATTTTATGACGATTTAGTTTAGGCTCTCGAACACAGACAGCCCACTGGGCATACCATTCAGTAGAATGGGCTAGATAGTTGGCCATATGCCTTCAATGAACAAATTAAACAATATTTTCCTAATATGATAAATTCTCAATCCAAGTATATGGCAACGTACCCCTTCGACCTAGACTCGACAGTCTATTTTGATGTGCGAATTGTCATAGACTTACTAATATCGCCTACGTATAGGCCACCTCATAGAACATATTACAACTCAGAGCGTTCAAAGGTAGTGCGGAGATCCCATAAGTATGCTCAGAGTCTTATACAACAAAACAGCCTACTACACTTGGCGTGTCTACTCTCTAGTAATATCACTTAAACCCAGTCAGCCATCAAACGCATTTGGGTGGCAGTGAGATTTTCATTTGGCTAGCCACGGAGCATATGCTCGTTTCTATTTCGCTCAGGGTAAGGTACGTCAGTAGAAAGCTTAACAACGTATTCTTACCTTCAGGTTAGAGCTAGCTCAAGCTGGAGACCGAGTTCGCATGATGCGGCTCAAAATGACTCACTAGATTGTTCGCCTCTCCGGACCGTTGAAGGCACAAAGGGCCATAGGCACGGGATGGACCCTAGATCTAGGAGTCTTGGTAAGGCTGGGTGGGTGGTTGAACGGACTGTCTCGGCCGTTTGACACAAAGTCGATCAGCGAGGTGGATCGGAACTGGGGATCGCAGTGAAATGTCCGATGCTGCTCATGATGGTTTACCTGATGCTTCTACTGAAAACTGTAAAGGTGCCGTGCCTATTATCATACTTTAGGACAATTTAGCTGTTCGTGCCGCGGGCTTGAAGCTACCTTTGCCTCGGTCGGAGCCTAAGGCTTTGCGACATGTCTGTAACCCGAGTGTGCTCTCCATCTCAGGCGGTGGGCGGTGGACATATGTGAGAGGCCTATATGCGGTCAGAGCATGTCTCGGAGTTTCCTGGATCCTAAGTAGCGTTCAATGCATTCACGATTGATCGTTCTTAGTTAAGCATACAATAGGGTCAGAGCTTATGTTCTTAGCTTCGGCCTACATTTTCAAATCTAAGATACGCCTCAGTGGCTTCTCGTCATCACCACGATGATGACCCCATTTCATGATAGGGCTGAGACGGCAGCGTGATGCGGAACGCTGTGTCGGACTCCCGAAACCAATATTAGAGTCTTTCACAGATACAACACAAGTCTTCTAGCAAGGTTGCCTTAGGTAATTTGGCCAAGAGTAAAAATTGTTAAAAGAGAAATAAGAAGAAAAGAAAGAAAATATCTATTCACAGCTATTCTGCTGAGGTCACGATCTTGCATTTGACTTACTCATAATCAATACGGCACATATGTTACCCATTGGAGGTGGGCGAAGGTCCAATCTCCTCGGAGTGACATCACCACTCAAACGTTGGCCACATTATCACGAGGCGATGATGACAGAGGATTATATGCATGTCTTTTGAGAAATTAGATAAGCGACTGCGCAAAGTAGCAACATTAGCTACCGAACCTTAATGATGGCATTTACGAGTCTGTGTATGTACATTTCTACGCGTCGACTGTCTTTCGGGTTTAAACAAGTTATGCCTTGTGATAAGTAAGTTCCAATTTAACCTATAACCCCTTTCTCGCTCGCTCACTTCTCTACCATTAAGTGATAGTCACCTGTTACCACTTTGAGCCTCACCAACGAGGAGTCGGGGTTACTGGCATCTTGTTGCGTCACTGTTTCATCCGAGCCTCAGTTCAAGCGCTGATGTTTCAATGCCCTTAATCGTCTTGGCACTTTCTATCTCGCCTTAAACGGCCGGAGTATATACGCGAAGCGAATAGGTATAATGGTGACACAGGCCAATATGCAACATCGCGATAACGCGCCCAATGCCTCGGGTCTTCAGATCGCCGCCCGAAGCCACGGGTCTGAGACATCCATCGCCGGCAGGACGCAACGAGGTCGGTACAGCCAGCTGAATCGACCCAGCCGGCAGAATCAACGTCAAAGCTCTCATAGTTATCACAGTCAGC
Organism: Xylariaceae sp. FL1651; assembly: GCA_025201745.1. NCBI lineage: Eukaryota > Fungi > Ascomycota > Sordariomycetes > Xylariales > Xylariaceae > Xylariaceae sp. FL1651. The sequence continues at coordinate 1,010,436 of MU624231.1, forward strand.
GGAGCCAAGGTTATGCCTCAGACCGACGCATTCTCAACCCTTATGAAAGTGGTTCGGCTAATGAGCACAACTTACGGGATTATGGCCGTGTGCTCACAGAGGAGCGGTATGAGCAACCTCATCAGAGTGTTGGGTTCTGGGACCATAAGCTGAGCAAAGTGCGAGCGCATGTTTTGATCTTATGGGCTCGGACAAGTAAGTGTTTATAGCCTTTGCCACAATCCGGCGGGAGCAGTGGTGCTAACGAGAGGTCTAGTCATTGTTCTCATGTTGTTTGTATTTGCAGTGCTATCGTTGTACTGGGGAGTTCTCTACGACATGAAGGGCCGCCTACGAGCATTAGAAGTGCACGTCGTTGACTTCGACGGCCAGGTCGCTCCGTATGGCAACGTGACGCCGATAGTAGGACCTGCGATGACACAGTTGACGCTGCAGATGTACAAATCGTCGCAGCCGTCGTTAGGCTACCACAACATTCCACCTGCCGAATACAACTACGACCCGATCGCTGTGCGACGAGGCGTGTACGACTGGCATGCCTGGGCGGCCATCATAATCAATCCAAATGCAACGGCGCTGCTATTCGAGGCCGTCATAATTGGCAACGCCTCGTACGATCCCACAGGCGCTATCCAGTACATCGTCCAGAGCGCGCGTCAGGAGACCACTACTTATAACTATATCCTTCCCCAGCTGGAGCTCATTACCTCGCGGTTTACATCTCAGTTCGGCGCCAACTGGAGCCGGATTTTGACTAATAATTCGTTCTCGCCGCAGGTCATAGCACGGTCTCCGGCGGCTATGAATCCGGGGATCATACCGCTGCATATTGATCTCCGGCCATTCGGGCCCTCGACTGCTACACCTGCTGTGAGCATTGGGTTAATCTACCTCATCATCGTGGCGTTTTTCTCCTTTTCATTTTTCCTACCTATACATACGGTACGTCATCAGTATATGAACCCCTTTTCACTTATATCGGTTTATAAAAGTGAGCACAAGCAAAGTCCTATATTGATACCGTTCGGAGATAGAAATATATCCAGCCGCAAGGCCATCCACCGCTGCACTTCTGGCAGCTGATCGTGTGGCGCTGGCTTGCTACTGTCGTTTTGTACTTATTGATTTCGCTGGTATACTCGCTGGTATCATTCGCCTTTCATGTGCCATTCCTGCCGCCCCCGGCCCCGGCGACCGACGTGGCCTTCAACGCGACGGCATACGGACGGGCGTCGCTCGTGGTGTACTGGGCGCTGAACTTCGCCGGTATGACGGCGCTGGGCCTCGCCTGCGAGAACGCCGCCATGGTCCTGGGGCAGCCGTGGACCGCGCTGTGGCTCGTCTTCTGGGTCATCACGAACGTCTCCACGGCTTTCTACAGCCTCGAGCTCGCCCCGGCGTTCTTCCGCTGGGGCTACGCCTGGCCGCTGCACCACGTCGTGCAGGCCTCGCGCCAGATCCTCTTCGACCTACGGTCCGAGGTGGGGCTCCACTTCGGCGTGTTGATCGCGTGGATCGCCGTCGACACGGCGCTCTTCCCCCTGTGCTGCTACTTCATGCGCCGGCGGGCCGAGAACGAGCAGCGCGACGCGGAAAGGTCGAAGGATCGATACGTGGTGCGCACTACTGAGGGTGACATGGAGATGCCTAAGAGAGTGGGCGATAAACCACCACAGTTGAGAAGGGGATTTATGAGAGGCATCTAGAGTTGAATAGGTTGAGCTCTTCAAGTATTAACATAGCTGAACAAGGTACAACATTTTTAATCTTTAATTTGTAAACTACATCGCACATCGAGATATCTGGGTACTTTTACGGTAGAGACAGGTCACTATGCTGATACTTTAGTTGTTGTGATCATAGTGTATGATAGCTAGGATCCGCTGAAAATCCGGTTTCTAGTTCACTCTACTCTTTGGCTGTGATAGAAATTCATCATTATCTTGTTGAAGTGAGCTAAGTATAACAGTACGAAGGATAATCTGTAGGTAATTTCGAAAAGCAGTTACTTGATAAAAACAACAGCGCAAGTATGCTAATAATTAGCCTTCAAATTACTAACTCAGACTCAGCTATTCACAGCTCTAGAAGAGCACTATGGTTTAACACTTTGCAGTACCGGTACAGCTGTCAACTTTGAGGCCCAGGTCCCATCGCTTTCCGGACCAAGTTATCCAGAGTATCGGATAGCTCAACACCCACTGTATAACCAACACGATTACTAATAACGCTGGCACGCTGGGGCATGCTGGCGTTGTCCGCTAGCCCAGTCTACTTCCAGAGCGCGACTGTGGTTAGGTTTAACCACCTTCACGCCGGCATCGAGGGCCGTTATTAATGACATATTAGTGAGAAAGCAGTAAGTTTATGTGCTTCGTTAAGCATACGTTGCAGATTTCTAGAACTGCCTAGTCGTAAATGCCAAGCGGCTCCTGAAACTAGGTCACCAGCTGTCTCTATGGGTATATTCGCGGAGCTGGTAATAAGTTTCCACAGGTCAATATCGAAGACATGGCGGTAAGCACGACCCAACCTTACTCAGCGGGCCATACTCTGGAGTACTAGGAAAACATCAAAATACGAGTGGCCGCGCAATCCAGGAAGGAACATAACAGGAATGATTTTGCCGAGGTGGGCAAGGTTGTACGTATGAAATTCCTCATTACTACCTTATTGTTAGTAGAGCTAACGATGTGGTGTCCCATTTGAAAACCTCGAAACGTACAGCCGATCCCACCCAGACGGTCTGTACCGGCTGCCGGGATGTAGTATATTGCACATCGACCACAGGCCATTAAATAGGGGCTGAACTGGATAACAAACAAAAACTCGCTTCCTAGGGTCAAAAATTACACCCTCCACGAATGTATGACGAGTCAAATTGTGTCATACGGTGAGCCGCTGCTGAAATGCCATAGTGTTAAACCTTTTCCCCAAGTGAAGATATGTAAGCCTTTGCTGAATATCCTCAGCCCTAGAATACACCATCTATATCGATATAAGTTTGGCAGCTCCCAAAGCCAGTAGCGTTTGCATCTAATAACTGCATTTCATTCTGGATTCTATAAGGGTCCTTGAGTCTACATATTAGCTCGATAAGCGCAAACGCTCAAGATAGCATGCTGGAGGAAGCTAGGAATAATGAAGCTCTGGGATATATTCTCGTAATGGCAACGTAAAGCTATACGAGCTTTGCCCGCCTACCCGCTAATTTTTCTCTGTGATTTGTTCTTGCAAATGCCGATTTAGTCCTTGTCGGAGAAGCGAAAACGTCTCGTCATAAGTATACCGACCTCAGATTCAGCAAGAACATAGGCTGATATGCCTAAACCCACGACACCGACAACGAGCCAGGAGCACCAAATGAATCTCCCATCAGGACAATGAAAGGCTGCAAGAAGTCCACGTATATCCATACGACATAAAGAGCTAGATGTGGTGGGCTAAAGACGCAACTGAGGGCACAAACCCAGGATCTTCTCATGGAGAGTTTGGAAATATCAACAATACTTAAGGTGAGTAGAGATCTTGTACCTCTGGCACGAGCATGATACAATTTATGGCACAGCGCCGAACGAGGGAACAGAGGCAGATGAGGAAGGGAACATGTGAGGCTCTAGCAATTAATATTAGAGACTGATTATTCTGCTATTCTGCTGACCATCTTGAAACTTGTGGTTGTTTGATTGGCCGTGTCCTAGGTTGGGTGTCTGTAATACGGCCGAGGAGGAGCTGGGCTAGCTAGTTGAGACGTTGGGCACAATTATGCGAACGTGTAAGTTGTATATTCGACCACAGCCCGCATGCGATACTTGAGCCAGGTAGTAAAACATAGATTCAGAAAACTACATGAAACAGCTATGAACATCGGCTTTGCGAGGTTGACCTGTTCCATAGCCATACTTCTTTGGCCAGCAAGCTACTGTTGCTGAGTGGATGATAATCATAGTCTTTGCTGGGTATCATCCACAAATACGCAGATAATGAAGCTCTCTAGCCATAGAAAAGCTTTGCTCAGGACCGCAATCAGAGTTATTGATTCAAGCAGCTGACAACGTAGAAATGACGCTTCTTGTAGCAGATTACTACGGGCTGGAACAGATGCGACATCGCGACAGAGGAATTGGCGACCTGAGCACAAGGATGCTTGCTTAGGTTTTCAGCAGTTGCAAGATAAAAACTGACTGCCAGCCGTCAGGGATTAGCCACTTCAACTTGGTGGATATTCTACTCTTCGTTGAGGTAGCATCATAAGACAGTCTCTGCCGCCACTCCATCTCTCGTAGCTTCTTGGTAGCATCCGGCTATGACAGGGTGAGACGAGTCGTCTCAGCACATGTATTTCGATCTTTCTTAGGGTCAGTGTGTTGAAATGATAAGCCTATGGGATATGATCGGGCTCCTAGCGACGTGTGCTGGACATATGAGCGCCAATCTAATAAAGTTAGAATAAGCATGTCCTCCATCCAGTACACAGCTAGCTTCCACGTACTCATCCACTTTTCAAACATCCCCCACCTCACCCCTAACTCTAACTGAGCCACGTTAGCGACGAGAGTACGACTTAAAGAGCAGAAAGTCGCTAAAGAAAGGCCCGCAGTCCGTATATAGCTGCTATAAGAATCTTAATGGGTGGTGGTGATGAGAGTAGAAGGCAAAGCTAATGTTAAAACTGCTACCGAGAATCGGGCACTATGGTGAAAATGGAGATGAGGATGAGGGGTAGGGCCATGTTGGCTTGGGATGGAATTTGAATGTGTCGCATCGAAATGGTCGTTTAACAAGCGAGTCGCCTGTGGCCTGTTCCTTGTCACTTCGAGAACAGTGAGAGATGTGGACAACTACATGGGAGATGGTACGAGGCTTTTAATACCTACTAATCCGTTACTCTATAGTAGCGATGAATGTGATTGTGTGACTGCTTACGCATAGTCCATGGAGATGACTGATATAATGGAGCATGCCAAATGTGGGAGCACCGCGTCGCCAATGGTACCAGATAGAGAGATAGAGCTTGATAACAGTCTGGCGAATACCCATTACTATCTTGGGCAGTTTCATAGGTTTAGGATCGCCTATAGATCCAAAATATCGACTATTACTTTTCGAAAAGTTAAGCTAGCACTACAATTACGAGACAAGTAATAGGTATAAGTATAAATCAAGTATTCATGGAAAATGCGCAAGGTATCATGCAAAGTATCAGACGAGGTACGCCTGTATCTGCATTAGAACATTCAGATAATCCCAGCAAATGTAAATACCCAGTTGCCCTACAACTTGCCGGGTGGACGATCAGATTAACACGAGAGAAGGATTAGAAGGAGTCTATGAATGCCCTAGCAAGTGTGCCAGGATTAGGGAGGGAGAAAAAATTGCAGAAGTGACAGCGTTCCTGCATGGATGAAAACAACCTGCTTCGTGTCTACTTTTTAGTTCCAGCTAGAACGAAAGGTTCACATACTAGTCTGACAACCCCCACGGTTACGTTTGTTCAGTATGTGTAGAATTGTTATTATCTCAATCACACCATCTCGGTAGTCTTCAACTTCGCTTTTACTCACCTGGGCTAGCAACTGTCACAACTGGTTAGCTGGCTCTGCTCTGCTCTGCCATGTGTCTGCACTAGGAGTACCCGATTTCGGACCCTTGTACATTTGGTAGCGGGCCACGGATATTCACTCCCATGTAAGGGATGTATCAAGGAGGACATGCTTCATCTGCAGAAATATTATGGTACAGTATTCCTACACTGCTAATTAGTTCATATAACGGCGCAATATGCCCCTGATGTTAGTACAGTGGGCCAGCCGTACTGCTATAATATTTCTCAGATGTTCTCAGATTTCTTTTTCTTTTCAATTTTCGCTGTAATGAGATCACAATGCACGATGCCCAAGCCCAAGAATGCTTGGACGTGTGAATGCAGCCCCCCTACGGCCCCCCCTATTCTCTCGCAGTAGGGCAACAGGGGTAGTGCTCCGTAGCGCATGCCACTCTGGGTCCCCTGAGATCATGAATGATTGCTTCAGGGCGCTCAGGAACCAATAGGGGATTTGACAGATCTGACAAGGCACTAACCACCCACTGCCTCTCCGGCCCACTGTCGGTCCGTTCACACCAGCCACGGCGTGACAGGGCCTAGGAGGGCCACTAACGCGTGCTGATCTGCGTCGTTGCAACGCCCTGTTTCCGGTAGGTACAAGTGTACCGAGTTAGTGTAGCACGACGGTGCAGTCCCAAGGTCTAAGGTCCAAGGTCTATAGTCCAAGGTCACCTTTTTTTTCTTAGCGCGGGGCCTGGAAGCGGACGCCACATTTTTTCCTCTCGTAACAACGCGGAGCGTAAGAAACTCGATGAAATAATTTCTGCACAAAAGACACCCCAGGCAGGTAGATCCCTCGACACGATTTTCAACGCTGGGCTGGTCAATTGGATGAGTTCAGAGTAAGAAACCCGTCGCCACCGATGCGGATGTAGAGCACAGAGGACATAGACGACGCAGACGACGCAGAAGACGCCCCGTCCCGAAAAAGGTGTGACCTGACCTTGAGGCCTTGTGTGATCGATCGCACAATTGTCATGTCGTATCTGCCAGCCAAACGACAGCGATCCAACACGTCGAGAGAGTCTAGCAACACGATCCCCCAGACCACCGCCCCCGCCCTGAGGCAACACCCAAGCCAACTCAACGGGAGTCTTGCCCTGTACCCGATAGCAGCAGCTTCAGCCGGCTACAACAATGGATATGCTACAACACAGTCCGCCACCGCGCCGTCTGCCCACCAACAGACTGTCAGCTACGCTTCATACTCGGCCGGCCCGGTGACGACACAACACAACGGCTATGGCGGCGGCGGTGGATACCAGAATGGCCCTTCGACGGCAGGATATGGTGCCACGCCCTACAGTCCGCAACACCAGACCAACCCGTATGCCAACCAGTACGCCCATGCCCAACCGAGTCCCCAGCTCTCCCCACATACTGGACACTACGCTCCTCCCGGGCTCAACGGTGTGCAGAATGGCGGCTACACTCAGACACATGCCCACAACCCTCAGTCGGCCACAAGGATGACATACTCGCCTGTCTCTTCGAATCACCAGACCGCCGCAGCCTACAGTCAGCAGCCGCCGCAGAGAAATAATGCTGCTGCTGTCGCTACCATGCAGACCCAATCGCAGCATGGCCTTTCTTCCTACGGAGAGTCTTATTCTTCACACACACCGACCCATAGCGCCCAGTACCAGAACACCCCATCATCATATCCAGATCCCACAGTGGCTACACACTATAGCCCGGCGCCCTTACCGACGCCCCAGTCCCATGATGTTTCCCGCCACATGTCCGAAGACTTGCCAGAGAATGATGAGGAGGATGCCCAAGGAGAACCGGCGGACGAGTCAACAGAGGTATGCAACTAAGTCCCATAGGCTTTCTTTGTTGCGTCCTTTGGTATGTGGGATAACCTAACTTTGGAATTAATCCTTCTAGATATACACGAATCCGGAACCACCGAGACCCCCTGTATCCATACCCACCCCTTCAACAACCGATCAGTCGAGGCCAGGGGAGATGAGCTGCGCTTGCAAGAAGGGGCGAGGAAAGAAGAAAGCCTGCCTTTCTTGCGGATGCAGCAAATACGGGCTTGGCTGCAACTCGGCATGCTCCTGTGGTAGCGCCTGCGGCAATCCTTTTGCAGACCTCTCTGTTTTCTTTGGGCCGAGCGAAGCATTTTCGAAGCCCTGCGGCGCCAATCAATGCTTCGCAACCTGGCTTAGAAATCAACCGAACATTGAGGAGCTAGACGTGGACCTAATGGTTGATATGCTGCTATCCGACGACGAATCATGGGCGCAGATTCGTGAGTATACCGAGGCTTTCCGGCGATGGGAAGACCAGTGGAAGAAAGCACGTGGCGGCAAGGGCAAAAAGAACAAGGACGAGCGAGAGCGCCTTGAATTTGAACTCCTACGCGGCGGACTGGGAAATATCACTCCGGAGGACTTCCATGGTTTCCGGTACAGCTTCTGCCAGAGCAAGTGGGTTCCCACCGACCTTTGGGACCACTGCCCCGAGTGTCGGATGTGCCGCCCAAGCGGAGAGTGGCATTGCCCTAAGCACGACCGCTGCACTGAAAATCGTGTGTGCTCTGGCTGCGCGTCGACTACGTTACCATACCACCATCAACAGCAGCAACAACAGCAACAGCAAGAACAGCAGCAGCAGCAGCAGCGACAGGGCATGTACTTAGGACAAGGCAACTGATGCCTTTACCTGTAAGTAGACGAGAGGTTTGATTTGCTCGCGGGATATACGAAGTTTTCATCTCAAAGGCGCACGCATGGAACTCAGGGTAAATGGCTAGCGGGTACCGCAGTGGGTATAATGAGCTTATATAGGTATATATTGACGGTGCTCAGATAGATAGGACGGCGGGAGGCACTAGACGAATCAGCACCACCCGAGACTAGGTTGGCTCGAAATATGGATATGACCATATACAGCACGTGTCCTTTTTTCGCGATAACTAGCGTGATGCTTTACTTGGGATAGGATCTGTACATATTTCTCTCTTGCCGGATCTTGTCTGTATTGTACTGTAAATTGGAATCGCAACGAAGTCACGTCGATGCTTATCACATAGCTCTGCAAATCCACCTCGGCGGATCTCTCTCGCATCAGAAAGATTGAGCAAATTAGCATAGAAGAATGCAATAAGACGCTAATGAACGATCTCGTATTCTCAATAACTCAGTACTAGATCGATTATAGAGAGCACTACCCAGTTGTTCTAGAAATCTGAAGTCGAGAGTCTAATTTTACACGTTACTAATCAAACTGACTATTGTCTAGTCCGTTCAAGAGCCTGCTTCTATTTCAGACAGCCCGAAGCTAACCTCAAGGGGAACGTCAAGATTCTATTTCTCGTAGATATTATGATCACTAACAGCCACCATTAGTCAGCACCGAGGGACAGGAGATAGTGACTATATCTGGGAAGAATGGGGAAAGAAGAGGCATCTCACAAATGGTTTGCGAACGTATCCCTGCCCTCTGCGTCGCGGTTCACAAAGACACTGACGCTTCGTCTGTCCACACACAAAGACGCCGAACACATCCACGCCAATCGTGACCTCGCGGTCGCTCTACCCGAGGACGTCCGTCCAGACTTCGCCAGCGTGCATCCCCTCAACGTGCACGCGCTTCTCGCCGGACCCGGCATTGCTGAGCAAGACGGCGCACCACCCGATACACGTCGCGAAGTCGAAGTAGTCCTCCCACTTGCCGTAGGCGTACAGCTTGCGGGCGAGCGCCAGCTTGAAGACCACGTCCCCGCCGTTCATGGGTGGAAAGGGGTTCTCGCCGGAAATCCCGTACAGATCCCCGTAGAACAGGCAAGGGTACCCTGAGTTCCGCCAAAGGATCAGGGAATATGCCAGAAGCTTGAACCGGTTTTCGATGGGTGCCTCAAGAACTTGGTAGGGTTGAGTGTCATGGTTCATTACTACTGTCTGCCCCAGACTTTAGGGGCTTGGCCACGAAGTAAAGTGAAGTGAAGACGAGAAGGACTTACGACGGCATTGATCGGTGACGAAGCAACTAGCGTGTCGTCAAACACCTTTCTCAAATCGGCGCCGGACGCCTTACCGATCTCGCTGAACTTGTAGATGAGGGAAGCGTCGATGGGCGAGAATTTGTGCTTGATGCGATCGACTGCAACGAAAGAATCAGTAATTACTCTTCCACGTGAAATATGTACGGAATCGGGAGTATGCCTAGCTTCTGGCTAGAGAAGGAGGACAACAGCTCTTGATACCTCTCACGGTAGTTGTGCACGCCCTCCAGGCTGTCTTTCCAGAACTATCCTACAAAGGACCAACCCTCCCCCCATAGCTCTCGTTCAACATTGTGATGGACTTGCGCAGGTAGCCCTCGCCGTAGTGCTTGACGGCATGAAACCTGATCCCCTTCAGAGGTAGAATCTGGGCTAACCACTCGCCCCACCAGCTTCGACTCAGGGCGTGAATAGTCCAGATCTGAGCCGATTAAGAAATCACTGCGCACATCGGTTAGTCTGGCAACACGGCGCATCAACAGGTGGCAGGATAACAAGGGAGCCGAAACAGGACTGTTTCTTACTAGTTGCCCTTCTCATGATCAATATCACTATTTTCAGCCCACCCTATCGACTTATCACCCATGATCTTGTAGATCGCCGTTTTCTCATTCCTGGCATTGAAATCGACACCGCTAAAATGGTACCAGCGGTATTTGATTTTGCTGTACTTATTTTCCCATCCTGGGATATCATAGCTAACCCAGGCATTGATCTCATACTGGTCACTAACCTCCTGGTTGCAGTCCTCTGAATCAACCTCGATCGCCTGGCACTTTTTATTATTATTACGATCCGCAGCAAACCGGTGGCTCAACACTGCGTCAAAGTAGATTCCAGTTCCGTTTTTCTTCGCCGTATCACATGCGTTGCGCAGCTCAGAATATAAATCTCATTTTGTAGCTACAGATCCCTTCTGGTCGAACTCGCCGAGGTCATACAGGTCATAAATATCGTGGCCGTTGTCTTCCGTTAAGGAGCCTTTGCATCTACACTTGATATCTTAGACCAGTTCCAATCTCAGCACATGATCGGATGACCGAGAATGCTAGCCTAGCTTTGAGTAATAATCGACGCTGGAGGAATCTAAATGTTGTTGATGCCCCAAGCCTTCAACTGAGGAATATGCTTCGCCAGTCGGATCCAGTGTTTCTGGTTGGCGGGACATACCACTCGAACCCCAGCAGCATCATGTTTTCTGGCGTGGGCTTCCGTTCTTCGGCCATTTTAACGATTTACTATAGGAGCACAGCCACGGCCAAAGAAATGAGACTATTGGAGCTTGCTCACAGATACGAAGATAGAGACGGCGAGATGGAAACGAGTTGATATTGATCAAATATGACGCATGTAGAAAGATGATATTCAGGAGCCAAAGGCAGATCGACCACTTATTATCTCTGATAAATACTGTTTTAGCACGGCTGGTAAAATCTTATGAGCTCACAAGTAATCGTCAACGTTCTGATGCAATTAGTCGTGCCTATATGTACCATGGTCGATACAGCTACTTTAATCAGCTTCCAAGTTCTACGAAGTAGTTTACCAGCAAAACAAGGCACAGGCAAAGCTGGGGCGGTGTAGACCCGAGTCCACCGGCATTTGTAGTGGAGTTCGGCTTATAAATAGAAAAAGTTGAATCGCTTAGCATCATGTTTTTCATGTACCAGACGGTGTTACTGGCGGTGTCCGAAGTAAAAATTATTGTGTTCGAAGTAGAAGAAGCTAACTTACGAGCAGCTAAGGTTAGAAGGATGATGACATCATGTAATTGGCTGGCATCGGCTGATCATCGGCAGAGTCTGGGCTCGATCTTGATTGATTCCTCTAGTCTAGTGTATGTAGAAGATCAGGACCTATGATTAGCGCTAAGGTTAGTAGCATTTTGAATTTATGATTAGATTATAACTCTCTCGCATCACCTCGCACATCCTCTTGGATTTCTCTCCCGGCTTGTCTGGTGGCGTAAACGGCGTCGAGGGCGGCGCCCAACCACGCTACATGATCGTCCCGACCCTGGACGCATCAGATTATGAATCCGATTGTAGAGAGTATGAAGCATGGGGCCATTAGCGATCTAACCTTGGGTATTCTAATGACACCCACCATAGATGGTTCAGCTGGCAAATCACGGGCAGATGTTTCTTGTTGGCTCCCGAGACACAGCTCCTTTTTCCCACTCATGTTTGGTTACACTGCCGAGCCTACCAGGTAGACCCAGGGATATGCACCATGTGCATCGTCAGCCCGATGTGACAACCGCTTGTGTTCCATCTAAGAACCAACAATTAACATCGCGACCATTCAGGTGAGTTTATTATTGCTCGCTAACCCAACCCTGGCAGCCCTAGAGCCCGCAGCATGCCAGCCAAGGTTAGGCGTACTCTCGATCCCGCTGTCTATCGTGGAATCTCAAGCAAAAACCCTCGAAAGCATGACCTTAGTTTGACTTCCTCGCCCCCTTTACGACCTAACATGCCGTATCCTGTCCTGTCGTGTCGTGTCTTGATACCATTCAGTCCCCATGTAATATAAGGTAATCGACCAACCACATGTGCCGCGTTTCACTTCGTTCCAACAGCAAATGCCCATTCCCTGTTATTGCGGTACCAATAAGTGTCTGTTCGGGCAAAAGGATTTACCATGGTCTAGTACAAAAGCCCGTCATCTGCTAGGCATCCAACTATTACCATGGAGTTGGGATCTGACACCTAGCTCGGCCCGAAAAAAATCGCTGTCGTCAATCTCGGGTGAGATGAGTAACCAGCGCTCGCCTTCCATGGCACAGTCGCTTCTTGCTAGGCACTAATGGGATTAGCTGTCAAGCCAAGTCTCACAAGTACCGTCTTGATCGCATCAATGGGTCGGGCCTTCTTATATTTCGGTACTAACACTTATAGACCCGGTCCGACAAGACGGGTGCATCTACAATACAGTCGCATTGAATCATGCCTCATTGCGGCACTTGTGTCCTCGTCCAGCGGCCTCACCAGATGGAACCAGATACACATCAACAGGGGCCCCCTTTCTTACAGTTACCTATCGAGCTACTCTTGCAAATCTGGGACTATCTAAGTGTGGACGACGTCCTTGCCCTACGCCTGGTTTGTCACCGTATTGAAACTTTGCTGTTTGATTCTTTTTGCTATGAGTTCTTCGCTGAGCGACGATTCTCCATTACTTTTCATAGCTTAAAGGTTCTAGTTGATATCACCAGGAATACGCGGTTGAAGGACTCTTTGACTCATCTTACCATCGGACTCGATCGTCTCCATAGCAGCGATGCTTTACAACGCTTCACAGACTACTGGGATCCCATCAACCACACTGTTCGAGATACATCCCCGGTGAAGACGGGTGTTGATCCATACAAACTCGAAGCTTTCGCCCTCGAGCAGAACTTTCTTGTCAGCAGCGGCCAATTCCAGCTCATGTTAAGCGAGGCCCTAGGCAACCTATCCCACTTGGAAGAACTGAGTTTGCGAGACCGTAACGTTATCAGACGAACGATACGCTTCGGGAAGCCTCCGCTTCTAGTCAGTTACGGAACCTCTCATATTCTTCGGGAGACGGGTATCGACTTTACTGGCGCGGAATCTCACCTTAACAACTACGATGATCGGTTCGTTGATATGGTCTTCTCAGCCATGCTCTTAGCGCTAGCTCGAGGACAGACACGAATAAATGCATTAACAGTAGACATAAGACAGGGCAACATTGGACTGTCAAGTTCAGCTTTCTCACTGCCGATCTTCTTTCATAAGGACGTCCAGCCGACGCTGTTCCATCTTCGTTCTCTGGATTTATCCGTCAGCTTTGTGCAAGTTATGCTCGGCAGTTATTCTAGTCGATCCGACAGCTTTTTGAAATGGCAAAGACACCAGTTGTTCACCTTCCTCCAGCAGACACCCAACTTGGTCATTCTGCGCGTCCAGTCCAAGGATCAGGGATTTTTTGCAGACGGCATTATAGGCTGGCTAGCAATCTCACTAGACCCTACTGGACCCGAAGAACTTTGTGAGAGTAATGGGCTAGAGGATTCTGGAAGCTACACTGGCGGCGTACGTGAGAACATATCCTTTCATAGCTTGGAAAAGGAGCTAATGCACTTGCAGCGTCTGCCTGGTGACCCTAGTGCCATGGTTCTTCCTCATTCCAAACATCGTTTCCAAGCGCTAGAAGAGTTGGAATTGGGCAACATGAGAGCACAGACCCATACCATCTACAAAATTTTGCAGGCTCTATCCGGTTCTTTGAGGCGGTTAACATTCTGCAAGATGGCATTGTGCGTGTCAAAAGATGATAACGAACTTGACAGCAACCCACGCAAGCCGGATGCCTGGAGCGCACTCTTCCAGGGCATGCATAGTTTGCTCAGGCTTGAACAGCTCACTTTATCTGCTCTTGAGCACCATACACCATCGTGCTCGCAGCAGAACAACGGTCACCCCGTTGCCTTCTTGCCCTCGAACTTCGGCGTCCAGTCGGGGCCTGCTAATGGGCTGCTGCATGCTTGGTCACACCAGGGGACTGCTGATGCCATCAGAGACTTTCTTGAAGAGGTATATTCAAAGACTATCATTATATGTCGAAAGTGCAAGCGGAGAAATGCAGCATACCGGTCGGTCGATGAAATCCTAGAGCTCTGAATGACGTTGGGCGAAGACTTAGACAGGGTGCGCCATAGTGCATCGACTTATTACTACCGACAATGCTTCTCTTGGTTATATAGGCTTTTCTATGCTTTGACCCTAACTTAGTGAAATCTCGCTCACCATTGACGCGCAGTTTTGTCTTTGTTCGACTTAAATCCAGTTTCGAATGTAGAATAAGCCCCTTAGTTTACACGCGCATACGTTATGGTGATATGCATGCAATACAACTGGTCGATAGAGACAGCTATCTTATCTCTGGAGCCGAATGTGCCGTGTATGCTATAATCGACGATTGTAATGAGTAGAAAAATTAGCGCACAATAATTATATCTAAATTTGTCATTCCGCGCAACACATTAATTATAGACATTTCGGTAGCCGAAATCACATTGCTTCCCTGAAACATGAATTAAACATACCCTTAATTTGATAATTACCGCAGCGAGAACTCGCGTTAGCAAACGTACGAACAATACTCTGGAAATGTTGCTTAACAAGCCGCTGAGGCGCGCGGCGCTCTCACAAAGCAGGAAATCTATGTCTTTTTATGAGGTGGCCCTCCCGGTATTATCTCTACTTGACTAGAATATAGTCTATAAAGATAGGCATATGTGCATCAGATGTCTCTGATAGCAAGGCCGCATCCTGTAGTTTTCCAATGCAGACTCTTTCAACGGACCTATGCCTTTCAAATTCGGCTTGGCGCACTTCATATCCATTTCTCTCCTTTGCCGAGATGCGAGATGAAGCCACCGCCGTATCCACCCTCCAAGCTCGCCTTATCGATGACAGAAAGCATGCACTGAACCGACTCTGCGGGGGTAATAAGACCTTTGAATGTCGGCGAGTATTCCTGGAATGATGCTAACTGGGCCATGACAGCCTTCATCTGCTCCTCAGTCGCTGTAAGGGCGTAACAGTTAGCAAAATGGATCCATTACGGCCAACTTGAAGCAGGAAAACACTAAATCTTACCGCCCTCAAACACCCCGGTATCTACAGCTCCCGGGCAGATGTTCATGAACAATACGCCTTGGTCAGCATATTGGGCATGGAACTTCACGGTTACAGCGTTCATCGCAACCTTGCTGACTGAATACGGCGCGGCGAGGGCCAGTTTGTACTTGTTTGCCATGTCCAAATCCGCCATACCAGAGGAAAGAGTGATGATTTTCTTCGTGCGGCCTTTCAAGACGAGCGGCAGATAGAGGTTGAATAAGTGCACGTTCCCAACAACATTCACCTTGAAGCAGTTAAGGAAGTCCTCCTCGAGCCCCTTGGGATCTCTTTCGCCCCTACGTAATTATCAGCCTTCCTAGAACATTATGTATCTTCGGTGAAGGGCCCAAACGTACAGAACGCCAATGGGATCGTATTGAGAGAACTTAGTTATATACCCCGCATTGGCGATGATGTAGTCAAGTGACCCGTTCACGATGGGAGACACGATGTCCACGGATTTCTGGAAACCCGTTAGTAAATAATCTAATCAATATTTCAAGTCCAAATCTGTCCTGTTCATCTACTTACCTTCAGAGAATCATAGTCTGCAACGTCGGCCTGGACGATGTGAATGTTGGGGCGGTTTAGCTCCTCAGCCACCTTCTTGTCGGTGGTGGCTTTATCACGGACGAGCCCCACAACCGTGTTATCCGGGTTGGCGGAGAGCTGGCGAAGGAACTCGAACTGGAATCGATAATTAGCGTTCTGCTATCATAGAATTTCCAAGTGAAGATGGTTCATGTACGCCAATGCCACGGGAAACACCTGTAATCAAGTACGAAGCCATTGTGAAGTTGAGACGTCAGAATATCGACGACGAAGATTCAGAGTGGATGGAGGGCGGTTTGATGCTGCTGTTGTGATAATTGCTATTCTTTGGGGAAATCTTTTGGACGGTTGTCATTCTATCTCTTGGTATTTATATTCAGTAGATGTCTGGTGAGGGTCAAGTTTTAATTTCCTATACATAGAGCAAGGTTAGGTAGTACTTAACCCGCGGCATGCGCTCTCCGAATAATCGGAACACCCCTATGTACCTTGCTATTGAGTCTTACGTACGAAGTACTTAGCTTCATACAAGGTACAATATAACTATAAATAGTTCGAAAATAAGGAAAAATCCAATTACTGGTATATAAAAGACTTGAAGATATTTTAAGATTTTTAATATATTTCTGTGCTTTTAATTGAAATTGAATAAAACTGCTTAAATTTATAAAAAATTAACAAAATTAATACCCGGCTTGAAGTCAGGTACCGGTATGCTAACGGGTACTCGGGCTTAACGCTGGGTGGGTTGTGTTAACCCCAGCTCGGAGCAATACACGCAGCCGCTCCGGCTCACAAATAAGTACCTACTTACCATTTCTAATAGTCGTCGCGTAGGCGGTGATTATCAATCTTTGCTATCTGGTTCGTAACAATCGCTGGTGAATACTCACAGACAGTGGGTCTACGTTGCACTCACACAAGTGTTGATGTAGGATGATGTATAGTAGTCTAGTCGGTGCTCTAAGTGGCTTCCTACCCATTATCGACGCTATATGCATGTGATTAGTCGACACTTCTCAATAAGGCGATTTGACGTGGGGCATACCGTTTGCTAGGTTAAGCCCTTGTTGGTAAAGAGTTTAAGGTGGAACTACTGCAGCTCGCAGAAAGTTGCCAGCGGTGGATCCGTCATTAATCAGCAGCTCAGCTGCGTTTATCAGGTTCACGACGGCCCGTGTCGAGTCTCTAATTCTACTGTAAGTCATAACACCTTGGCAACTTTCCCCGACGACATATGTTTCTGTAATTCTCGTATTCCTTTCCGTCAACTCGAACAAGAATCTCGGTGAGGAAAAGTGTCCGAGGGCGCCAGCGTGATTGGTTTAGTTTGTTATCTGCAGAATAGTGTCGGCTCAATGTCTTCCACCGACAAGAACAAGAACAAGGCAAGCAGAGGCTGTTGGACCTGCAAAGGTTAAAACTCGTCGATCTCCGCATTTCTGTACATGCTTAGCTGATTGTGTTCTCTCATAGATCGTAAAGTTCGGTGTGATCGTATACTTCCAAGCTGCTTAAACTGCGCTCGTCTGCAACAGACTTGTCAGGGGTATGGGGTACGTCTCTCGTGGCCAAGACATGGCGATACGAAGCGCTCTATAATTGGGAGAATACCAGAATCTCGAGCAAATAGAATTAAGGATTCTGAATTTCGGCTAGTGCATACCTCTTATTTCGACTTTGAGATGTATCACTATTTAGCCGAGCTCGGCGCTAGCAGTAAATTTCACTCGGCCTCCCTGTCAAGTAGTTTTTCTATGTGTTACTAACTACACTAGGGGTTTGTAACAAAGCTATTATATATCCAGACAAGTTGAGATATCTTGTTGATCTAGCATGGAAGCCGTTCAGACTAAACGCAGAGGAGCTAGAGCTGCTTCGGTACTGTAAGTACAGATTAGGTTTATGCGTGCCTAGTTTGCCTAAATCATTACTAATTGATGAGAACCAGTTGATACGATTGCCTACTCATCTCTTGCTACATTCAGGGTGAAGGCAGTGGTTCTCCGTGACATACTGGTCCGTATGGCACTATCTAGTCCAACGATCCCATCTCGAGCCATCCTCCATGCATTGCTAGCCGTCTCCTCCCTTCACCGCGATGGCTTGCAGTTACAAGCTGCACGGCATAAGACCGCAGCGGTCAGTGCCCTTGCTGCCTCCGTGAAGAGTGGCATCAATGGTACCACGGAGGCTGCTCAGCATGTTGCTGCTGGCATGCTTTTATGCTCATTCGAGGCAAGTTATCTAGATAGTTACAAATGAAGGGACACTTAAATGACTGGGCATGCATAGATTCACATGGGAACTGAATCCCACGGTCACTGGCCGTGGTATCTCATGGGAGCCCGAGATATCATCAAAGCAACGGGCCTCGATACCCATATTGACAGAAACGAGATCGGCGAGCTAATCCTATGGACGTATTATCACGACGTTCTAGCAAGATTCAGCCTTATTCACTGGCGACGGAGCTCAGTTGAAAGGTCTTTTGCGAAGGAACTTGGCTCTGAAGGGTGGTGGCAGCGGGATCTATGCAAAGCAGCAATGAAGGTAACCGCGGCCAAATAGCTAAGTTGAGGAAACGCTGCTAAACTACTTTATAACTATAGCTCAACCTGAAGCTTGACCCTATCGCTACGGTACTCCGGTTGCTAGGCGATGTAATCGACACCCTCTGGGAGTATCAGCATTCAGAAACCTCAGCCGAGGACCTGCAGACGGGGTTACAGGACTTGGAGCTCAAGCTTAGTAACATTCCCGAGTCACCTATAGTCCCCAGCTCTACCGCAGAAAATGCCGGTACAAGTATGGCAACTCTTACCGAGCTTTACCGTATGGCAGTTCTCATATACCTCGCCCGAGTGGCTGAAAGCAAGTTCGGCGAGCCGAGGGATTTAGGACCTCAACTAGACAGGGCATTCGCTCAACTCGAGCATGTCCACACGTGCGAACGGCTGTTCCCGATCTTCATACTGGGATGTGAGGCGCAGACTGACGAGCGCAGGATGGCCATATTTGATATATTGCGCAGGACGGAGGAACAAACTCACGTCCGGAGTTTGGAATGCATGTTACGTGGATTAACCTCGGTCTGGATCCAGGATGATCTCAATGCCGACCAAGATTTGATGCTCGATTATATTAACAAGATGAACGTTGTTATTAGTGCTAGCGCTACCTTGCCGACTTTCGTGTAGCTTTTTGGATAAGTTAACCCTAGATATATCACTATATGTCAAGATGCAACGCTAGCATTACTGACTATTTTGTGGAAACTGATCTGCAAGAGTCCAAACTTGGTGCAGTATATTGATATTAGTAAGCTCTATATGACTGTTCAAAGGACAGGCGGTGAAGTATTTCTTCTCACTTCTAGTCTGCGCTCTGCTTGCTCCGTCAAGAAACCTATTATGTGCCTTATATATGCTCTAAGATACTCGGCCTATATACAGTTAATCCTATAAGGTGCCGGATTGACCCTTAACGGGGTTAAGTGATTGCGCTATATTTAAGTCTAAGTGTCCTTTATATAGGTGTCCCCTTCAAACTCATTTCCATTCGAATTAATCACAGTTCGTATAGATTTAGAAGGTAGCCCGGAGCTGTTCTAGTCGTCTAATCCAGGGCAGTTCTCAGACGTGACGGAAGTAATATCATCGTAGTCGTACGGTTGGGTCCATATCAAGTTATAAGAGTCGTCAGGATAATTGTCCACATTCTTAGCGCCCAGCTCCTCGGCTATGTTGTTCAGTTCATCATGCTCCCAGCTGTGTAAGAGTTTAACGAGTAAGCATCATAATTCAGTTAAACACAAGCAAAAGAGCTAGGGACGCACCAGATCAGGATGTTCCCCGCGCCGTCATAGTCATCTACGGCATCCTGCACGCACTTCTCGTCGTCCCTGTCGCAGGAGGTGTCGACCGTCAGGCCCAAATCATCAGCCAGCGGCTTCACCGTCAGGTATGGGCGTTCTCGCTTTCCGTCTAGATTCAAGCGCGCGTTTTTGTCAGCGCATAACTGTCTCCTATCGCTGGTGATGGCCGGGAGAACTCACCGGACTTCGGTGTTTGCGCTAGGATATAGCCGATCTTGTACTGCGACGCGGCCCCGAACACGGTCCGCAGGCACTGAGCACGCTGCTCGCCCTCGGCACTCAGACCGACGCCACCGTCCGCCGGCTTCTCGCCGTGCCGGATGAGATAGACGGTGGGTTTGGCGGCCGAGACGACGGACGCCGCGAGGGCAGCGTGGAAAACGAGGTCGAAGAGCTGCATTATTTCTACTGCTGCTAAAAAAAATTTGAGGATTATTATGATTGACTTTTGAGCAAATAATTGTCCTTTCAGGCCACCCCCCAGGAAACTCAAGTCGAGAAAGTTTGCTCGCCGCCATATTTATGGACATTATGACGAGGAGCACGTGCCTAAAACAAGCATTCAAGATTTCCCCTTGCTTCGTCTGGAGGGTTGCACGCGTGTGGTTCAATGGGCATGATTGGCCCTCGCGACGTCCGCTGCCGTCGTAAATGACGCTATAACCTTCCTACTTCGGTAGGCGTGAGGCGGACCGGAGCGGCAGTACTGGCGTGAAATGCAGGTTACCTCCCTTTCTTGGGACCGAGATCTGGTCGTGGCGCTTTTACTGGACAGTATCCGCCGAATTGGGTATTTCGCTGGGCAACTTCTGCGAGATATTGTAGGGTAATATTTCAGCTTGGAGTAGCGCGGTTAATGTCTCAAGCTGAACTATAATGTGACTTCAAAATGGGTAAAGCCCACACACCGGATAAATGACTCTAAATCTACATTACTCAAGTTGTTCAGATGCCACTCTAAGATGATTTAGTTCTTCCATAGAAGCTGCGTGACCCAATTCTACCTTTAAGTAGGTAGGCTAGGGCAATGGACCCAGAAGTTCAAGCATATTCTGGAGAGCAACAGCGCTGGTGTAGTTATCAGTGAGGAAATTAACCAATTGCTATTGGAAGACCCTGGGCTGCGCTATCTAGGGTTGTCTCGATAAATTAATCTGGATGTGAGATGAAGTGTACGACTGCGCCTTGTTGGATGTGTTGAGTTGCTAAACAGGCTGACCTCCTCAACATGTTTCTTAACATCAAATTTCTCGCCATTAGAGATGTTGCGGTTAGGTAGCGTTCCTGTTAGAAAACTCCCCATTGGAAATCTTGCCGTTAGGGAGCTTGCTGTCTTCCGCCTGTTCGTAACTAGACTTATCGGCAAACCCCCATTGTCTACTCCAGAGAGCCATCAGTTCAGCTGAAATAGCTGGAGCTTCCTTCATCGCCTTACTCCTACTATTCGTGCGTTGTAGATCCAAGATGACCGGCGGTGCGCCGGCTGCCATTCCGCGATAAGTATCGAGGAGCTTTAGACCAGGGTTTGCATCGACATCCTTCGCATCGTCCGTGGCACTTTTCTCCAATTTGTCTACCCATTCCTGGAAGCTGACTAGTTCCTTTATTCGGTCGCCATAGATCTGCTGGACGGCCGGTGCGAGCTTATCCCAAGACGTCACGGACGCGTTAACAGCGTGGAAATAACCACTGACCTCTTTAGCGTCAATACTCTGCCCAGGAGCGGCGCCCACGACATCTAGAACCAGCCTGGCGACCCGTTCGACCGGGACCCAGTCCACACGGTTGGATGCGCCTAACTCCCTCGGCAATACGCCCAGGTACACACTGCTCGCGATGATGCTTGGGAGCCACTCGTGTCGATTCCACACACCATCTTCGGCTTCTGGACCCGCGATCTGTCCCACGCGGATTACCGCGGCTGGGAAATCGCCCACGGCTGCTGCATCTTCCAGGATGAGACTGCCAGCCATCTTGCTCCGGCCGTAGCTGTTGCCTGGGAGATTCCAGTCCTCGAGCCGCTGCTCCGGTACTGGGCCTCGGCTTGGATCCCATCGCATTACACTTCCGATGGACGATATGAAAACGACGGCGACTCGATATTCGGCCTTAGCGGCAAAGTCGGCAAGGTGTCGCACACCTCTCAGGTATGGCTCAAATGTCTCGGTCGAAATGTTAAAGTTCACGGGCCAGGCATTATGGATAATGCGGTGAGCCTCCTCCAAAAGGCGCGCATACGTGTCGTCTGAGAGGCCGAACTTGCTATCCGACAAGTCAACATGCAGGTACTCGATCTTCCTAGTATACTCTGGGTCTTGTGCCAGCCCACGCTCCCGCATTTGCTTTGCTTGCTGTTTGGCCCCACCATCTTCAGCTCGGTTGAGACAGATAATTTTTCTGATCGCTGGATTGCGAACGAGCTGGTCTAATATATAGGAGCCAAGCATTCCTGTTGACCCTGTCAACAAGACAGTTTGGTTCTCACTAGGAGCTTCAGGACGACCTGCTTTGCCTGGGATGAGGTCGCGGGTATATCTTTCGTGGAGTGCCTTCGCCATATTAATGTCCTCAGTCTCCTCACCTCCGTTGCTACTCGGCCCGTCGTGTGAGATCGAATGCATAATATGCTGGGCAAGACGACGGGGCGTTGGGTTGTTGTAAATGAATCGAGAGGTCAATATAGCTGAATCCATAGTGGGGACAGTTTTCTCGAGACTTGCGCGAAGTGATCTCGACGCATTCATCACTTGTAAAGAGTCGATACCTGCTGAGAAGAAGTCGGTGTCTAGATCCAACTTTGCTTTCCGCCCAAGCGACTCAAACGTATGTGAGATGAACGCTGCCAGCGATTCTTCAGAGCTCACGTCAAGCGCCGCCACGTCGAGCTGGGTTCCCTTCTCCGCTTGTTCATAAAGGCGGTTAATCTCTTCAGCGTATAGCTGAACCGTGCTCGCTCTTTGGATCGAACCCTTCCCAGACCTAAGGAAGCGCTTATCCGGACTTGTAACAGCGATGAGTTCTTTGCTGATCTGGCCATGAGCTACGGTTTGACTATTAGCTCTTTCAACAAAGGGCCAAACACTTTCGATAAAGTTCTGTTCATCTTCTTTGCTTCTAAGATGTTCCACAGGCTCAAGTAGGAGACCAGGTTGGAACCTGTTCGAACCTATCACCAATGCACCCTGGACTCCTGGGTGGTCTTGAAGAATCACTTCAATAGTGACAGGATTCAACTTCTCGCCGTTAGAGAACACAATAATGTTATCAGCGCGGCCATGGTAGATCCAATGGTCAGGAAGCGTCGGATGACGTTTATAAAGGTCTTTGGTGCTGTACTCTTGCAAGTCTGGGAAGGTATAGAAGAATCCTTGGAGACCTGGGTGTTTGTCTTTGCGGACGATGACGAGCTCGTAACTATTGTCGTGAGCTGGACGCCAATCAGCCCCGAGTATATCAGAGTTTATTTTGAAATATGGCCATAATTTGGGATCTTCGTGGAAATATATCGGATATGCGCCGAACCTGCATATTGTTAGTCTCTAGGGCATTTGTTTCGTCCGATGTCTCCTTACTCGGTAGCAGCAATTATATTGATAATGGTCACTTGAACATAAATGTTAGCAATTACTTTATAACATAGGAGCAACGGGAAAACAAAGATATGACAACTGAGCCAGTTCTGCACTTAATGGTACTTTAAGATTGCTGATAGGGGGTGGTTGGATAAAGGCTCCCGAATAAGTATACCTTTGTTCTCGACTAACCTATCCCCAGCGTCCCGGGCAAGGTCACCTATAGCAGTGAGTAGATGCCCCAGCTAGCGGATAGTAAGTTTAACATACCACCACCGAAAATAACCCCACTCAGCTTGCTTAGCACAGCCATAGACCTTTTACTCTGGCTTATATCTTCGAGAATTGAGGGTGGGAGAATTGCTCCTTGAATATCCACGTTCTCCAAGCACTCTATAACGAGATCTGAAGATAGAGCCCTTTCACCAATGCCAAGGACTGTACTTAATCCCCAGTATACAGAACAATTGAAGAAGGTAAAAAGAGCAGCCGCATGGAATAGTGGCATCTGTCAATATCAGCTTCCGTCTACTATAGCTGTCACTGGAGCTGTGCATGGACCCACGTACGGGGGAAAACTGTCTCTTGACTCTCTTAACCCACTCAATCTGCCAATAATTGGAACCCTGCCAACTCGGCAACGTATGGTGCGCGTCTGCAATAGCCAACATCCCCTTGTATTTCCCTGTCAGCTTGTATATCTTGGAAGTGTAGCCGTAGAGAGACTGGGTGTACATACCGTTCTGATTGTAACGGGTTTGGGCAGGCCTGTACTACCGCTTGTGTGCAGAATACAGAACGGGTCCCATTCTGCCTGCTCGAATGTCTTCTCATAGGGGAAATGGGGTACCTTTTCTGCTGGGTACCATTGTTCCAGCGGGCTGACTTGAAGGCTTTGCATTTCCCTCTCCTGTAACCAAGGCTCAACAATGGAGCTGAAAGATTCAGAATACCAAAGTATACGGCAGTCTGTTTTTGCAAAGAGGTTGATTTGAGCTTGTTGTGAATTCCTAGGAGATATGAACAGCACCTTTAAGTTCTCAGCGTTAGTAACTCATTCGACGTGGAGCCAACTCAAGGACCTGGTTATACCTGATAGCCCGCTTTGACGGTAGCAATTAATAGAACGACATATCGTGCGTCCTGCGGTCCAATATACGCAATAGTCGGAAATTTTCCTTCGGTAGCTTTCCCATACTTGTCGACAATGTCTTGTGCACATCGGTTGATTGCATTCGCATAGTCGCCATAGGTGGTGACGGCCCACCCATCCTTGGGATCGCTTGAGCGTGGACTGAGCAAGATCTCGCGCTGCGGATCATCCCGTGCCACGTCGTCGATAATATGGGGTACTAGCCGACGACCATATTCAGCAGAGCTCGTCGATACAAATGATTCCATAGTAACGGGTATGTCCAGGATATGAATCGAAGATCAGGTAATCAGAACGCTATAAGATAAATGGAACTATCTGGTAGGCCGTCCTGACTTCAGATGCCTAACTTGACTTATATATCTGCAATGGATCGTTACACTATTCGTCTTACATAACGGGTCAGGCGGGACTAGGCTAACCAGTAGACTGCTCGGAGGGTCGGGCATAAGCTTTCTCGGCGACGCATACCTACCCGCCGAACCTTATTACAGCTCAGGGGCTAAACCCCTTGTAAAGTCTTAGATAGGGTTAATGGACGGCTTCCCTCTTCTCTATTGGATGATATTTTGAAACCCTTGCTACAAATTGGGGATTGATGAACAGCTGACCCCACTGATAACTGAATCACATCATCGCGCCGTGTCTTGATCCCACCGCACGAGTGAGGCGCGGTTGCTCTATATTAGAGCTTACAGAACATCAACCCTTAGAATAGTATCCTTGAGTTGTTCCATTTTACGGTGTTATCATTTACTTAGTCTGTCGCCCTGTCTGTCTGTCTATCTGTTTGTAATTACTCTACTTGTTTTGTTGACTATTGCTATAGATTTGGGTGCTGACCATTTAGAGCTATAATCTCCTATTGTAGTTTAGATCCAACTGCATACGCGGAGCATCCAGTTGTTAGATCGTAACACCGAAGACGCGATATCATGACCACTTCCGTCCTAACTTCAATGCCTGCGCACTGTTCTGCCGTTGGGCAGCATGTCTTGAGCATACCGGTAGTACGGTGGCTAACAGCCCCGGCTACGCTCGTCATCGAGGCCTCATTTGACCACACGCGTTTCGCACAAGGTGCCGTCGCTAGTCTCGGCTTTCCGAGTCTACACTACTGCAATTACTGGCAATAGTCCCATTCTTTTACCACGTACTTTTTACGCAGTCGGAATCACAACCAAGCTGAAAGCCTTTGCAGATTGTCCGGGCCGAGACTAGTCGTTAAAACCCTTGCCCGTCTGCAGACGTCATGCATATCTCAGACTTCCCGTTCTCGAGATTCGCTCCCTGCTTCCCGCATACGCCACTGGCAGAATGTGGCTTGAGTTTAATCGAAGGCCCTAACCCACACTAGCCTTTTCACGGCTGGGTTACAAGTCTCAAGAACTCGGTTCTACTCTCGCAGTATCGCGCGGGTGATTAGTTTAGATACAGCCAGTCCATGTTTGTCAGTGAGGTAGGCCATCTGCGATACATTGACCTGAAGTAGAAACTTATACCGGATATGTTCCATTCAAGCGCGATTAAATCGTACTCGTGACTCTATTACATGGCGTATGGCGTATGGCGTGCCGAGACAGACATGCTCCGTCTAGTAGCACAAGAAGTTCCGGTATCAGCTAGCCATGCACTCCCTGAACGAACACAGGCAAGGCACTGGGATAGCACGGTGAATTGCGTTGGCCGGATCTTTCCCTGCCCTCGGCGTATCACCAAGTATTGAGATCGTTTGGACCCTTGCAAATCAAGATGCCATTCTACTCCCAGGGTATACAGCATTTCGCATTGCTCTCATCGCAAATGGGACAGCGTTTAGACAATCTCCTTATAAATAATAGAATGAACGAGGCATGTAATAGACCATCGGGCAAGGTGCATATTTAGTTACAAAGACTGGGTAAATCGATCAGTGTATAGACCCATATATCTCATCTAGTTGACCATGCATAGAGTTGATGCAAGGCTCCTCACTGTAACTGGTCCTTAAGTGATTGGATGTGGGAGAGTTGTTTTGTCCTGGAGGGCATCTTACCATGGTATACATGACTTGTCTAATGAATAATATGAGGTTTTACTCGTGGTTTGCTGTTCTCATATTGCGGGGGAGTCTTGTACCAACCCGCGGACAATACTTCGACCTTCAATGTTGAGAGAAATACATATAGTCGAGCACAGCAATGAAATTTGATTCTGCTCTCATTTAGTGGGTCCCCACCAAATATGCAACAGGCGGGGGAATTGTGGTTGGATTGTGGCTAGAGAAGCCTCAGCCTCAGCACGTGACTCATTGTGCACACAAACTCGCTTCCTGGGTCGAAAATTAACCAGCCAGCCACAAAGCGAAGCAAAGCAAAGCAGCGCAGGCAAAACTGTAGAAATCGACCCCATCCGAAAGTCATCCATCACCAACATCAACCACCGAACACACATCCACGTCCACCCGTCCCTACCGTCAAGATGGTGAACATTCCGAGTACGCATCGAATGTCTATATAGAAGAATGAGCGAATAACAACTAATTTTCTACAACAGAGACGCGCAAGACCTACTGCGCCAAGGAGAACAAGCACACCCTCCACAGAGTCACCCAGTACAAGGCCGGAAAGGCTAGCCCTTTCGCCCAGGGAAAGCGTCGATACGACCGTATGTGATTCCAAATTGAGCAATCTCCCAGTCAAAGATTTACATTCGACCAAACTCTACAATATTCATATTATCCAGATGACGACTATTTAAATGGGAAGAGAGTGGTATGGTGGCTAACCGCATGTTCTCCAGGCAAGCAATCTGGTTACGGTGGTCAGACAAAACCCGTCTTCCACAAGAAGGCTAAGACCACAAAGAAGGTTGTGTTGCGTCTTGAGTGCAACGGGTGCAAGGCAAAGAAACAGCTGCCTTTGAAGCGATGCAAGCACTTCGAGCTTGGGTAAGCACCCCCAACCCTCCCTTACACCCCGCGGCGCGAGGGGAACTAACATATTCTGCTACAGTGGTGACAAGAAGACCAAGGGTGCTGCTCTCGTTTTCTAAACGGGTCATCATCCTCCACAATACCCCCCAACGACAGACATAACAAAAATATATCCGACGATACGACGATAACGATAACTTGCATTTGGTGGCGAATCATGGCCTAACCCATTTGACACTATCATGGGTGCCCTTGTAGCCCGATAAGAAGAGGCGATGGATCAGGAAAGGGATTTTTCGGGTTCACAGGTTTCCGGAGTTTCACTGCGGCATAGGCGGCGAAGAAGAGAGTGGTGGCTATTCCTGTATGGTACTTGGCCCTAAAACCTGCGTTTTCGCACAGCAATAATCAACCGTGCGTGTTGCTTCGTCGATTTCCCAAGAACTGTGATTATGCCGACGAATCGTTAATCATTTGCTTGTCTCTATTGAGCGATAGTGTCTGAAGTAGGACAGCTTTGAGGTAACTGAGACGTAGGAAATGCAGGACCTAGCTTGACTAACGGCAAAGTAAAATTCTGGTGGTTCTCTGCGAGTCAAGTATGTGCGAATTGGGATTTATTCATCTAAAGCTGCATACAATTCCTTATGTCCGCCTGGTTTTGGTTCCCTGATCTGTGAACCAATAAGTCTACACAGAATGCTTCTATGCCAACCCAGATATGTTCAGCTCTCATTATTTGATGCGGCCTTGCGTTCTCACCGTCCTTAGTCATCATCGAAGGTTATTAATAACCGTCATGTTGTCCTTCCAGCTTCGCTAAGCTTAGCATTCAGGCCAGTTCTCACATCATCAAGGTCCCCTCTAATGAACCCAAAGTTCCGCCAGGATATCGTACCCTAATATGAAACTACACGCGCTGCGCAACACACACCAATGAGAGTCTTGGCGCCTACAGCTGCGCCACATTGTTCAAGATCGTGACCTCCTCCCCGGGCTTGAAGGCCGGCAGTCCCATATAAGGGCAGTCGGCGCAGCGGAACGCATCACCGAGGCTGCAGCTCCCGCACGAGCCCACCTTGCCCTTGACAGTAAAGTCGGACTCGAGGTCGTTGAGGTCGTCCGCGCCCAGCTTCAGCACACCGAGGTCCGAGTCCGCCTTGGCGCGCCGCGCCCTGTCCTCTGCCTCGAGCTTGGCTGCTAACCCGCACGTGCAGTCTTTGCAGGCCCGCCGCCGCTTGCCGATCTTGGGGATGCATTCTGCTGCTGTACAAGAAAGATCATCGTTAGTACGTGCTTGAAAGGTTTGTAGGCTAAGGGTAGAGAGAAGGGAGTAGCCTACGGGGCTGAATGGTCCGGTTTATGTCCTCCTCGGTCAATAACGTGTCCTCGTCAATAAGCTCATCGTCGTCATCGCCAAAGCCATTTAGATCGTCGTCCGGCAACAGACTTATCACCGGTTTCTTGGCAAAAGGCACGCTGCCGTTGCCGTTGCTATGTCCGTTGGTGGTGGTGGTGGTGGTGCCGTTCTTCCTCTTGTTCTTCCCTCCCAGACGCAGCATCACCGGTGCCTCTTCTGCTGCCTTCTCGAACACGCCGTCCCCCTTTGGCACTAGACCCGCGAGGATAGCCTCGGCCTCGGGCAGCGCCGGGCCCTCTTGTGCGCGCAGCAGGGCCCCGGCCTTCATGGACCCCACGACGGCGTCGTACACGCGCCGGGTGAGCAGCTGCGTGGCCTCGTCCCGGCGCGCGCCGGCTGCGTCCGTGAGCACGATGACGAGGTCGTATGTGGCGGGGGGGAGCGCGACGAGGCCGGCCGAGAGGCGGTCGAGCATGGTCAGGTCCGAGGTCGCGCGGTCGAAGGTCGTGTACACATCGCGCAGGGTCTCCTCGTGGGAGGCGATGGATGGCGGGGCAAGCAGCAGTGTGCGCTGCGGCGCATTCTTGCCGTTCATCTTGGCGGGGTTGTTTGCGTGCGTGCGGGCTTGTATCACTACCACTACGCTCCGAAAGTGATAAAGATTATTCCGAGTAGAATAGATGAAAAAAGACACCAGACGATTGTTGGTTTGTAATTTGCGGATTCTGTATGTAGGATATTGGGAAGTTGCTAACTTGCAGATGTCTTATTGAGACTGCGATGGTATTACCAATCAGGGTCTCGAACACTTTTTTCGAGTGAGGGGCCGATCTCCGGAATGCAGCGGCGTGGGGCATGGGTAGCGGCCTGAGGTTTGAATTACGTCACTGCTACATATCCATATGCATAGAACGATAATTCCTATATCCATGATAGCGTGGCACGACCCGTCATCCCTTATATTTAGTTATTGTTCGCAACGCTCAACGACTATTCTTCCAATCTACTGAGTTTATACCTGAGGTGTCTCTCTATGCAGGCCATTGTTCATTGCAGTTCAAACCAAAGCTTATCATGCGCGATTAGGCATTATATGGCCGTGCAGTGAGCTTTGAAAGTCTCACAAGCCTCCATGATAACAATGGAGATAAAAAGGGTCGCGCATGTGATTTCAGGGTGTAGTTCGACAATGAGAGGATGCATTATTAGTTGACTAGTTTGTATATTAGAGATTTCTAACGATTTACCTAGTCAACAAGAATGCCATTTATCATACCAAAACTAGTCAAGTCTGTTCAATAATGACTGTAACGGTACTGAATGGGTGGCTGCACATGGTTGTTGCTCTCTTTCTCTCACTCTCTATATGACAACAGTCCATTTAATCGTGGAATTTTGTTATATCCTCATCTTCTACTCGATTCCGCTGCGTTCTGGCCGATTCTACATAAAACGAACGCCCTTAGCACAGACCCTTCTCTTCAGCTTCAAAAATGACTATCATGACTTCTAGCTCATCGGATAACTCTAGCTCGCTGGTTAGCTCTAGCTCATCAGAGAGATCCTATTCTCATACATCTTCTTCATCCAGAAATCGGCATACTGAGATAGCTGCTGAAACAGCAACCGCAAGTGCTCAGCTAACAAGCGAGGCTTCAGTATGTACCACGCTTGATTCTTTTCCCGAAGTTCCCCATGTAGTAGATTAACATGTGGCAGTCTCCTCGCTACGAAGAAGTGTTCGGAAATCCTCCCACGCCACCGCAGGGCAGCCATGGGTACGGCACATTCAACGAAGCCGTCATGCCCCCAGGCTCTACACTACATGATTTCGGCACCTTTTCGGACGGTGACTCGACAGCACCGTCACTGCAAGAGCCAAGCCAGCCGGTTATGGAAGAGGAAATAGATTGTCCCAGGCTGATTCTTATAGCTGCTCTATCAGCTATGATTGCGTGGTTCCTATGGTTTTATTGGCGTTATTACGTTTTCTGGTTCACCATTGTAGCCGACGATTCCTTTTGGGCTTGACAGTGTGCTTGGTGGACATATCGGAAAGCTATAAAACTTGTAATTATATCCGCCGTTGCATGACACGCAATTCTGGTTTTAATGACATAAGAACTCCTCCAACCGGTGTGTGGCCTCACTCGCTCGTCACTGAGTTGACACTCTATAACGAGGCGCAGGTAAATCGTCAGACATAAGAAAATAAGAATAAGGAGCCTCAGTACTTCTGGTTGTACTGATAAGGGCCATGACACCACCTGAATTTCTACATACTCAACTTTAATTAGTGTATGAAACCTCAGCGGGCAAATGTGAATGCCAGAATGATGCAATGAGCCGCCTTCATCTCTATCTAGTCACTTTTCTTTCGGTAGAGCGGAAGGCAAGATGCGCAGCAGCATACCAGACCGAATAGTTGCTAGTTTAGTCGTTTGTTATCTTCTTAGGTGCTTAGAATTAACACGCATACTCTTTTACTAATGTGTTGATGATGGACTATGATAAATAAATGAATGTAAGAAAGCCGGCCTATAGTTTAGTACTAGCTAGATAATCTGATGACTATCCCTTTAGGTATAACAAGTCGTAATCATTAGCATTAGCAACATTGTTACTGGTTCCCAGCAGTCAATGTTTGCGATCTTCGAAACTAGGGAATGAGGTTTCTGGGATCTGGTACAGGGTGACTAGAGGGTCCAATTCTATTCGGCAGTACGAGGTAAGAGCTCAATATTGTCAATTTCTAGGCTTCTGTCCCACAATGAGGCCGCACGGCCTTAAATATATCCAGAGATCAAATATATACACTCTAGAGTTAAATGCTAGATACAAGAAAAAATAGTGGGAGGAGGAGGCTTTCTGATTAAGATTTAAATTAGCGGGTTAGCGCCGTTAGGAGGGATTTTCTGTACGAAGGGCACGTCGGGGTACTGTGCAAGTTCTCCCTCAAGGCCACCCTGTATAAGAGAAAAGAGTGTGTGAGCGGTGTTATTGTAGCCAGGGACGTAGTGGAGACCGAATTCCGAGAGGAAGGTCGTATACGTGGCTTCAGGCTTATAAACGGCGAAATTAGTGAAGGTGAAGTTGCCGCCACGGAACATGGTACTGTTGGAGTAGGCGCCCCAGATGTTTACGTAGTTCTTGTGTCCGATCATCGGGTCCTCTCCGACGGGGAACTCGAAACCAACGGATTTGGAGATCCAGTAAGAGTCAGGGAAGGTGAAGTCGGGACCACCAATAAATGTCTGCAGCATAATACCCAAGTTGACCTTCTGGAGGCGGACTTCGTCCCAATCCTTGGTGCATTTGTGGGTGGCAGTCCAGTTCTTGATCCACTCCATAGCGAAGCGACCACTATCAACCTCGAAGGTGTATTGGGCGGTGGTGAAAGGAGAATGGGGTTTGACTGGAAGTAGTCAGTACTCAGTCGATTTAAACGGACTAAACCGTACAGAGGGGTAGCACTCACTATCCCAGCCCAAGTCATGCAGCAAGCTGCCCACAGCGTGAACCTCAAGATCCAGCTCGGCCTTCAAGGTAGCATTGCTATTGATCGCCGCAGCGCCAAAAAGCCACGTCCGGTATAAATGGTTGACTAGGTAAGGCTGGTACTCTGCGAAGTAACTCTCCACAAACTTTCGGGCATCCCTAACGATGGCGGTGTCGATGACCTCAACGCCAGCAATGGTGGTAGTAGGGTATTTTCCAGGCTTGCCATGCGGGGGGGCGGCAACAGCAGCACTGGCAAGAGCCAGGCCAGAAACGATGCTGGAGAATTTCATTGCGAGAAGCAGATAAGAGACCGTAGAGCGAGGTATGTGGAGCGTGAAAAAGCTATCAGGTTAACGGAAGACGAGATGCTTAAATACTCATTCCTTCCTCCATGGCTAGCAGATCCTTGTGGGAAATACATAGCTACCAGTAACCTTGTCCAAGTACTGGTGCCCTTCAACGTGTATGCTAGCAACTTGGCAGCAATCCAAGTGTCAGAATTCTACTGCCCTCGGCTACAGGATTTGGTGGAGTACGGCACAGGCAAGTCATGAAGAGCATTTCTGCCCAGAGATCTAGAATGCCTCTACCAAGTGACTACTACTAACAATATACGATATACCTCTATTCAAGTAAACAGTGTGGTGTGATTGTTACACTAAGCTTACCAAACTCATGGAAATAAACCATCGGCATAAGCCGCCACTATTAGTCCCAGCTGAAAGAGCTCGTGACTCCCCACCATTTTGGTAACATCATGAAGGCTGATTCTTTCTTAGCATAAGCCGTAGCTAGCTACTATTTTTCGACCTTATTTCAGCTTCTTTGCTAAAGAGCATAAAATGAAGGGGCTCTGTTGTGCTTCTAAGACACTATTGTATGTTTTGGCCCGTGAGATCTTAAAGTACAGCTGGAGGCTCACCATGCATTTGGAGTAATCATGAATCTCATGTATTTTGTACTTATCTGTCATAGGAAGGTCCTCAATTTAAAATAAAGCCTTGAGCTCCGTTATATTCAATCAGAAGGTAAGAAGCCTGAAAGGAAGCTCTACAGCCAATTCTAAAAACAGAGCCTTTTGTAGGAGTATAGGCCCACAGTCCCCTTACCCAATTTACCAGGTCATCTTCGGGATGTGGCTAAGTAGTACATTCATGACTATTGAGTGGCTTTGCCAAGGTAGTGTTCAGTGTCTCTCGTGTGTCGGGCTAGGCGCTCACGCCGAGTGGTAGGTCATCGATCCAGTGGATTTAAGGTTGTGTGTGGCGGAACTTCCTAAATCGTGGGATGCGCATGAAGTGGTGCTCCTTTCGAGTTTCGAGCTTTTCGCGTCCTTGGCCTTGTTCGTACGTCACGTGCCCTTGGTACGTCTCCCCTTGCATATGAATGTGTATTGCGACGTACAGCTATGATCAGGTGAGACCTCGTGTACATATATCTGACGCTACTATTTTGGTTACTTGTGCCGCTTTCCTGCATGCAACTATTGGTGGAGGATCGATGCGTTTGATTTGTGCACACCCTTCCACAAGAGTCACGTGATATGCTCATTTCTTATAGATCCTATGGCGTCTTGAACTTGGGCCCGACCTTCAACCTTTGTACTAGCTGGTTCATCAGTCAGTTCTTAGGTAGACAGATGTGGTGTCAGCAGCATCTTTCTGATTACTAGTCCTGGCGCTCGCTTTCACTCGAATTCATTGACCAAACCAACCATGATCAAGAAGCTTATTAATTCAGTGAAAATAGGCTACACGATTATACGTAGAAACGGAATAGCTGCCAAAATAAATCTTAGTTGCAATTATAAACGATTTTCCATGATTACCAACTATTAATGTCTACTCCGTAAGAGTGATAAACATACATGCGCGCGTACTTGGTGGGTTACAAGTGTCGTTAGACTCGATTCCTAACAGCGCTATCTGGTTTTGGCTCGGTGGCCTATCTCGCGTACCGTATAAACGGCCTATTTTCAGCGACTTGGTCTATATTTAACCTATGGGGGGTCAGTACCCCACATACTTGGCGTTATTTACTTTACACATGTAGACCCTTTCGTGCGTTACGAGACTGGCTTCGTTGCTCGTCAAGTCGATACTTCCGGAGGTCATTCAATTTAGAGCGTTGTTCTTAGGGTCTCACAAAGGTCGCATAGTTTATTCTTCCTGTGAGGGAATCAAGAAGACCGCGACAAGCATTTGCGTAAAGCTGTACAAACAAACTAACGGCCGGATGTGGGTTATACTCCGGACAATATTGAAAGGGAAAAGCACATAAAGTTCATTCCTAACGCTCTCTTCGGCAGCATGGTGCCAGTGAGTCTCGGATGTAGTAGCTCTACTCCACGCAAAGATAACCTTGAAATACAACATCAACCGGTCAGCTTGGATTGTGTCAACCTATCAATCCTAACAGACACCGCACATGCTGGCGTAAACAAGAGAACGTCTTGTATTGGAGGAAGGATTTGCAACTTCGGTTCGGGTGTCAGCCGAGGTTTGCGTATAGAAGGATACAATAAGCGAGGAGATTCTCGTGACTGGCGCAGCCACGCTGAAGGGTGACAGCTAATGAGGGGTTGCCATTTTGAGAGTAGATCAATATCCCGCCGCCAACTACCAAGCATGATAAATGGATAGCCTACTACAAATCAGGTCGGCTGTTTCTTACAAACCACACTCTGCCAATCACGTGCAGCCGAACTATTGACGCCTCGGCTTGGATGATTATACGAAAGGCTTTGTACAGACCTTCCGTTTCCAATCGAATAAAACAAACCAAATTTCCGACAGCACCGGTCTCGAGATCGTACACACTACTCTGTACATTAAGAAGCAGAACAAAGGTGAGTTCCCCACGGTCTCATGCAAAGGTGTTTTGTCACTTGAATTAGCATTCAATCTAGTCCAATCAATAGATATCTATACAATAGACCCATCAAGGTCTTAACCAGTGTGTATCGCATAATTGGAGAACTCGTTGTCTGCCCTCAGCATCTCCATATCATCTGCATTTAAGCACATCGCAACGCCAATATCCCCATCCAACGTCCTAGGCATGAAATATACCAGCCCCTGGAAACCGTCGAACCGCGGCCGTCTCACTGCTTGGGGTTTCCCCAGTCCCAGCCCGAAATCTAGTTGATATGAACTCTGGTTGGCCCACGAGTTTATCATAACATCCTTAGACATGTCGAATCCAGCGAGGAGGCTAGTAGTCGTTTTGTCCGGCGTGCGGCTGATCAATGTTGCGAAGGAACGGCCGTGGTATGCAAGTTTTGACGTCTTAGGGTCTATGGCTGCTCGGAGGCCCGCTGCAATAGCGCCCAACGGACCGTCAATGACCTGCTGCATTGTGGATTTGTGATACGCCATGCTTTGGACGAACCCGGGATGAGTTGGGGGGATGTCTAAATATCGTCGAAGATCAACGGCACGGGCGGAGAGTGTCTCCGTCGCGGGACTCAAACGTGGAAGTCGCGCCCTGGCTATTGACTGCATGATAAAAGCCGTAAGTGTATCATCGGTACTTACATAGCCCGAATGTGGTGGAAGCGTTCGAGTGGCGTGCAATTTCAGTGTCCTGAGTGCTGACGCAGAGAAGTTGAAGTGAGCCCAAAGCTCTTTTCCTTTTCCCACGGTCATCTTATTCCGGCTATTACCGGGACTAGGCTGAGACATTTCATGCTCGATGATATTGTATTCAAGCTCGGGACCTGGTGCCCAGGACTGGCCCAGTAATCGAACAACGTTCTCCGGGGCGAGGTTTCCTATCCTCAACTCTTTCTCGGTGAAATTCTCGGCTCGGCAAGCCTTGGCGAACAGCTGAATGACCTGGTCCTGACCGATACCATCCATACTTTGGTGTTGGCCGAGAAAGGTGAGAATTAGTCCACCCTTGAGGATCGTCGCTTGCAATTGGAAGACTTCTGCTATGGTTTCATTGGGCGTCCCTGAGTTGCTTTTCCGCGGTGCGACAAGATTTTCGTCCAAGATGTTCATGGGAAAACCAGACTGCTGTAGGATATCCCACGATGGGGCCGAAGGATCACTTCTAAAGTCTTTTACTAAGATGCGAGGCGTAGCATCTAGCTTCTTGATCTTGAAAACTCCTGTGTTGCCTTCTCCGGTGCCCTCGCACACAACCTGACCGGCCACCCATGGAAAATGTGTAGCTACGCGTTCAGCGCCTTTATTTAGGATGCTAAGGATATCACCGACTCGGCGGTCATCTGAGATTGGAAAGCAGAAAGCTATTTGAGTGAAAATAGTAACGAGTGTTTGTCCAAAGATATCGAGCGTGAGATCAAGCTCGGGCGTAGCATTTGTCATACCCATAGTACTTAGTTACGAACCAAAGTCAGCTACACAATAATATACCCGTACCTTACAGTGAGCAAGCGAAATTGATGTATAAAAAAGTTGTATCGTGTACTGTTTCTCTCCTGGAAACCTGTTCGTCAAGTCCGTACTGATACTCAAATGTGATTGTATGCAGCTTACTTGGTCACAAAGCACAAGCTGACTAATCATATTTGATGCAGATCCCACATTCCCGCACACCGAATTAGTCACTAGATGTTTGAATAGCCTTTAGGCAGAGCGACGGACAGAGCCTCTTTGAACTGAGGTTATATTGTGCGCAGCTTTTGCGCACTGCTCCATCATCACCTTCTCTTGTATTTATTGTCCGTGCACTTACAAATGTTAGTGCATAAGCGTGCATTACACTCATTTTTTTAACACTTGGCAATTTTAGCGCTTCTCCGTTTAAAACACCACGTTAAAATTTCGCGAAAGTAAGTTGTCTCTTGACAATAAACTTAGCGAAAATAGCGATACTAATTATATTTTAAAGTCCTCTTTTAAACTTCAGCGATTTTATTTAATATATTCGACCGCCTAAGCCTACGACTTTTTTTAATTTTTAGCAGCGGATAAAAAAAAAAAAAACTGCCGATATATAGCTATTTTTTTTTAATTTTACGAAAAATATTATTGCCCGAACATATGACAAACTAATTACGGTTATAATTATTGCTTTATTTAAAAAACAAAATCGATAAAATAACGTTCGGCGGAAAATTTTGCAAAACTTTATTAAAATATTAAACGGTTTTATAAACTATTATAAAAAGAACTATAAACGTGTTTATTACGAATACGCAAAAGTTTTTGTATAAATTTTTTTTAATTATGTTAAAGTTAAAAAATTTATAAATATAAACGGTACGTTTTTTATATTTATTTAATTTAAAAGCTTTTAATTATTTACGTTAACAATAAATAGTTTAATAAAAGCGTTTTTAAAATAAGTTTTATAAGTAAAAATAGCTAGTTAAAAGTATAAATTTAACTTAAGCGGTAAAAAAGCGCTTACGAAAGCTTTATTTTGCATAAAATTTATAGTATTAGCGCTAACGATAAAAAAAGATTATAAGCTTTTTATTTAGCTAAGCGTTTAATAAAAAGTAGCCGTAAGTTAAAAAACGGCTAGTACGTACGTAGTTTGATAAATAATCGTAACGGCATTTATTAATTTTAATTTAAAATTAGCGGATATATTAAAATACGTTTATATAAAAATAAAGTAAACAATTAAACTAGCGTTTTTGTTTTATAAAAACTAGTTATTAAAGTTTAAAAATAAGCAAAAGTTTATATAAATATTGTTAGTAAAAAAGGTAAAATTATTAAAAAAATAATATAATTATATACTATTAAAAATACCGCTTACTTTATTTAATTAGGTAAACGGTAATAAATAAGATGTAAAAAAGGCTATAGTTACCGATAAAATAAAAGCGTAAACCGGGCTATAGCCGGTAAAGTATAAATAATTTTGCTACGGGTTAAACGTAGATAAAGGGTATTATTTGTAAATTATTTTTTTTAAATAACTTATAGGTTTTTTCCGGATTTTTAATTTTAGCTGGCTTTTCTGCTTGATTAGAAAAAAATAGCTAATAGCGTTTTACGACCTAAGGTGCTAAGGGTATTATAACCTAAAAAAATGCGGTAGGGTTTTACGCTATAGACGATACGGCGGTAGGATAGATAAACATAAACTTGGCAAGTATATTTTTCTAGAAAAGTGTGCTAACTGCTAAAGCTTTTTTTTAATAAAATATAATAATTGCTTAATATCGCCGAAACGAAAAAAAGACAAGTTAATTAAATTTATTAAAAAAAAATTACAAAATATTAAAAAACTAGGGCGAAAAAGTATGCAATTATTAACGTAGTTATAACTATAATTAACCCGTAAGCAGAATAAGCTAAGGAAATATTTTAAAATAAAACAAAAAAGGAAAAAACTTCAATAAAAAATACTTTAGGCATTAAAAATGCGTTTATTAATTTAATTATAAAAGAAAAAATAACATTGCCTCGTAAATAAGTAAATATAGCGCTAAAAAGTATAGTAAATAATACCGGTAATAAAAATCGCAAAAAAAAAAAAAAAACATTTGTAGCAAATTTAATACTGCAGTAAAAGCTTCGGTTTTTTAAATTACGGTAATAGCTAAAAGTTTAATTTTTAGGGTAAAATTTAGTAAAAAAGATATCAATATAAAGCTTAGCGTTTTAAAAAAAAAAAAAGAAAATAACGAAAAAAATAAAAAAAATAGCAGTTAAAACTATCGTTATTTCGGTAATATCGGCTTTTATTATTTCGATAACGTTTGTTATATTAATAAAAAAAAAGTTAAAAGTATTAAAAATAATAAAATTTTTTTTTAACTTTAGCCGCTAGCGGAAAAGATTAAAGCGCCGTTTTTAAAAACGGAAATACGAAAAAATGTTAAAGCTTTTTAAAATATACTTTTTTTAAAATTATTATTTAATAATAAATAGTTAGTTATAAAAATTATAAAAAAGCGGTAACCGCTATAAAAAAAACGGTAACCAAGCTAAATTTAAAAATATTAAAGTAGTATAAATAAATACGCGTAAATCGTTTAGCTTATATAATATATTATTAAATTTTTGCTAAAAAAACGAAGTTAATATTGTATATATATAAAAACTATAAATAAATAACGGCATAAAATAATAAAATTATATAAATTATAACGCGTATAGCTTGGTAAATTTTTAAAATTTTTTAAAAAAGCGGCTTAAAGTTTTAACGTATATAAAAAAAGGCATAAATTTAAAAGTTTAACAAAAGCGCTTAGTATAATTTAAAAACATATTATAAATAAATATTAATAAATATAAAATATTTAATATTTATAAAAAGCTATAAATAAACGAAATAATAAATTATATTATAAGTTTAACGTTATTAAAAAACTGCTTAGTCGGAGGTAATTAAAACGTTTGTAATTTAATGTTCGAACTAAGCTTAAAAAGCAGAAATAGAGGCGCAAAATTAACAAAATAGTTAATAGCTAGCAGCATGCTTTTTATAGGCATTTTAGGGCTGTTTATTTATAAAGCAGGTTATGTATTAAATATAGTTTTCTTTAACGTCCTTTTCGTTAAAACTATGTTTGCAGATTTTTATAAATTTGGCTTAAATTATTACGCATTTTTAACGGTTATCCTAAGAAAGGGTAGCGGAATACTTGACAAAATAAAAACAATAATACGGACGGACGATATATAAAAATTTGCTAATTTAGTAAAATGTAATGCCGCTATATTGCTATACCTTAAGTAGGCATAAACGCCTAAAAAGCTAGACTTATATGTTAAAAAAATTATTAAAATATACGTATTTACAATAAAAAATGCTGGTATTAAAATAATTAACTAAAAACATTTAGTGCTGTAATAAATAAAAAAATGCAAAAAAGCGCGTAAAATGTATAAAATAGCTAAACGTAATAAATAGCTAGATAATAATAAATATATATAAAAGCATTAATAATATTTAGCTATAATACGATTGTCACGCGATCAAATGATCGGTTAGAATAAAAGAGTTAGAAGATAGTTGATTTTCTTAAGGGACTATCTATCTAAGGACTGTTCGGCTAAGTAGAACTATGTTAACGGGCCAGCCGTTGGACCTTCGTTATCCTTTGAACCTCCGTCATCTGCTGTTGCCAGCTGTGTAGCAGCTGCTCCTGTCTCGTATCTAAATACGTAACATTTGCCCCCTCTAGAAGATAAGAAAACGTCCTCGTTTTTAAATGGATATACTGTATTAAGCAAAAATTAGAGCGATAGTAAAGGTAACTTTGTTTATAAAGGTTGTATAGGGTGGCAAAAAGTCGTATAAGATAGCAAAATGATCCTTTTTAAAAGGTCGACGACTATCAGGTTCCAAAAATAAAAACCAAGTAATTAAAACTGCTGCAAATAACGTATTATTTTAAAGTTTAGCTTTAAAAAATATTTATATATAATTAATTAACGTAAAAATATCGGTAAACTAAACGTAAACTAAAAAACGTTATTATTTATTTATTTTGTTTTAACTATAACTTATTGTGCAGTCGTTTTTGCTTTTTTTGTTTATTTTTTGCTTTATTTTCGTTAAAATTAAATTTTACTTTTTTTTTTTCGTTAATGTCGAAAAAATATATATTAAATAGTTTAGTATTAAAATTTTTAGCGTTAATATTAAAAATACGTATATTTAATATATACGTATCCGATAGCTTAGTATTAAACTTTTTGTCGTTAAAATTTGCTTTATTATACTTTATATTAGCTTTACAATTTATAGTTTAAAGTTTTTTTATTATTTCTGCCGGCTTTAGTTTTTTAGTTTATATTTTTTTATTTACATAGCCGTTAAATTTATTTAAGCTTTTTATTATTATAATATTTTTTTGTTTAATATACTATATATTTATGTTTTAATTAATATAACCTTTTCGTTTAATTTATCGAGCGCTTTTTAATGCGTTATTTTTATACTAAAAGCGTTTAGTTTTTAAATTTAATATATTATAGTGTTAATTTTATTTTTAAGTTCGTTAATATATTTTTTTATTTATTCTATTTTTATTTAAATATTTGCTATTTTTATTTATATTTTTTCGATAATTGTTTTATTAATTATTAATATTGCGTTATTTTTTATTATATTTATAACTATTTATTTAAATAATGTTTTGTCGGATATATTAGCGTTTGTAAAAGCTTTTTGTAGCATTTTTTAAATACGTCTTTTTATTAGTTTTTAAAAAAAGGCTAACCGGATAATTGCTGCGTAAGCTTGTAGAGTTAAGTTCTTTAAATAGCGGTATTTATTGTTTTTGTTTTTTAAAAATTTAATAGTTTTTATTGCTTTTAGATTTATTTTAACGAATTAAGAGTTTTTTTTAACTATACTATTTAAGATATGTAAGTTTTTTGTAGTAATTATTATATTAATAGCTTGTATATTTTTTATAGTTAAATTATTTATATATTTAGCTTTTATTTATTTATATATATTTATATTATCGGCTTAAATAGTTTTTACTTGTTTAAGCTATATTTATTTATCGCGTATATTTATATTTTTTACGTATTTAACTT
Organism: Xylariaceae sp. FL1651; assembly: GCA_025201745.1. Taxonomy (NCBI): domain Eukaryota; kingdom Fungi; phylum Ascomycota; class Sordariomycetes; order Xylariales; family Xylariaceae; species Xylariaceae sp. FL1651. The sequence goes on from MU624231.1 coordinate 1,052,124, forward strand.
TAATAAACGCAGCAAATTAGTCGGGTTAATTTGTTAAAAATAGTTTTTTCGTTAATATTAGCAGCGATTTTAAATATTAGTAGCCGTGTTTAATAGCTTATTTATTTTAGCATTTTAGTAATATTTTATTATTAAATAAAACGAACATTTAATTAATGCTAATAGTTTTAACTTTTGCTTTTAAAGTGTTTAGGAATATATTAAAGCTTTTTTTTAAATATTTTATAATTTTTAGCGCGTTTTAAAATTTAGGTTCGATGTTTTTAACGTTAATATATATACCGTTTTTCTATTAGGCTTTTACTTTTTGTTTATTTGCTTTAATTATTTATTTTTTTGCTTTTGCTTATAATTTTCTATTTAATAGCTTGTTTATCGGTCGGCATTGTACTAAATGTTTTATTACCTTTTTTAGCGATATTTATAGTTTTAATAATATTATTTTAACTATATATTGTTAAAACTTTTTTAAATTTAATGTATATTACGTAAGGCTTGTTTTATCGATGCTTAATTTATTTTTTGTAAAAAAGTCGCGTCGTTTTTTTTTGGATATTAAAAACTATTTGTTTAGTAAATTATATTTATATGCTTTTTTAGCAAATTTTAATTAATATTCGTTTTGTTTTTTTTTAGTTATTTATATATTTCTTCCGAATAGGAAATTGTTATTTAAGAATGCGTTTTTCTATTCCGTAGTGCTATTTGACCTAAAAGTATCGGTCTTTTTTGTTTTTATAATTTACGTATGTCGGTATCGATAAATTATCGCAGGTTTAATAGTCGTCGATATCGGTTTAATAATCGCGCGCCGGTTTTGTAGGTATTTGGTCTAATAGTCGGTTTTAACAGTATTAGGTTAACTTATTTAATTAATTTTGTTAACGATGTTAAGAATTTTAAGTATAGTTGTGTATTCGGCTATAGTTGTGTTAAGACTGGCTTATTTATTTATTATTAAAAAGAGCTAGTAGTAATGCGCGGTTATCCGGTCGTATTTTTTTAATTTAAACTTTTATGTTTAATTTAAGTATTATATTTACCGCTTTTTACTCGTTTGCTTTTGTTGTAATATTGCTATTGCTGCTTTTTTTATTAATATTTTTCGGTTTAGCCTTTAGTTTTTTAATTAACAGTTTATTGCGTTTATCGAAGTTATCGATTATTAATTTTGTATTTTGCATTAATAAATCTTTTGAATACTATTTGTTGCGAAGCGTACTCTAGTGTCCGACACTATATATGCTCTCGTGGTATCGGGGTTATAAATGCTTAAAGTATAACCAAGGATACTCTTATGTTTATGTTCAGAGTATACGTCAAAGGATAGTATTACGGGCAATAAAACAATAGTATCTTAGATTAACTGCTTCGTAAAAAATAATTCTCCTATAGTTATTTCTAAGAACTAACTATAAACATAAATTAAATAGTAATAAATAAACGACTAGCTACATAAAAAAATCCTTCCTTCTTATACTGTTCCCTTATCCTTATATTTCCTTAGATCTGTTAGATCTTAAATCCCTTAGATCCATCACACTAAATCTGTTAGATCTTAAATCCTTTAAATCCATCACACTAGATCTGTTAGATCTTAGATCCCTTAGATCTATATCACGTGACCTAGCCTGCCCCTCTTTATCTACATTTCGGGCAGCCTAGCCCTCTTTCTTATTAGTTCGTAACATTATTCCCCTCTTTCTAGGTTTGTTATCCTAATAAACATACTTATAATTTTAGTGCCTTTTTCCTTTAAGTAAATATAAAGTTCCTTCTTTTCTTTACTTCATTATATCTAATCGCGTACGTAAAACTTTTAATCCCCGTTATCGGCCTAATTAGCGCGTTAATCGTAAGTTTCGTGCTAAGTTTATTTCTTAAAACGGCTTCGAAGTTTTTTTTTGTATTTATTGTCTAACCACCGGGGTTTTTTGTCTTCGAGTTAATAAAATTTCTAGTTGCTACTTTTATATTTAGTATTAGCATAGTTATAACGCTATTAAAATTCCGATGTTTTCTTTTAAGGCTATTATAAATAAATGCAAACGTTTTTCCGAGCGTCGTTGCGCGCTGGAAAATAATTTTTTAAAACGTTAAAAAAAACTTGCGGCTAAGCAAAAAAAAATGTCTAACAAGTTATATACCGTTTTCCGTTTTCGTTAGTAGGAAAAGTTTTTAAAAAAACGTAGTATTGCGATTTTAGTAAAAAAAGAATAATTAAACGTCGAAAAGCGGGAAAAAAAAAAAGCTAATACTAAAGCTTTTTTTTTTTTTAATTAAAGCAGTTTTAATGCTTTTGCGGTCAACTTTGCCTTTTTAGTTTCGGTCGGTTAAAATGTTGTTAGTAAAAGTTTTTAACAAAATTTTTTGCGTTTGTAAAGTGTTTTTTTAGTTTTTATATAGTTTTAGCATGCGTATAGCTTTTTTATTTAATAAAATATTCGAATTTTTTTTTACTTTATCGTAAATCTAAAACTTTTTTTATTTCGTAAATGTTTTTATTTTTGTCTACTTTTAATTAAATTTTAAACGCAACGTTTAAATATGCTTTAGTTAATAATAATATATAAAAAATTGGTCGGATAATTATAATATTTAATAGCTTTAGTTTATATATTATTAATAATATTATTTTTTTAATTTTGAAAAGTCCGATATTTTTAAAATCGAATTTTTCGTTATTTCGTTTTGTTCGAATGTTGCGTTTTAAAAAATAAATTTTATCTTTTTTTTTAAAATTAGCTTTAATAATCTGCTTTTGTCGTAGTATTTTTTTATTTTTTATTAAACGAATATAAGCTTTTTTTGTAGCTATTTTTGTAGTTTTAATAGTTTTTTTGCTTAGATTTTTGCTATTAATACGGTAATACCGTTAATATAATATTGTTATATATTTATATTATATTTATAGTTTATTTTAAATAGTAATATTTTTATTGTTTTATTTATTAAACTATTATATATTAATTTTGCGTTTAGTAATAATTTTACTTAGTTATTTTAATTTTAATTAATATAATAACGTAGATATTGTTTTAATGTTTAATTTAGCTTTTTTATTTAGCTATTTATTTATAAATAGTATATTATAAATATTTTATGTTTAATTTTTAGGGTTTTAATAAATAATTATTAAAATTTAAATGCTATTGTTTTGCTTTTGTCGGTAATAATTGTTTTTAAATAACTATATTTATTAAAAATATATTTTATTATTGCGTAAGCTAAATTTTTTGCTAAGTTTACTTTTTTGTATAGTATAAAATAAGCGTATTTTGTAAGTTTATTTATTATAACTATAATAAAGTTAAATTTTATTTTCGTTATAAGTTTTTTTAATTTTAATAATTTAACTATATAGTTAAATGCTATCGTTTTTTATGTTTAGTTTAAGATTAATATTAGTATTAAGTTTTTATATAGTTTATGTTTAGTTATTTTAAACTTTTTGCATAAGTTATATTTTGCGATAATTTTTTTAACTATTGTTAATGCTTTTAAAAAATCGTAATTTTTTCGTAATTTGCTAAAAGTTTTAAATATTTTTTAATATTTTAAAAATAAATACTTATGTATTTTTTTAACTAATTTGTATTAGTATGTTTTTAGTATATATTGTTTATTGTTATAGTATTAGTTAGTTAATTCGTTTATTTTTTGTAATACGTTTTATATTTTTTTATTTTATTTTTTATAGTTTATTTATATAAAATTTATAAATAGACTTTTATTTGTATTTTTATATAGTAGTATTTAGCTTTTTAGTAATATTTTTTATTTATAATTACTTTTTCGGCTAAAAATATCGGCTTTAACGTTTTTTTTGCTTTTAATATAAATAATTTTAAAATTAAACTGTAATAAAAATTTTATTTATCGTATTTGTCGTTTATTTAATATTTTAATAATTATAAACGTTATAAAATTTTTATAGTTTAAGTAAATTTTTATTAATATTATAATGTTGTTTAAATAGTGTTTTTATTGCTTAAATGTTTCGATTATTATTATAAATTTTTTATTGTAAATTTGATAGTTTAATTTAAGTTTTAAAAATTTTTTCGAAAAAAATGCTACTAAATATAGTTTGCCGTTTTTGTTTTGTTAAATTAGTTATTTTTTTATAGCGTAATTATTTGCGTTAATTTTTATTTTATATTTTTTATTTAAATTAGGTAATTTAAGTACTAGATCGCTTAAAATTGCATTTTTAAATATATTGAACGTTTTTTGCTTTTTTTCTGTTTATCGAAAAGGTTTGTTTTTTTTAGTAAAGTCTATAAAAAGCGCCGCGATTTTTTTAAAATTTTTAATAAGTATATATATATAGTTCGTAAATTTTACGAACGATCGTATATTTTTAACATTTTTTAGTACGGGCTAGTTTTTTACTACTTTTAGTTTAAATTATTAAATTCGTACTTTTTTTAAAAATATCGTATATTTTAAAAAATCTATTTGTTATTTGTAAAACTTGCTTTTTTTTAAATATACTTTTAATTTTGCTTTTTATAATGCTTAAAATACTTATTGCATATATTTTTTGTATTTTTCGAATATTTTTAAATAAATTAAAATGTCGTTTAAATATACTATTACGAATTTGTCGATAAATTTGCGTAGTATATCTGTAATTATTAACTAAAATGTTATTAGTGCGTTAATAAAGCTAAAATTTATTATTAAAAATTTATATAGTCCGTATTTCGTAATAAACGCTGTTTTTTACTCGTCGCTTTTTTTAATTTTAATATAGTAGTAGGCTTTTAAAATATCGAATGTCGTAAACCGTTGTACTTTTGCTAAACGGTCTTTTAAATCGTCTATTTGTAGTATAGGTCTGCTATTTTTAATAGTAATAAAGTTAAAATATCGCTAATTTTTGCAATTTCTCTCTTTTCGTTTGCTATTTTTTTTTAGCTTTTTTAGTATTTATAATATCGGTATTGCTACCGATAATTTAAAATGTCGTATAAATCTTCTTTTTAAGTTTTTATTAAAATATTTTCGTAGCTTTTTAAACTGTTTTCGGTTCGACTTATATAGTTTAAAAGCTTTAAAATGCGTCTTTTTTTTTAAATTAATCGCGTAATTATATTTACTATGCTTTAATAGCCCTGTTTTTTTGCTATATTCTTTTATAAACAAGCTTTTAAATTTAGCGTATTCTTTTAATACCTCGATCGTAAATTTTTTAACTTACTATTATACTTTGTCTTATACTTTGTTTAGCTGTCTAAGTTTATATACAGCTCGTATTTAAAGTCTTGCAAAAGCTAAGTTTTCTTTTGGTTTAATTACTTCGGGCGGATCTTACTAAAAACGGCTAGTTTTTTAGTCTATTTTAAAATTGCTTTTCCGCAACTAAGTTAACTTTAATATTATATCGTATAATATTCTTGCGATATCGAGTTTAAAACGTTTTAAATAACTTTAAATAATTATTAAAAGTTTTGCAGTTTTTTGTATAACCTTTTCGTTGTCGTAATTTATAGTTTTTTTATCGAAAGTTGTAAATATATAAGGTCTTTTTTTTTTAGTCTATATTAAGTTTAATTCGTTAACTAGATTTGGGGAAATAAAACTTTTATAAGCGCTTATATCGAATAAAGCTTTTAGTTTTTTTCTATTGTAAATTACGTTTACTAATATTTATGTTTTTTTAAGTTATATTTTTATTTTATATAAAAACTTAAGATTTTCGTAAGCTAGCTATTAATTTCGTTTTATAACTGCTTTTCGTTGTTTTTTGCTTAATAATTTTATCGTTAGTTTTGTCTTTTCGTAGATTTTGCTATTTTATCGTTTTTTCGACGATTTCGGATAAAGGTTAATTTTCGTCGATTTTTTTTTTTAATCTTTTTTTTTATGTTTTTATACTGGGAAATTTTATAAAACATGTAAATTTTGCATTAAATATATTAGCATCGTTTTTAAGTCGTAAACCTTTTTTTGCAATTTTTGGGATATTATAGATTTTGTTTAAATATAGCGTATCCGTAGGTTATTTAGTATATTATTATTAATTTTTTAATTTTGCTTTTTTTATAAGGATATCGGATTTTTATTCTAGCTATACGGGCTAGAAATTAAAAATTTTCAATTTTTTTTGCTATATATTTCTTACATTTATGCACTATACAGCTTGTTTATAATATTTCGTAATATTTTTTATAACGTAATTGCAATCGTTTATCGTCGTTTTTAAATATAATATTATTATATAAACGATTAACTAAAATAAAAGTATCGAACTTTTTTGTTTTTAAAACATTTATGCTTATTTTGATTATTATATTTCGGTAGTTTTTATAATACCGTAAAAATTATTGCTTTGATTTAATGTTAAGCTTTTATTTTATTTTTTTTTTAGTTAAAGTCGTTATTTTTTGTTTTAAGCGAAGTTCGTTTTTTTACGTATACAAGGCGACCTTTTTTTAAATTATCGCCGTATATATTGTTCGGTTTAGCTATTTATCTTTTGTTTAGCAATTGTAAGTTTTGTAATAATATTTTAAATTATTGTTTAAACATTTTTCTTTTTTAGGCCAGTTTTTTTTGCATATTATTTTATTTTTAATATTTCGGTATACGTATCGGTTTGCTTTTGTTTATCGTATATTTAGCGTTAATACCGTTTTGTTAACTAAAAAGTATACATAATTTTAAAAATACTTTTTATTATTTTCTAGCTCGTAAAGTTCGTTATTTTAATTTTTTTCGGCCGGGTTAAAACCTTCTTATCTTTCGTTTTCTTTATCGGGTTCTAGCTATTCGTTTCGGGTTTATGCGCTTTTTTATTCGTTTAACGCAATAATTATTTAATGCTATAACTTTTGTTAAATTTATTTTATAATTACTTTTATAGCTTTAGGTTTTTATTCCAAAATTTATATAACTTTTGCTAGGCTTCGTTTTAAACGTACTGCTTTATTAAGTCGTACTTTTTTTTTTAAACTGTCGGTAAACTATTCTTTATTATAAATAGCTTATTTATAAATTTCCCTTGCTGTCCGTCTTAAGTATAGTCGTGTTATCAATTAGTCTATTAATGCACGTATTTTTTTTTATGCTATTAAGTCTCCGGTTAATGCTTTACTATTTTGCTTTACGTCTAAAACTTTATCGTTATAATAAACTTGCATTATATTAATTTATTAGCTGCTTTCTTTAGCCTTAAATATCTTAGCTTCTAATATTCGTAAGTTTTTGCATAGTTTTTTATTACAATTTCTAGCGTAATGTCCTAATTTGTTACAATTATAACATTTAACAATTTTCTTTGTCTTTTATTATCTTTTTCTGCCTTGTCGCATTTTATCGAATTCTATAGGTCTTGTATATATACCGTATGCCGTAAAATATTATCGTTTTTTAAAGTCGTTAGTTTTGTTTTAACTTTTCTTTTAGTTTTTATTTCTAAAAAAGTTCTGTCTTCTTTTTTAATATCGTTTAAATAATCGAATATCGATTTAAATAGCTGCTAAAATATATTCCACAAACTTATTAAGTTATAATAACTTAATAATCTTATTTTTAACTTTATTTTTTAATTTACTGTAAAACATTATAATTTTAGCTTAGTCGTTAATATTAAATATAGCAGAAATTTTTTAAAACTTAGTTATATAAATTAATGCTAATTTAATTTGTCGCAATTTTTATAACTCATTTTAAGCCTATCGTTTTTCTTTTAGGTTAAAAAATAGATTTTTAAACTCGGTTTTAAAAAAATTTCGGCTTAAAAAAATCTTTTACGTATTTTCGGGCTAACTGTTTTTAAATTTATTCGTTGCTTTCGACAAATATAGTTCGAACTAAGTTAAAGCTCTTTTTTTTAACAATAATGCTGCATAAAAAATTCGTTCTTTATCGTTTTTAAAAACATCGTTATAATAATACTAATATGCTTAAACTTAAGCTAAAAATTTTTTAAACTTACTAAAAGTTCCGTCGAACTTAAGTAGTTTAGCAATTTTCAAATTTTTTCTTAGTATTTGCCGTTTATTGTTTTTAGCGTTCAGCTTTTTTCGAAAGTTTTTAACTGCGTTTATTAAATAATCGTATTATTTTTCGGTAACTTCGAACTTATCGTTTTTTTTTTCGATCTTTATAAAATAATTTAGGCTCGTCGATAGCTTTAAGGGTAGTGCTGCGGTTTACGATAGTCCCGTATATTTTTAGGTTATTAGTGCCGACATAGTTTAAATATTGCCTTAATTAACCGCTTAACGTAAAACAAAACTATTCAAAATATTGCAAAACGTACTCTAGTGTCTAACATTATATATACTTTCGTAGTATCGGGGTTATAAATGCTTAAAATATAACTAAAAATACTTTTATATTTATATTCAAAATATACGTCAAAAAATAGTATTATAAACAATAAAACAATAATATCTTAAATTAACTGCTTCGTAAAAAATAATTCTCCTATAATTATTTCCAAAAACTAATTATAAACATAAATTAAATAGTAATAAATAAACGACTAGCTATATAAAAAAATCTTTCCTTCTTATACTGTTCCCTCATCCCTATGTTTCTTTAGATCTGTTAGATCTTAGATCCCTTAGATCCATCACACTGGATCTGTTGGATCTTAGATCCCTTAGATCCATCACACTGGATCTGTTGGATCTTAGATCCCTTAGATCCATATCACGTGACCTGGCCTGCCCCTCTTTATCTGCATTTCGGGCGGCCTAGCCCTCTTTCTTATTGGTTCGTAACACTATTGATTATAGACTGGAGAGTATTTTTTTTAGTATATTAAATACTTTAAGTAAAAGCGTTTTTCGATTTTTAATACTTTTCGTTTTACTAGCTTATTTATTTTATAAGATTTTTATTTGTTATTATCGCTATTAATATATATTTGTTTTGGTTTTGGTTTTCGTTTGGCATATAGATCTTTTTTTTTTAGTCCGGGGTATAATTATGTAATTAATACTGTTTTATGAACTTTTTAGTATTTTAGGAAGTTTAGTTTATATGCTAGGTCGCTTATTTTTTTTACGATAATTAAAAGTTTAATTTTTTGTTATGACTATTTTTTTAGTGGTTTTTTTGGTAGATGATAACTTTTATGTAGTTTTAAGAATATTTTGTTTTTTATATTGAATTTTATCGGACGATGGTTTTTGTTGTATTTAAATTTTATTTCCGCTGTTGTAAAGTCTATAGCTGTTTAGGCTTTTTTTTGGTATATTTTTTGGACCGTTTTATAATTTATATTATTTTTTAGTATTTTTATTATAGACAATAGGGTATTTGGTTTAAATTTTAAGACGATTTCGTTCGGGGCACGTTCGAAGGTTTTTTGTTTTATGTTATTTAGAGCATATTGTAGTAGTATTATAATTAATATTTATAGGACATTTGAGTTTGTATAATAAAACCGAATAGCTATTTTTACGTTTTGGTTTTTTTTTTTTAACTGGCTATCCGTTTATAAGTAGTATGCCGTCGAATATCGCAAGTTTGTTTTTATTTTCGTAAACAGCGTTGTTTAGAATAGGGATAAAAATTTTGCGTTTTTGTTTGTTATAAATATTTTCGAAATTTTTTATTTACAAAACATTAGCATGTTTGCTACGGTTTATGTTTAGTGTTTTGCGGTATATTTTGTATTTTTTAAGATAAAAATGGTCTTTTTGCTATATTTATATATTATTGTTAGCAGGGCGTCGTATTCGTCGAAACCCCTTATTTTTTACGAAGTGTTTGTCGATAGGACTATTAACATTCCGACTATAAAGTCTATCGTAGCTGTATAATAAAGTATCGGCTTTATTTTTATTAGTTTTAATAATTTTAGTAGTTTTTATATATTTTTTTTATTAACTTAACATTTTAAGCAATATTCTAAGTATTTTTTTACCCGTTTAGTAAAGTTTTTAATGGTAAAACCTTTTAGTTTGTATAATATTTTTCTAATGCTAAAGTAATGTTTTTTATTATACGCTATAATTAGCACCTGTTGTATGCAGTTTTTCGGTATAATTAGCGTTTTTTTGTTAAATAATGGTGTGTGATATAAAAGTTTATTTTTTTGTTCGAATTTTAACTTTTTTTTTTTTTTTGTTTTTAATATTGTAAAAATTTTTTATAGTTTTTTATTTTTTGGGTATTTATCGATTAGTTTTTTTTTAAATGAGTCGTTTATTTATACCGCAAATGCTATATATGCGTAATTGTTTTCGATATATGTAAAGTGGTTTGCTATATTATTAAGCTTTGATTTTTTTATATTTGCTGCTTTTTTGTTATTTTTTTCACTGTTCTAGGTTAGAAGTTTGGACAAGGTATTTAGGACCAGATTGACTTTTCCGGGTATATATTGTATGTTTAAACGATATTGTTTGAGGTAAACGGATGCTATAATAAGTCGCGGGTTTATTTTTACTATGTTTATTGTTGCTATGTTTTTTTGTCTTACTATTTTTTTAGTTGCTTTATAGTTTGTAAATATTATTATTTTTTTATAACAAGATTGTAGTTGTGGCCGTAACTGTTTATATATTTATATTAGATATGACATTTTTGCTTTTGTTAATTTGTAATTTTTTTCGGATTTAGTTAACATTTTGTTAAAATATAAGATCGGTTATATTTTATCGATAGGGATAAGACTTTTGTCCTATTTTTTTTCGACATAGAATATTATAATTTTATATCTTTTTTTTGCTAATGCATTAATTTTAAGAAATGTCTTCCGAAAGTAGTTTTAGTGGACTAAGTATTTTTTGTTTGTTAAGTTGTTTTAGATAATGCGGAAGCTTTTTTTTTTTGCTTTTGTTGGTTTGAATGTTTTTTTTAAGGTTTATTTTTTTTTTGCTGTTGCGTTTTTGATAGGTAATTTTCTTGATTTTTGTCCTTTTGCGAGCATGTCGGTTTTCTTTTTTTGCAGTGGTGCTATTTTTTGTTGGAACTAGGGGATATATTTCCTTAGTTATATAACTATGCTTATATAGGTTTTTAGATTTTTTAATATCTTTGGGAATTTAATTTTGCGGATTGCCTCGACCTTGTCTTGTGTTATTGCGATGCCCGATCTGTCGATTTTTAGTCCGAATAATTTAACTAATAAGTAACTATAAAAGGATTTTTTAAGTAATAGTGTTAGTTCGATATCTTAAAATTATTTAAAGACCAGATCTAAGTATTTTAAATGTTTTTTTTTTAAGTTATTAAATATTACGATATCGTCTATATATGCCCGATAAAAGTCTTTATAGTTTTTTAACTAAAAGTTTATAAAGCGTTAGGCGTATAATAAGCTGTTTTTAAAACCTATAAGCGTAACGTTTAATACTTTTAATCTTTGGAGCGATATTACGATTATTTTATTTTTATATTTCGAATAAACTGGCAATTAATGAAAAAAAGATGCTGCGTTAAATACTAATAAAATTGTTTTTTTTTTATATCCGCGATTATATTTTCTTAGCATAGTATAAAATAAACATTTAAAACCGTAATATTATTTAAAGCTTTAAAATTTACGATTATACGTTTTTTGCGTTTTTTATTTACTGTTTTTTAAATAACAAAAACCGGATATTTAAAAAGTATTAGTTTACGTATCCAGTTTATTTTTTGTTTATTATATATTGTATTAAACGTTTTGTCGAAAAATTTTTTGTTTTTTAGTTCTAGTTTATAAACTTTTGTTCTTATTTTTTGTTTTTACTAGCTTTAGACTAAATCGATATGTATTTTTTTTTTTTTCCGGTAGTTATATAATACTTTTAGATTTTTATACGTCGTATTTTTTTAATAGTCGCATTTTGGCTTTTGTATATTTAAGGTTTTCGTTAAATATATATATTTTTTGTTTTGTTAGTTTAAATGGTATATTTTTTGGTCGTTTAGGTCCGGAATTTGCATGTTTTTTAGGATCGAAAAGATTTAGCTTAATATTTTTTATATTTTTTATTATAGCTTTTTAGGCTTTTGTATCGTTTATATTTGCTAATAACGTTATTATTATTTTATTTGTAAATTTAAATTTGCTAGAGAAGTATATTTTTCCGTTTTTTGATTTTGTTTTTTAAGTATTTATAAGCTAAACTATCGATATGCTTTAATTGTACGTAGCTTGAACTATAGATGTTTTAGTTTAATTAATTTATTGTTTGCCGTTTATATTTAAGTTTAATATTGTTTTGACTTTAAGATTACGTTTAATTTGCACTGGTTTATTTGTGTTGTTTAGATATACGACGCATTTTGTAGTATTTGCGTTTAATATTCCGTTTAACAGACCGGCTTTTGTTATATAGAATGTATATTTTTTTTTTGTGCCGTATTTATTTTATTTTAGCAGTTTAGTGTATTATATAGGGATAGGCAGCGCTATTTTAGGGGGAATGTATATATTTTAGGTGACTATTATTTTTTGTTATATTGGATTTGTTTTTCGTTTAACGGATATTAATATTTCCGCATTTTCCGCAAATGTTAGTATAAGTTTTTAGTTTATAAAATCTATTTATACTTTATATTCTACTATTTATAGCGTTTTAAATAGTAGCTTTAGTTTTAAATTATTTTTAACCTATGCTTTGATTTGTATATATATTTCTATTTGTTTGCCGTTAGGTATACTTGTTAGTATATTAATTATAAACTTGGCTTTTTTTGATAGATAAATTAGACTATTAATTCTTTTTATTTTAATAACTTGTTTTGTTAAGTAAATTGTGTAAGCTTTTTTTCGTTTTTTTAACTAATTTTTGTTTATTATGACGTTAAATGTTTTAAAGTTTGCGTATACCGTATTAAGTTTTTCGCATTTTGTTATTTATAATAGCATTTTTATATAAAAATTTCGTGTTTTTATTTAATATTTTGTTAAGCATTAAGATTGTAGTATTATAGTTTGTATATTATTTAATATTTTTATTTTTATTTTGTTATATATAATATTTTTATAACTTATCGAATTATTTAGTAAACCGTTGATTATATACTATATTTTGTTATCGTCGTTATAGTTTTAGTTTGTTTATTTTGTATTTACGGCTTTATTGTTTTATAAGCTGTTTTATAAACTATAATAGTTTTAATATATATAAGTTATATATTTATTATAAGACGGGAATATTTTTTAACATTTTCGGCATGTTTTTTTTTCTGCCGATGCAATAAGATAGGAAGTAATAAAATAAGACGTATTAAAATAAAATAAAAAATGTTTATTATTTAGTTCGTTTTAGTTAAAAGTTTTTTTGTTAGTAAAGTTTTTTAGTATAAAATATTTATTTGTTGTTAATTATGCTTTTTTACGTTTTTTTTTTGCATTATTATTTGCTATAAATATTTTTGTTTCGAAATAAGCATTTTTTTTATTTTGTTAAGTTTTAACCTATTTTTTTTATCGTTTAAAAGGTTTATTTTATTAATTATATCGATTTTTATAAAATCTTTTTTTTATAGTGTTTTTTTTACGGTATAGGCGTTTGTTTTTTTTACGCTAATTGTTAAAACGTTTTATTAAACGTTATTTTCGTTTATCGTTTTTATTATAGCGCTTATTATTTTTATTACGTTTATTATATTTATTTTTACGTTTATCGTTTTTATTATAACGTTTATTATTTTCGTTATAACGTTTGTTGTTTTTATTATAACTAAAGCTTTTTTTTTAATTATTATTTTTGTTATAGTATATTTTATTGTTTTAATATTTTTAGTTATTTTAATATTGTAATTTATTTTAATAATTATAACTATATTAACTTTTGTTAAATATATAAATCGCCGGGGCTAGTAGTATTAGTTTGTTTATTGGTATTAATAATTTTAATAGCTGTTTTTTTATTAAAATTTAGTTAATTAGGTTTGTTAAATAAAATATTTATCGAAATGTTGGTTTATGTCTTAGTGTATTTTTATAAACTTTTGTCTTTTTTTTTAAATATTTTAAATAATTTTTAAAAGCATATATTTTTAATAAACGTACTATTAATTGTTTAAAAGTCGGGTAAAGTATATTATATATTTTAAATATTTATTATTTTGCAAAATCTCTGCTTGCTGCTTTAAACAGTTTAAAAATACTATTTGCTTATTTTTTTACTAATTTTTTAGCTAATATTCTGTTAAGTGTAAAAATAGCTTTATCGTTTTTTAACTATTTTAATATTTCGGCAGTATTTAATTTAAATTTTTTAACTGTTTTTATAAATGCTATATTTAGATTATTTAGTATTAAATATTTTGTATTTAATAACATTTTTTTTGCTTACTATAATTAAGCTGTTTTTTTTATAAGTTAGGCATAATTACGTTAAATAATAGCTTTTTGTTCGGGGTTTTTTATATGCTTTTTTACGCTATTTTTAAACAAATATATATTACGTTAGTATATATCGGATTTTATTTAAATATAATTACTTTGTTTAAATAACTTTTAAATATAAAGATTAAAAAATCCGACCTAGCTTAGTTTTTATTAATTAAATGCGCTTTTATTGTTAGAATTTTTAAAAGCGTCGACAAATTTTTTAAATTTGTAAAACAAATTTTGTACCGATTTATAGTTTAATAAATCTGCTAGAGCGTTAGCGTTTAGTTAAGGTAGGGGTTATAGTGCTGCTATTAGTTCGTTTTGTTCGTTGTTAGACTTTCCGGATTGGTGTTTTTGAAACTGATATTTTTTTTTTTTTTAGGACTAGTATTTTTAAAACTAATATTTTTCTTTTTTTTTTTAAGACTAGTATTTTTAAAATATATTTCCTTTTTTTTAGGACTGATATAATTAATGCTTTTCGTTAAATAATTAATTTTTCGACGGCTAAAATTTATAAATTAAACCGCGTGCTTATTTATTAACTAGTAAAAATAATAATACTTTTAAATATCCGAATTTTGCACTTTTTAAGGCTAATTTCTAAGGAGTTATTTATTTTATTAATAGTAGTAGTATTAGATTTAAAGTTTTAAGTTAATGTTAAGTTATTTTTAGAGTTTTTGGTATAATAGTTAATCTAATGGTTCGTAATGGTTATGCTGTTAGATATATTTTTAGTAAATGTTAGATAAGATTAGGGAATAGGGTTTTTAAATGTTTGGGCTTTAAAGTTAGGTTAAGGGTAAGATTTATGGGCAAATCGATAATATTAAGTAGAGCTGTTTGTTAAAGGCTTAGGTGGTTTAGTAAATTTAATTTTAGCGGTAGTTTTAATTAAGTTTTTTCCGATGTAGAGTTTGATTGTTAATTTATTTTTTTATATAACTGTTGACTTTTTTGTATTTTTTTATATATTAATTGGATTAATAATTTTTAATTTGGTTAATGTTGTGTTAAAGTTAAATATTTTGTTGTATTTTTTAAAGCTTGTTGAAAAAACTAATCGTCGACTTTTTATAAAAGGTTATATAAAAGAATTTAATTAGCTGCTTTAGTAGTACGTAATGTTTGTTAGGAGGGTTAGAAATAAATATTAGCTTAAGCTACTTTTTTTAAACGAACTAAAAAATCGTAGTTTACGTTTTAAGTTTAAGCTATTAAAGAGTTATTTTTATCGTCGATAAAATTTATTAATTTAACGCAGTTTTTTTAGTTTTTTTTTTCGTTATTTATTGGCTATTTAGGTATATGCTATTTAAGTAAAATGACGTTTGCAAATGCCGAGATGTTTAATTGATGAAGCAATTAAATGAATTTAAGGACGATTAATAATAACTAGGCAAACTTAAAATTAAAGGAATAATATAAGATGATATACGCAATAACGGAAGATGACGGTATTATTAAACTTTAAACTAAACTTAAAGTTTTAAAAGTAAGTAACCTTAATAATCTTAATAATTATAATAAAGGCAGTCTTAATTTGGTTTAAAGGTTTGTTAATTTGGGGATTTGTTGATGATGATTTTGATAATTTAGGGGTAAGGGGTTAGCGGGTCGGCTGGTGGTTCCGATAACTGTTGTATAGTGTTATGTTGTATGGTTTGGTATGGTATTGGTCGGCGTCTTAAATCGCTAGCTACTAATTGTTACGCGATTAAATGATCGGTTAGAATAAAGGAGTCAGAAGATAGTTGATTCTCTCAAGGGACTATCTATCTAAGGACTGTTCGGCTAAGTAGAACTATGTCAACGGGCCAGCCGTTAGACCTTCGTCATCCTTTGGACCTCCGTCATCTGCTGTTGCCAGCTGTGTGGCAGCTGCTCCTGTCTCGTATCTAGATACGTGACAACGATAAACAAAATAAAACTATTAAAAAAAATAGTTTAATAATACAATTATCGACGTAAAGTTTTACTAAATAATAAGTTAACATAAGCTAAGTTTAAAACTAAAATTACCGTTGCTAAAAATTAACGAAAAGTTAATTAAAAACGACTTAAAAAAAGCGGAAGTATTGCGAAAAAAAATATTCGAGCGTTTTTCGGACGCTGACGATTTAAACAAAAATTTTTTCGAAAAATAGTTAAATAAAAAAGCAAAGCTAAATTAAAATACTAGCGCTTTTATAAAAAAGGTAAAAAAAAATATACGATCGAAATTATTAATATAGCGCTAAAAATAAATAGTATTACTATCCGTTTTTTGCGTATTATTTAGTCGTCCGTTAAAAAATATATATACGCGTTATTTAATACGTGCTTTTAAATAAAATATTTTTTAAAGCCGTAACGTGCTGCCGAAGTAGCAATAATGTTTAAAGTTAGAAAGAAAAATCGTATTTTGCTGCGTTTGTAATAATTGATAGCTTTATTGTTTTGTTTAAGCAAAAGTTTAAAACGTTTAGTAGTTAAACGATTAGCATAGATATTTTTTACGAAAAAAATTTTAAGCCTTTAGTACAAAAAAGTTTTGCCGAAAAGATTTATAATAAACTTAGTCGCGTTTTTTATTTATAATATAAAATACGCACTATAAGCTAGTAATAAGATTTTTATAATTATAATAAACGTATAAAATATATTTAACGTATTATTAAAGCGCTGCTTACTATAATAAATACGCCGTTAAAAATAGCTAATTAAACTGTTTCGTTTTATTAAAAGCTTTTTTTCGGAACAAAAAATAAAAGTTTAGCTAAAAAATACGATTATATAATTTAATAAAATAAAATATAAAACGCTATAAAGCTTATTATTATTATTAATGTTATATATATTATATTTAACTAAATTTTTTAACTAAAATAAACTGCGTAATTTTAAATACGCAGATAATATTAGTTATTATAAAATGTTTTAATCGTTAAATAAAAACGCGTAATTATTAGCGAAAAATACGCAAAAGATTTTGCAATAAAAGGACGAAAACAAGATTTATTTTGCCTTGGAAAAGTGTAAATTAATATATATTACGAAAAAAAAAAAACGACTACAGTTTTAAAATAATAATTAAAAACTAACTAATAATATACCTAGTAGCGGAACCGGAAAGCTTTGGCAAAATACTGGTAATATAATAATTAAAAGTATAGTTTAACCGTAAAATGCGGTTTTAGCAGCACGTTGAAAAAAAAGTTAACAAAGCGATAAAGCTAGCAAAGCATATTTAAAAGTTAATAAATATAAAACATAGCCTTTTTATTAAAAGGCTACATAAAGCTATAATTATGTATATAATTTTAATAGCGCTATACAGTTATAAAGTATAATATAAAAAACGCATTAAGTTAATAAAAAACAAGTTATAAGCCGAAAAATAGACGGTAAATATTTAAATAAAATATTACGTAAAAAAAATATAAAAGCTATTAGCATTTGCTGTAAAAACGGTAATATTTGCATAAAAAACGACCTTAACGGATATCGTTTTTCGGAACGCCGAGCTATTTACAGCACAAATAATTTTTAATAAAACGCTGCTACGTTTTATGTATAAATTATAAACTGTTAATAACGTATACCTTTTAGTAAAGCAAATTAAATATTAAAAAATATAACAAAGCTAAAACGCCGGCCAGTTAAAAAACCTAAAAATAAAAGTTTAAGTTATCGTTTATATATTATAAACGTTATAATAACCGCAATTAATTATATTTAAATATACGCTAAACTTGAAAACTAATTTTATAAAAAAACTAACGAAAATAAATACGGCTAAAAAATTTAAATAATAGTTAAAAAATTTGCCGGATATAAACGTAATTATTTATATAAACAAATTATAAAAAAAAAAAAAACGTAAGCTACGGCTATGCAATTTATTTCGGGAAAAACTATATTGGTACTAAATACGAAAAACTAAAGTTTTTTTTTTTTTTTAATTTTAACAAAAAAGCAGTTGTTACGAACCAACAAGAAAAAGGGCTAGGCCGCCCGAGGTAAAAAGGGGCAGGTCGAGTCACGTAATATGGATCTAGAGGATCTAAGATCCAACAAATCCAGTGTAATAATCTAAAGGATCTAAAATCCAACAGATCTAATGTAGTAATCTAAGGGATTTAAGATCTAATAGATTTAAAGAAACGTAAAAATAAGGGAACAGTATAAAAAAAAAGGAATTTCTTATATAACTAATCGTTTACTTATTACTATTTAATTTATGTCTATAGTTAGTTTTTAGAAATAATTATAAAAGAACATTTTCTACGAAGCAATTAATTTAAAATACTATTGTTTTTATTGCCTACAATACTATTCTTTAACGTATACTTTAAATATAAACCTAAAAGTATCTTTAGTTATACTTTAAATATTTATAACCCCGATATTACAAAAGCATATATAGTATCGGACATTAATATACGCTTTGTAACACTTTAAATAGTCTTGTTTTACGTTAAACAGTTAACTAAAGCAATATTTAAACTATAGCGCTAATTATATTATCTAGTTTTTAAAACGTTATCGCTATATTTTGCGCAAAAATTGCAGCAATATATAACCAGATTTAAAAGTTAAAACAGAAATTAAACGAGCAAGCTAACATTTTTAACAAAACTGCAGACCAGACCGATAAGCTCGAAGAAAAAGCCGATAAACTTAAAACGCAAAATTAAAAACTACGAAATAATATTTTAAACATAGAAAAATAGAACTAACTTTTTAAAAAAAAAGTTAATAAGATAAACGATCGACTAGCAATTATAAAAATAGAAAAAAAACCTGTAAAAAACTTTAAATTTTTAAGCCTAGCACGGTTCGATAGTACGCTAAAAAAGTTAAAAAAAATTTTAATATAAATTAAGGCGTACTTACATTTTTATAAAAACTCGTTTTAAAAAAATAATAAAGTCGGAAAAATTTGCATAACAGCCGGATTTTTCGAAAAACGAGCATTATTATAGTTTAAATCGCATTTGTTTAAAATAATAATTTTGCCGATAAGAGATTATCCGAAAAATATATAAAAAATTTTTTAAAATTATAAATCGTTTAAAAACGAACTTAAATATTTATTTATTAATCTTAAAAAAAAACGATAAACTTAAAATAATTTACGAAAGCTAAAATAAATAAAATCGGTATTAATATACGCGACAAAATTTTAAAAAATCGTAGCTATTTTTAATTTAAACGACTAAACTAAAATAATAATATTTTATAAAAAATTAAAGAATATAGTTAAAAATAAAATTAATAAACTATTATAACTCGATAATTTTAGTAAATACGTTAATAACGTAATTAAGGCTAATATAAAATTGTATAAAAAACGACGGGAATTTTTTAACAAAAAAAATAACAATAATAACAAGCTTAACTAAAAAAAAAAACGTTAACAATTTATAGTATATAGTATATATACAGGATTAATAAAACTTAACGCAATGTAGTAAAAACGAAAAAATTAGAAAAAAAAACCTAAAGATTTTAAATGCTATAATTGTAATAAACTAGGACATTACGCTAAAAATTGCGAAAAAAAGCTACGCAAAAACCTGCAAATATTAAAAGCTAAAATATTTAAAGTTAAAAAAAGCACTCGACAAATTAATATAATATAAACCTACTATAACGATAAAGTTTTAAATATAGAATAAAGTAGCAAAACATTAACCGGAGACCTAATAGTATAAAAAAAAGTATATACGTTAATAAACTAATTAATTATACGGCTATATTTAAAACGAATAGTAAAAGAAATTTACGAATAAGCTGTTTACGACGAAGAATAGTTTACCGATAGTTTAAAAAAAAGAGTACGATTTAGTAAAATAATATGCTTAAAACGTAGCCTAGCTAAAGTAGTATAAATTTTAAAACAAAAACCTAAAGCTATAAAAGTAATTATAAAATAAATTTAACAAAAGTTATAGTATTAAATAACTATTGCGCTAAATAAATAAAAAAGCATTTAAACCCGAAACGAATGGCTAAGACCTGATTAAAAAAACAAAAAGCAAAAAAACTTTAATTTAATCGAAAAAAATTAAAGTAACGAACTTTGCAAAGTAAAAAATAATAAAAAGTATTTTTAAAATTATATATATTTTTTAATTAATAAAGCAGTATTAATATTAAATATACGATAAATAAAAGTAAACCGATATATATATCGAAATATTAAAAACAAAATAATATATAAAAAGAATTAGCTTAAAAAAAAAAATGTTTAAACGATAACTTAAAATATTTTTACAAAACTTACGATTGCTAAACTAAAAACGAATAGTTAAATTAATTAGTATAAAAAAAGATAGCTCGAAAATAAATCCGTTTACGTACGTAAAAAAACGAACTTCGCTTAAAATAAAAAATAATAATTTTAATTAAAAAAGAAAAAAAACAAAAGCTCAATATTAAATTAAAGCAATAGTTTTTATAGTATTACGAAAAATGCTAAAACATAATAATTAAAATAAACATAAATGTTTTAAAAACAAAAAAGTTCGATATTTTTATTTTAATTAGTCGTTTATATAATAGTATTATATTTAAAAACGACAATAAACAATTATAACTATACTATAAAAAATATTATAAAATATTATAAGCAAGTTATATAGTATATAAATATAAAAAATATATAGCAGAAAAAATCGAGAATTTTTAGTTTTTAGCTTATATAGCTAAAACCGGGATACGATATTTTTATAAAAAAAGCAAAATTAAAAAACTAGTAGTAATATATTAAACTATTTATAAATACGCTATATTCGAACAAGATTTATAATATCCCGAAAATTGCAAAAAAAAGTTTACGATTTAAAAACGATGCTAATATATTTAATGCAAAATTTATATGTCCTATAAGGTTTTTTAATACAAAAACATAAAAAAAAGGATTAAAAAAAAAAATCGACGAAAATTAACTTTTATCCGAGATTATTAAAAAAGTAATAAAACGACAAAATTTACAAAAAAACAAAACTAACGATAAGTTTATTAATAAACAAAAAAACGACAAAAAGCAGTTGTAAAACAAGATTAATAGCTAGTTTATAGTATTTTTAAATTTTTATATAAAATGAAAATATAGTTTAAAAAAACATAAATATTAATAAACGTAGTTTATTATAAAAAGAAACTAAAAGTTTTATTCGATATAAGCGTTTATAAAAGTTTTATTTCCCCGAATTTAGTTAACGAATTAAACTTAGCATAGATTAAAAAGAAAAGGCTTTATATATTTACGATTTTTAATAAAAGAACTATAGATTATAACAACGGAAAGGTTACTTAAGAAACTGCAAAATTTTTAATAATTATTTAAAATTATTTAAAACGCTTTAAGCTCGATATTGCAAAAATATTATACGATATAATATTAAAGTTAACCTAGTTGCGGGAAAATAATTTTAAAGTAAACTAAAAAACTAGCCGTTTTTAATAAAATCTGCCCGAAGTAATTAAACTAAAAAAAGACTTAACTTTTGTAAAACTTTAAATATAAGCTATATATAAATTTAAACAGCTAAATAAAATATAAAATAAAACATAACAATAAGTTAATAAAAAATTTACGATCGAAGTATTAAAAAAATACGCTAAATTTAAAAGCTTGTTTATAAAAAAATATAGTAAAAAAACAAGGCTATTAAAGCATAGTAAATATAATTACGCGATTAATTTAAAAAAAAAAAACGCATTTTAAAGCTTTTAAACTATATAAATCGAATAAAAAATAATTTAATAAACTACGAAAATATTTTGACAAAAATTTAAAAAGAAAATTTATACAATATTTTAAGTTATCGGCAATAGTACTAATACTATAAGTATTAAAAAAGCTAAAAAAAAATAGCAAACAAAAATAAAAAAATTGCAAAAGTTGGCGATATTTTAACTTTATTATTATTAAAAATAGCGGACCTATATTATAAATAAACGATTTAAAAAACCGTTTAAAAAAAATATAATAGTTTACTATATTTAATATTTTAAAAACCTACTATTATATTAAAATTAAAAAAAGCGACGAGTAAAAAATAGCGTTTATTATAAAATATAGATTATATAAGTTTTTAATAATAAATTTTAACTTTATTAACATATTAATAACGTTTTAGTCGATAATTATAGATATATTACGCAAATTTATCGATAAATTTGTAATAATATATTTAAACGATATTTTAATTTATTTTAAAACATTAAAAAAATATAAAAAATATATACGATAAATGTTTTAAGCGTTATAAAAAGCAAAATTAAAAATATATTTAAAAAAGAGTAAATTTTATAAATAGCAAGTAAATTTTTTAAAATATATAATATTTTTAAAAAAAGTATAAATTTAATAGTTTAAACTAAAAGTAGTAAAAAATTAGCTTGCGTTAAAAAATGTTAAAAATATATAATTATTCGTAAAATTTACGAATTATATACGTATATTTATTAAAAATTTTGGAAAAATCGCGGCGCTTTTTATAAATTTTATTAAAAAAGACAAGTTTTTTTAATAAACGGAAAAAAAACAAAAAGCGTTTAATACATTTAAAAATGCAATTTTAAGCGATTTAATATTTAAACTACTTAATTTTAATAAAAAATTCGAAATAAAAATCGACGCAAATAATTACGCTATAAAAAGATAATTAATTTAACGAAACGAAAACAATAAACTATATTTAATAGCATTTTTTTCGAAAAAGTTTTTAAAACTAAAACTAAACTATTAAATCTATAATAAAAAACTTATAGCGATAATCGAAACATTTAAACAATAAAAATATTATTTAAATAGCATTATAACATTAATAAAAATTTATTTAAACTATAAAAATTTTATAACGTTTATAACTATTAAAATATTAAATAAGCAATAAATAAAATAAGCAGAATTTTTATTTTAGTTTAATTTTCGAATTATTTATATTAAAAGTAAAAAAAACGATAAAACAAATATTTTTAGCCGAAAAAGTAATTATAAATAAAAAATACTATTAAAAAGCTAAGTATTACTATATAAAAACATTAATAAAAGTTTATTTATAAACTTTATATAAATAAAATACAAAAAATAAGATAAAAAAATTTAAAAAATATTACGAAAATTAAATAAATTAATTAATTAATATTATAACGATAAACTATACGTATTAAAAACATGCTAGTACGAATTAATTAAAAAAATATATAAATATTTATTTTTAAAACATTAAAAAGTGTTTAAAACGTTTAGCAAATTACGAAAAAATTATAATTTTTTAAAAGCATTAATAATAGTAAAAAAAGTTATCGCAAAGTATAATTTATGCAAAAAATCTAAAATAATAAAATATAAATTATATAGAAATTTAGTATTAATATTAATATTTAATCGAATATAAAAAATAATAGTATTTAATTATATAATTAAACTACTAAAATTAAAAAACTTTATAATAAAAGTAAAATTCGATTTTATTATAGTTATAATAAATAAGTTTATAAAATATGTTTATTTTATATTATATAAAAAAGTAAGCTTAGCAAAAGATTTAGCTTATATAATAATAAAATATATTTTTAGTAAATATAGCTATTTAAAAATAATTATTACCGATAAAAGCAGAATAATAGTATTTAAGTTTTAGCAATTATTTATTAAAACTTTAAAAATTAAATATAAAATATTTATAATATATTATTTATAAACAAATAGTTAAATAAAAAAATTAAATTAAACATTAAAATAATATTTACGTTATTATATTAATTAAAATTAAAACAATTAAGTAAAATTGTTATTAAACGCAAAACTAGCGTATAATAATTTAATAAATAAAATAATAAAAATATTACTATTTAAAACAAACTATAAATATAATATAAATATATAACGATATTATATTAACGATATTATTGCATTAATAGTAAAAAT
The DNA here is from genome assembly GCA_025201745.1 of Xylariaceae sp. FL1651. NCBI lineage: Eukaryota > Fungi > Ascomycota > Sordariomycetes > Xylariales > Xylariaceae > Xylariaceae sp. FL1651. Next base: position 1,076,357 of record MU624231.1, read on the forward strand.
TTAAGTAAAAAAATTGCTAAAACTATAAAAATAGTTATAAAAAAAATTTACATTCGTTTAACGAAAAATAAAAAAATATTATAATAAAAGCAAATTATTAAAACTAATTTTAAAAAAAAAAGGATAAAGTCTATTTTTTAAAACGTAATATTTAAATAAAACGTAATAACGAAAAATTCGATTTTAAAAATATTAGACTTTTTAAAATTAAAAAAGTTATATTACTAATAATATATAAATTAAAGCTATTAAATATTATAGTTATTTGATTAATTTTTTATATATTATTATTAATTAAAGCGCATTTAAACGTTACGTTTAAAATTTAATTAGAAGTAAACGAAAATAAAAATATTTACGAAATAAAAAAAATTTTAAATTTACGACAAAATAAAAAAAAGTTTAAATATTTTATTAAATAAAAAAGCTATATGTACGCTAAAACTATATAAGAATTAAAAAAATATTTTACGAACGTAAAAAATTTTGTTAAAAACTTTTACCGATAACACTTTAATCGACCGAAATTAAAAAAGCAGGGTCGACCGTAAAAGTATTAAAGCTGTTTTAGTTAAAAGAAAAAAAAGCCCCGGTGTTAGCTTTTTTTTTTTTCCGTTTTTCGATATTTAGTTGTTTTTTTTTTACTAAGATTGCAGTTTTATGCTTTTTTAAGAACTTTTCTTATTAACGAAGACGAAAAACGGTATATAACTCGTCGGACATTTTTTTTTGCTTAGCCGTAAGCTTTTTTTAACGCTTTAAAAAATTGTTTTTTAACGCATAACGACGTTTAGAAAAGCGTTTGCATTTATTTATAATAGCTTTGAAAAAAAATATCGGGATTTTAATAGCGTCGCAGCTATGCTAGTACCTAGTATAGAGGTGGCAGCTAGGAATTTTGTTAACTTGAAAATAAAAAACCCCGATAGTTAAATAATAAATATAAAAAGGAACTTCGAAGCTGTTTTAAGAAATAAACTTAATACAAAGCTTACGATCGACGCGTTGATTGGGCCGGTGACGGGAACTAAAAGTTTTACGCATACGACTAGATATAATGAAGTAAAAAGAAAAAAAAATATACTTATTTAAAAAAAGCACTAAAAATATAAATGTGTTTGTTAGGACAATAAACCCGGAAAGAGGGGGATAATATTACGAATTAATAAGAAAAAGGGCTAGGCCGCCCGAGGTAAAAAAGGGCAGGTCGAGTTACGTAATATGGATCTAGAGGATTTAAGATCTAACAGATCTAGTGTAGTAATTTAAAAGATTTAAGATTTAACAGATTTAGTGTAGTGATTTAAGGGATTTAAGATCTAATAGATTTAAAGAAACGTAGGGATAAGGGAACAGTATAAAAAAGAAGGAATTTTTTATGTAGCTAATCGTTCACTTATTACTATTTAACTTATGTTTATAGTTAGTTTTTGGAAATAACTATAGGAGAACATTCTTTACGAAACAGTTAATCTAAGATACTATTGTTCTTATTGCCCGCAATACTATCCTTTGACGTATACTTTGAACATAAACCTAAGGGTATCCTTGGTTATACTTCAAGTATCTATAACCCCGATACTACAAGAGCATACATAGTGTCGGACACTAGTGTACGCTTTGTAACAGCAGTAAATACGTAAAAAAGTTTTTTATATATATTTAATAAACTCTTAAAATTCCGAAAACGTTGGATATAAATATATTTTAATAATACTAGCGTTATATAAACATTAAAAAAAATGCTTTTATTTTTACGTAATAAATATATTTAAAATTTTTAAAAAACTATAAATAAATACGACATTTATATTAAATAGTATTTAAAATATTGCAGAATAAAAAGAAACAAAAAAGCCGATTAACTGGCAAAAAACGGCACGAAACTATTTTTATTTAACGGCGATTATATAGCTATTGTTTACGAAATACGGGCATAAAAACAAAAGCGAACAAAAGCTATTTAAAAATATAATAAGTAAAAATAAATAAAAAATTTTTAATACGTTACAAAAACTAAAAGTTAAATTACGAGCTAAAATGCTTTAAAAAACTAAAAGTTTTTAAATAAAAAAAGCTACATAAACTATAAACTATTTAATACGAATATAAAAACTTTACGTAATATTATAAAAAGTTTAAGCATAAAAACGCAAAATTAAAATGCTTTTATAAAAAAACAAAAAGCCTGGAACATTTAGTTTATTGCAAAAAAACGCTTTTTAATAAATAGCCGAAAAAAAAAATATCCTGCCGGATAAACTTAGCCGGCGAAAATATTTACAAATTATAATAAAAAACTTAAAGCATTTCCGGGCTTTTATTACGGTTATAAAATTTTATAATAACGTTTATACGCGTTAAATACAAAATATAAAATTATATTCGTTCGGCTATTTAACTATAGCTATAGCTATAAAAAAAAGCTATTTAAAAAAAAAAAAAGAGGAAAAAAAATAAAAAAAAAATACGAAATTAAATAAAGAGTTTAGTACTATATTTACTATAATATAATATATATTTATTACTTTTTTTTTTATATACGCATTTGCGTTAAAAAACCATATCAGGCTGGTCCCGACATAAAACTACGCCTATTTATATAATAAATTACGACAGGCTTCGGCTAAAAAACTTACTTATATGTTTTTAAATTTATATACTAAGTACTGCTTTCGCCCAGAGGAGGGAGGAAGCAGGAGGAATGCCCTAAAAGGCGAACGTTTTCGGATACGATTTTGCTAGATAGGAGTATATACTATGTATAATAGCCCTAGCCTAGCACGCCCCCCTATGCCCTCACGGAGGATCTGTGGATAGCTGCAACGCAGTATCCCCTGGCGTTAAATGCAAAAACAAACAAACAAACAAACAACTGCTCCATCATCTCAAGCCTTTGGTAGATGTATTGAAATGGCATTAGTGCCAATTTTGTCAGAATCCAGCGAGTCTTAAGAGTTATAGCCAGGCAAGATTTAATTCATTTTTGCCGCTCAAGGTAAAAGTCTATAGCTCCGAGAGTGGACACCACGAAGAGAGCACACTCCCCGCCGATGTTGGTGTTTGAAAGAATACCAAAGCTGATAGGTTCGTTGGTACATAACCAAGGTATGGACCCAAACGTAACCTTTAATATAATCGGCTACCATCGTAACAATCGGTTATTGGCCGAAAACGTTAAGTTGTTCTATGACAGAGTTTACTTACATTGGTCTGAGTCTAAAAGCGATAAGTCAGTGACGAATCTACCTGGCTGTGTTCAAACTCGTCGGTCTAGTTCTTTAGGATGATGTTTGCCTATGAAGATATTCATCCTTTTCAGGTCAAACCCCATAGCGGATAAGATGGCGTTGAAAGGCCGATCATACGGGCTAGTACTTTTAATCCAAGTCAAGGTTGTTGGTGGCGCAAAAGGACTTTTTGAAGTGGAAGCAGAGTTGTGTTTCTGACGCGACTCTGCTTCCGCAGACCGAGATTGGACTACCCAATGCTCATGCGCAACCTGAGCGTAATGATATATTTACAGTGATGGTTGATATCAATGTCTTTTGAGGATAAGGCATAAGAAAAATACCACAAAACGCATGCGGAAAGGGCAAGGAGGAGGAACGTCCCCCAGCCTCCAACAAATTTGCTTAAGCAGACTTAGCATTAGATGAATAAATTGATGCTGGTAGCTGAGGTAAAGCAGTACTTACAATCTGGGTAGCCAACTCGCTAAAACTGACTCTACTTTGCGATAATCCTAAACGTTGGTAACGACCTATAACGCCGGCTTTTTATTTAATATCGAGACGTGAGAAAAATAATATTCGTGCTTGGATGGCGTCGGAAGAACAGCCAAGAGATTTTTCTTTTCAGCAACCGCAAAGTCTCTATCATTGTCATAATCTAGTTAAGTCACTGGGAACCAGTTAAAATCCTAGCTGTAATGAGTACTTGATTTTAAACGCAATAGCTAAGATACAGAGCATTCATCGTAAACGACACTATAGTTGCAGCATTCTTATCTAGAGATGATGAAAAGCTCGCCTTTGGATAATTCTTTTCGAAATTGAAAGTATCAACTAAACAAGAAGGTGTTATCGCGTGTCACAGTACAATATATCTCCATGGGCATCTAACGACGGCGAACACAGCGGATCCGCGCGCCCGCTTTCTTCTTCCCGTCAAAGTCATCGCTCAAATTCCTGCATCCTCCATCTCTGCCAAGGTCTCCTAGCCACAGTCCAGTGCAGGTGCCTCCATCGCCGGACTTTCCCTCAAACGCATCCCATTGCCCAGAGAGGTACACTGAGTTGGTAGTGTCATCCATAGTCACTTCGAAGAGAAATCCGCTATGATGTTCGTAGTTGATGTCGCCAGAGCAGTCGCCGGATTTGTACTCGTTGGCTTTTGGCAGAGCGCGCGAGTTGACAGTAGCGGCAGAAGCGAGGCTCGCCATGACGGTTATGATGGATGTAAAGGTGAGGAATTGCATTCTTGAAATTGGCGGGAGGGCTGATGAAGTAGTATGTTATAACTGGTTATAAGTGATGAAATATGTGTGAATGTTGATCCGGGTAGTTTGTACTTCTGTTCGTACGGTTTTCTTGATCTTTATGTTGACTCTGATGGTGAAGTCTGGAGGACGGCTCTTTTATATTTGAACGATGGCTCGCAACTTGTCACAATCGACATTAATAATTATCGCTCCCAGCGCTATTGATAGCACAGCCATACTGTGATTTCCTTGCCCTATATCATCGAAAACTTTGACTGTTGCGGTTTCCATTATTAGGATTGTTGCAACCTGAGTTATGAAATAATTTGCGTAGCCTCTTCCTTTGGCACTTTGAAAGGAATATACAAATAGAGGAATGCTTAAACCCGGTTGTTAAGTTAGATTTCGGATTTCGTAATTAATGCGTCGATCTATGGAGTTTTAGTGAATAGAGGGCTGTATCCTCATATCAACTTCAACTACCCCAATCCATCTAAGAGTATGATATAATTCCAAGTACCTATTATTGCGGTTGCTATTGTTAGTATTTCCACGGCCTGGTCTACGTCACAATCTGACCAGGGCTGGCGGATAAGCCCCTTAGCCGCCACAAGCTCAGCCCCACCCGAGGTCAGAGCTCTAGGCAGGCCTCCACTAACCGTAATGGTAGCTATTGGACGTAGCCACTATGATCTACACGCACAGGGTGGTTATGTAAGGGCTGATATGTGAGTGACCTCAACTAAACATAGCATGCAATAGGCCATATTTTCAAGTCGACTCGACAGCCATGACATCTTTCTAGCCATACCGGCGGAGGTCGATGACTGGTCTTTAGAAGAAAATACTCGGAGACGCTCGATACGGCATAGATCTCAGCTGCCAAATCACCGCGATTGCCAGTGCGTCTCCATTCTCGATCGAAGAAGATGAGCTGTCTAGGTGCGACCGCCCTTGCAGAGTCCAGCCGTACGTCCACCATCTACTTTTATGGTATTGAGGAACCTTGGCGGCATTTATACCCAGTACTACCGCACGAGACGTCGGATAGATGAGCATAGCAGACATTAGACTATTCATACCACTCATATTTAGAGCTGATGGCTCCGATAAGTTCGGCTGAGCCTGTTTTATCGACGCAGTTGGTATCGACCGAGACCTAAGCAAGGGAATGCGCTCGAGCCTGTTGGAAAACTCTCGGGGCCTTGAGAAGCCCTGACTTCCTACGAGCGCGTTCGTTCGTATCTCATCTCCACCACTCCTGGTAGGTCACCTCTGGGTCGTCTTCCCAAGTCTGACTGAAGCCGGCGTATTTTGGTATAGGGGGCAGGTTGAATTTTTGGGATTTGGGTGTGTTTGTGTTGGCAAGCTGTTATTACTACTTGGTGTCGGATTGCATATAGCAGCAGAACTGTGGGATGTATGAGAATGGTAGGGGTCAAGGAGGCTCGGAGAATGCGATGACTTGCTAGCTAGCTTCTGTATCATGTGTCAGCTCGACAGAACTTAATCTTACTGGTTCTTATAAGCTGCAGGCTTTATGCAAAGATGATTACTTGTTTATCGTCCCCTACGCGGGGAACTCAGCCTCGCCATCTTACCATCTTACCGGCGCGAGGAAAAGAAGGCCTCGAAATGATTTCCTCCTGACTTCCAAGCTGGCGGATAGCTCGTGCAAGAGCACATAGTAGATCTCCTACTATCCTAGCGACCAGTACAACTCTGCATCGCTACCATCGCCAAGTCTATCCCGTCTTCCCACAGACCACGAACCGCGCCGATCTCGCTCCCTTGCCCGTCGTTCCGATCGATCCTCACGAGCCTCCGCCATGCGTTTGATCAACGTGCGCACGTTGAAACTGGAGGAGTTCCTTGACGATGCCATTCCTGAGTATGCTATACTGTCTCACACGTGGGGCAATGATTCCGAGGAACTATCGTACCACGACGTCTTCCAAGGAGATATTGACAAACCTAGTGTCGGTTCGATCAAAATTCGCGGGTGTTGTCGGCAGGCCGAGAAAGATGGTTTCGGTTACTGCTGGATCGACACTTGTTGCATCGACAAGAAAAATCTGGTTGAGCTGAGCGAAGCGATTAACTCCATGTTTCGGTGGTACCGTAAGGCGTCGATCTGCTACGCCTATCTGGCAGATGTTCCCAAAAACGGCACTCGCCAAGAACAAAGGGTAAACCTAGGATCAAGTCGTTGGTTTCGAAGAGGATGGACGTTACAAGAACTTCTTGCGCCCAAGATTGTCCAATTCTACAACATGGACTGGCATCTTCTAGGAACCAAGGCGGCGTTATGCTCCGTTCTCTACAAGATTACAGGCGTGCCGCATCGCTTTTTACGGGGCATAGCCGACATGCAGACGGCGAGCGTCGCCCAGCGCATGTCGTGGGCTGCGCAGAGAGAGACCAAGAGGAAAGAAGACATTGCATACTCTCTGCTCGGAATTTTCGACGTGACGATGCCCATGATCTATGGTGAAGGTGGCGAGCAAGCGTTCTTCCGCTTGCAAGAACAAATTATGAAGAAGACAAGAGACGATTCTCTTCTGGCATGGGGAATAGGTAGCCCCGACTCTACCGAGACTGTGGCAGCCCGAATTGATACGGGTCGGATTCTGGCGGCAAGACCATCTGATTTCGCAAACTCCGGCCAGATCGTTCCACGAAACCCGTCACTTATGCACCCGCTTGAGATGTCTGGTGGCAGTCTACGGGTCCATCTACTATTAAGTGTCGGCACAGGTGAGAAGCTAATCGGCCTGCTCAACTGCGGCCCGAAACGCGACCCTACACAGGTCGTTGGCATCCCACTTGCCAAACTCGCCCAGGGGTCTGAAGAATATGTTCGCCCCAAGGTTGCCAAATCCATTCTACAACCTTTGTCCGAACCCGGTGCCTCGCCAAAAACCATTTATATCAGAAACGACGTTCATCACGATGCCCCCACCCCAGATGAACCTGAGCGGCATTTGCTCTATGACGAGGAGGGATTTTCTGACATCGGCTTGAGCTTGGCCGAAGTAGAGCCCAAAGCCTGCTGGAACGAAGAACAGGCTCTAATCATGTCAAGTGTCAAAGACTCTGATGATTCTCAGGTCATCTTGGCGCGGTTCCGTCATGACGATGAGAAATCTCAAGACTTCGTGGTGTTAATCGAATTCGAGAATATTGAATATCGGTGCTCCGTCCTGACATGCACCAGAGATACCTCATTAGCAGGTTTACTTGGCAAGCTTCAATATATCACAAAAACAATACCTAGGCAGAAAAGTGCCAGCAACGGACTGCTCCACCTGGGAGTTTCACTGAAGCCTGATGAGCGACAACAAGCCCTGAATCTCAGACCAGAGGTACTTGCTGATCCACCTGGTTACACCTGGAATGCCACTGCAGAGTTAGAAAAAGTAGATCGAATGCTAGAATTCGAGGAGAGTCTCGAAGCCGAAGCAAGAGCCGAGTCGGAGGAGGAGCAGGTAAACCACAGCGTGCAGGAACAAGCGGGCATGTTGGAGCAGATAAAATGCAGCTTGGAGATAATTGAGACGGAACAGAGGAAACTAGAGGAGAACAGAGTCACCCTAGCTGAGAAGGAGACACAAGAGCTTCAGGTGATGCACCATCTCACCACAAGGCAGAGGAAGGCTAAGAGGAAACGAGAGGAAACGCATGAGAAACGATTGAACCTACAGCAGCGAGATGAAGAGCTCCGGGAGGCGGTTGCCGACGACAGCAACCAAGCTTCAGGCAGCACTAAAGCTCAAATGGTATTTGGATGGGCGGCACAAAATGGGTTGGTTAGGATAATGAATTTGATCATGAACAGAACCACAAATGTCGATTGCCTAATGCAAGGCGCGTCACCACTATCATTGGCTGTGAGACAAGGGTACAAAATCGTGGTACAAATGCTTCTTGATCAGGGAGCAGATGTCGACTCGAGGGATTTGACTTCTGGAGCTACACTACTCTCATTGGCTTCCAGGCTTGGGCACACCACAATCGCTCAATTTCTCCTCGACAAGGACGCCCAATTAAATTCGATGGATGATACTGGGAGGACATCTCTGTCCTGGGCGGCCTCGGAGGGCCAGGAGCTATCAACGAGACTACTTCTTGACGCAGGTGCCAGCATCGACTGGAGCGATAATTACGGTAGAACTCCTCTATCTTGGGCTGCCTCGGCCGGCTGCGCGATGACTGTGCAGCTGCTTCTCAATGCGGGAGCAGACCGAAGATCCCAAGACAAGAGAGGCCTGATGCCACTATACTATGCTGTTTATAATGGCCACGAAAAGGTTGTAAATTTACTGTGCAGAAGTGTAACCCAAAGTAACATGAAGGACGGCCTGGAAGCATCGTCATACGAGGCCCTGGGAGAGTACGAAGCAGCTGTCCAGCTGCTTTGTTCCCCGAATACCGACATAGAAGGTAGAGATCATCAGGGAGATATGCTACTTACAACGGCTGTTCGGAGGGGGCATAGAACCATGGTACAACTGCTTCTCGACCAAGGAGCTAATATCGATTCAAAAAACTCCTACGGTGATACAGCACTCACGTTGGCTGCTCAAAGAGGGCATGAAACCATAGTACAACTGCTTCTCGACCAAGGAGCTGATATCGAGTCAAAAGACTTCGACGGTATGACAGCACTCACGTTGGCCGCTCTAGAGGGGTACGAAACTATAGTACGACTGCTTCTCGACCAAGGAGCTAACATTGAGTCAAAGGGCTCCGACGGTAATACAGCACTTACGTGGGCCGCTAAAGTGGGGCGTGAAACCGTGGTACGACTCCTTCTCGACCGAGGAGCTGATATCGAGTCAAAAGACTTCGGCGGTGATACAGCACTCATGTTGGCCGTTGAAATGGGGCACGAAACTATAGTACAACTGCTTCTCGACCAAGGAGCTGATATCGAGTCAAAAGCCTTCGACGGTAGTACAGCACTCATGCTGGCCATTGCACGCGGGTACCAAAATATAGTACAACTGCTTCATGATAAAGCAGCTATAATTAAAGAACGTTGCTAGGTGGGATCCAAATCCAATGCCGTCCATACACCGATAATGGAGGCCGCGCTGAAGGGACTTACTTACCGCCAAGGGTGCCGCTATTGAAAGCAGGGATGAGAATGGTTGGACAGCGCTTTCCCATACCTGTCGATGCGTAGGGGGAGCCATTGTACGACTGCTCCTTAGCAAAGGCGCCGAACGCCTATATCGAATCAACAACTTTGGTTTTGGGGGGGAAGATACGCCACTATTATGCGCCACCAGGAGAGACATGTATGCCGTCATAGAGCTGCTTATCTAAACCAGCGCCGCAGAGACGTGCCACACCCTGCTATATATAGCAGCATTAATAGGAGACCCCCAACTTGTAAAAATACTTCGCCGAAATGCTGAGTTTATAGTGAAATGGAGAAAAAAAGACGGATTATGTATAAGAGGGGCGAAATCTAGTGGTTTACTGTTATATTCTTAGCTGGCTGTTTTACAAAAAGTTGCAAAATAAATATATAATAAAGCTTATTAGCTATAATATAATAAACTATTTAAATAAGAGCGTTATTATCGGGGCACCCTTGTTTGGTTATCGCAAAATTTTTTTACAGCCGCTACAGCTTTGGCAGCCTATAACTGGCAGCTTTCGACTAGCTAACAACATTAACTAATATGCCGTTAAAGCAAGTTAATTAATAAAAATGCTAGCTATTTAATACAGTATGACAGGGGGGTCTGCAGGACCCACATGTTATATATAGATTAGATACGTTAATTTAATAAAAAAAAGATTAGATTATCTTATATATCTTTATAAGATATATAGATATTCCCAATTTTCCTTATCGCAATATAAAATATATTATACTATTTTATAGTCTTCTTTACCACTATTTTTAAGCTAAAATATTAGCCGGAGATATTAACTAGTAAAGCTTTTTAAAAGCAACAATGCAATAAGGTTAAGTAAGATTTAAAAGAGTTTATAGCAAATCTACTAGGTAAGTGCTTAAGAATTAATTAGTGAAAGCTGCGGGTTGGCTTCGCGGCTGTTCCGGACCGTTTCGGACCGAAGGGTGCCCGGATAACCAAACGAGGGTACCCGGATAACAACGCTCTTAAATAAAAGCTACATATAAATTTAATTCACTAAAATAATGGTTCTAATATATTGTTATATGCTTTTTATTATTATTTCGAATTTAATGTATATTCACTCTGTACTTAAATCTCATGACGCTAGCCTTACGGCAATAGCTAATGGTCTGTAATTGTCTGCCTTGATATGCAATCATAATAAATACCTAGGTGGTCTCAGCTGCAACTCTGTGTGATCTTGGTAGACGTTTTGAATGTTGGTGAACAAGACCGATATAACCATAGGACCTTAGTGTTGGCTGAAAGTACTTGAGCAACACGCTAGCAGTAGACTACTGTGTTGTTCGAAGTAACACTTACGGCAGCTCCGACATTGCTCAAACGATTAACTCTTGCTTTTTCAGTTCTAATTTCTTCACGTTTCTCCCACCGGCCGTTGAATAGATTTCGGAGTGGGACTGTATTTTCCAAGAAGTGAAGTGTTTTCAAGGGTTTCCCAGTGGCTATAGTTACCATCGCATTAGAGAAGTCGAACGATACATGCGACAGGTGCACGGTGTGAGGGCAGGGGGTTTTCTCACCAAGGAATCCGAAAAGAAAGGATACTGTCAAAGTCCACCTATATTCCTTCATTGAATCAATACGGTTGATGCTCGACACTATTGCATTTCTTAGAAAGTCCCTGCATCCGGATCTTTACTCGTAGAGAATGTGAACAGTTCGTCATTCGTACAAAGTCTGGCACACAGAACGATAAACCCTATAAGATTTCGCTGGTCGCTAGCCTGGATTGTGGTCGGGACGCCGGTGATGATTTGCCAGTCCTTACTTACGATTGGGTATCTGTCGCGAGGAGGATTTTCGAAAAATTCCTCGATGAATTTAAGTCTGAACTTCATGTCTTGTTGGAGGCGCAAGGCAGTTGGTCCTACTAGGTCACAACCTGAGTCCATCTTGGTAAACTATAGCATCTACTTGGGCGATAGTGAAGGCCTTGGGGTGTGGTATCGTGAAGTGGCGTGAGCAGTATGATGTCCTGGCAACCACAAGAGGGCATGGACGAGGACTGCATATACCCAAGCAGTGTTTTATTCGTCCTAGGGCAGACATCACACTCAAACCCCTTTGCCTTCAATCGCTCTGTACTCCCAACAGTACGGTGACCATTTGTGTGCTTGAGTATGACCGGCGTAAAGACGGATAAGAAAATTGGAGAAGAAATGAGGATCCGTTGGTTACATATGACTAAATCTTCCGAGTGTTGGTTTGACGAGTTCTTTGTTCTTCGAAACGGGCCTCATGCCTCGCGAGAGAGGGCACGCAATGTTGGTGACACAGCGAGACCATTACTAATGCGATGTCACACGAAGAACCAGTATAACATTCTCAAGGGGTAAAGGACAAACCCGGGCAATTGAAGAGGCTAGTTCATTGAATATCGCTTTGCAGGCTCTCATGTCACAGTCCACATTATGTTCTAATTCAAAGACATGCTATATTGGTATCGTCGATCTATCGCAATCTGGCCGCATGGGTAAGTAAGATTCAACAATGCATGGCTTATTATAGGTAGCCAATTCGTTAGCGCGCGCGTTTGTTTCGCTCGACTTATCATCAATCAATCCAACATCCATCATGATAAAACCCAAGAGAATAAAATCCACCAATATGAAGGTACCGCTACCTTCTACCTTCTCATTACACGTATCCCTTACCCCAATAGCAATCGGCTTCGCGTTCGTTTTCGAGTCTAGATAATGGTCTCGTCAATATCGATCACAGGCTCAATAACAGGCCTAGTCATGGGCTCGACAATAGGCTCAACAATCGGCTCGACCATAGACTCAGTCATGGGCTCGTCTTTCAGTATTTCGCTCTCTTGTATCTCATCTACTGCCACGACTGCCTCGTCCACCTGAGCATCCATATACTGTTCATCAACCTCTGGCGAAAGCACAGGCTGCGCAATCTCGGTGACCTTGACCTTGACCGTCTCGACAGCAGTAGCTATCTCAACTTCCGTCTGGGTCTCAGTCTGAGTCTCGGTCTTAGTCTCAGTAATGGTATGAACGACCTTGACAACCTTCTTCTCCGTAACCGTTTCGGTCTCTTGTACGGTGGGTACATCCGCCACTACTACGGAGCTAGGTCCAGCGTTGACTGAAGGGGAAGAAGTCACCGAAGTTTCGCAGGGCTCGTAAATGGTTGAGATGCTCGTTGTTGCTGTGGTGGTCTCTAGAGCTGGCTGTGACACCGGCTCAGATACCACCTCTTCCACCGCCTCTGAAATTGACCCTGGTACTGGCTCTAAGACTGACTCTGATACGGGCTCTAATGCCGTCTGCGACACTGGCTGGGCCACTGGCTGGGACGTGGTAATGACGACTGGAACTTCATCGATACTAGTAGAAGCTTGCTCGCTAGTAGCGCTTGACTGGGAGGGCTCGCTATGTGGCACTTCGTAGCTCGGTGAGGCCACGATCGATTCCATAACACGCGCTTGGATAGGCTGCTCCTGTACAGCTGGAGGTGGCTCAACGATGGGAGGCTGCTGCATCTGCGGAACAGACTTCAGTTCGTGGATAGCTGGCTCATAAGGTGGCTCGATAGGAGCGCTTCGCAGGGCGAGCATTAGGACGAAGACACTAAGAGTCAGGATGGCGACGTTCTTGCGATCTTGCATCAGAACCCGCAGGGACTCCAGGAGAAGCTCAGGCAGCGATGCTGACTGGTAGCCACGGCGTCGGTTCTTGTTTCGCTCGTACGCTTCCTCCGAAGGGGACCGAGGCGAGGGTGGTGGGACGTACGAGTCTGGATGATGGTGTGAAGAAGGCTCTCTAGCGTGGGATTCCGGAGGTGGCGGGGTGTGCCCATAGATCTCACGCAGCCGCTCGTCATCTCGTTGGCGATGGCGGGAAGACCTGTGTTCACGGACGGGTTCGTGAACTGGCTCAGGCACTACCTCCGGCTCTGGCGGCGGCGGTGGCGGAGATGAAGGCAGCCGGGCTTCTGCTTGTGCTTGGGCTTGGGCTTGGGCTTGGGCTTGAGCCTGTGCCTGTGCCTGTGCCTGCGCTTGAGCCTGCTGCATCAGCAGGCGTTCCTCAAGTTCCTCAGTTCGGCGCTGCTCTTCGTATTGCTGCGCAACTTCCTTAGCGATCTCGGCCTCCTCTTGCTGCGCGATTTCTCTTTCCTGTTGCACAGCAGCAAGTCGCACGATCTCATCTTGGACTGCAGACTCAACAATCGGCTCGAGCTCGACGTCGACACGCTCCATCTCCTTCCAGCAGGCCTCCCAGGCACCGGCTCGCATGAGGCCGTTACTAGCGTACACCTTGACACGGAAGACTTTGGCTTCCCCGAGAGCGTCGTACCGGATTTCATTTTTGCACGTGGCGCACCAGTGTCGTTTGGAAGCCGATCGTCGTCGCTGCTGGCTAAAATCGTCTTCACTGTCCTCATCTTCTGTAGCTGTTGTCTCGTTTGAGGGCCCCAAATAGTGGCCGCATTCTAGGATCCTTGCGCGTCGCCGAACAGGGAGATCTAAAGCCTCCAGCAGGCGCTCCTCGAGAACTTCATAGTCGTTCTGAGGATGGCCCAGCAGAATGCCCCTCTCAATAACTGTATCGCCAACCCGGTCCTGCAGCATACGCCACGCTTCTCGGAGTGTCTTCGCTTGCTCGCTCATCTCGTTTGGATCCAGGTTGTTGACCAGGTCTCCCCACATCCATCGTAACGGCAGCAGTGTGACATGAAGAAGGACAAGAGGAGCTTCTTGACGAGTCTTGAACCGTGGCGGCGTCGACTTCCTCTTAGGAGAGTACTGTGCTGATGCCGAAGGTGTGCCTACCCTTGAGACTGTCGGAAAGTGCTTCCTACTCGATCGTGGAGAGCCTAGGACGGATGCCGTTGGTGAGGACATTTGTATGGCTCGAACGTCGGAAGGCGTTCTGAAAGGCGGTCGTGGTGTCCCTCTTGCAGTGGGGATGAAATCCTCTTTGTCGTACTGTGAGATGTCTGAAATGCGAGGGGAGCGGGTAATGGTTGTCATATTGTCGGCATAGATCCCCTTGCCAGACTCAGAGCCACCATCGTATGAACCCATAGAGCTGCGTGGGCTCTTATCACTGAAGACATCCTCATCTGTGCCCTCGTGTTGGGAGCTAGTCTCGGCACCCTCGTCTGCCCTAGGAGTGGTATCAGATATCTGTGATACTCCCTCAGGATCTAGCTCGGGTTGCTCTATGTGAGAATGCTCGTTATCATCCGCCTGTACGGAATGATCTGCCATCTCACTGAACGTGGAGCACTCGCCAACTTCCTCCTCTTTACTGGCCTTGTCTTGCTCGATCTGGGCCATGACGTCCCGTGCAGCCTGCTGGATCAGTTCTTCTGTCCTCTTGGAAGCTCTGGAGCTCGCCCTTGTTTCACCCAGCTCTTCCTTTACCATGTCTACGTCGTCTTCCGCTTCAATGCTGGGATGCAGTTCTTGTTCTTCTTGTTGCTCTGATATTTCTTCTTTTTCTTCCTCGGTCGTATTGATTATTGATTCGTCGTCTTTAGGCTCTTTGGCAGCATCTCCTGTCTCCTGTTCGGCGGGCTGGGTGGTGTCGACATCTCCATTGTCGTGCAGGGACACAGACTCAGCTATTGGTTCTGTCGGGTCAGGGTTGGCTGAGGTCTCAGCTGAGTCTTTGAGTGAGACATGATCATCCGCCTCCGAAGTATCATTCGTCTCTGGTGTGTTGTGTTCTTGTGGAGTAACATCGTCGGTGCTTTCGACCTCGTTAGGTGGTGATAGAGTATCTTGATCCATTGAGGCGTTTAGGCAGGATGGGTCGACGTGAATATTAAAATCGTAGTTCGGTTTCGACCGAGGCATAAAAAAAAGAAAAGAGGGAGCTTAAACACCCTTGAACTCTGCTGACTTTATGTGTTGTACAACAGGCGCCTGGCTGAGACCTGTGGCAAGGGGAGAGACGCAGTACGACAGTGATATGTACCGACTAGGTGAAATGCGGGTTTATGGGATTTGTTTTGATGCTACTGTTAAATTGTAGTATCTGCACTTCTCGTTGGTTGGATATGCTCTGATCAGGTTGGTTGGGCGCTTGTCGGTGAGTTGGTTGGGAGAATATTGTTGATATCTGTTGCCCCGTCAACACCTGGACCCCGACACACGTAGTCTCGTGGGTCCTGCGCCAACTATAATTGCACTATGCCATCGAATACAACCGGAATCAGAGAAATATACAATTCAGCGCAAATCGTCACTTTTATTGATTAAGCACACCAATGTTTATCTATGGGCAAGAAGTTTGTGTAGACAGTTTCGAGATAATTGTACAAGTCTTGTTCATGTATCCAATTCCTGAACATCCCTGACGTCATGTGTATAATGCGCATCCAAGCCAGGCTGACAGGAAACACGAACGAGTTGCCAATAACCCCTGTACAAGTACTTCGTAGCTGTCCCGCTCCAAAATTCGACGTGTGAGTCGAAATGTAAGTATGAAAAGCGGTTGGTTCGTAAGGAAGCTTTGAAGCTCTACTCAAGGCACGCATTGAAAAGCACTGTTGACGTAGAACACAGATAACATGTTCTTGAATAATCTAACCGACGCTGTCGTCATCTACTACAGGTTCTATATTACTTGCACGGTCAAGTCTCAGCAGATGCTTGTATCTTGCTGCGACCAAAAGCGCTGGTACCGACTTCGAAAATATTCAAATTACACTCTATAGAACTAAGCAGCGTGAGATAAAGTGCAGTTTTAAGGTGTAGTTAAGAGTATCCGACAGTGATCGCAGTGCTTATTGTTAGTTTCCATTGCGGCAACAACATAAACACCACCGGGGCTGCTGCAAAGCCCACAATGCCTAAAACTCAAGATTCTTGCTTTGCTTCACGCATCTATTCTCGAGCCTCGATAATGCAAAAACCCGCTATTCAGCAAGCGGTCTTTCGAAGCTAGTCGCTATGGCTAAAAGGCGTGGCTACTGCCCCGGAGAAGGCCCTATTTTGCCTAGATTCGTCAAGGCAGAACTACTAGGGGTCGATGGCCAGTATTATCCCGAGCACAAAAGGACGGGATCGCGAAGGTGCGTAGTGCTAATAGAGTCAGCCATATATTCTCTGCTAAATAGTTAACAGAAAAATCAGCGAGACCCAAACCTCGAAATGGAAAGCCTGTCGTACGCCGGACAGTCTGCACAGCACGGAATACAGCAATTGGTAGGCACTAGATAGGCCACCGAGCCAAAACCAAATAGCGCTGTTAGGAATCGAACCTGACGACACTTGTAACCCACCAAGTGCACTGTATGACTGCCCGACCAATCATTAGATCCATTTTAAGGGGCCAACTGCCCCCACAATGCTTAGTCATTCTGACTGTCTTACAGTAGTCGTCCATAAACGACGGCGATTAAACTCTGATACGACTAACACATCAAAACCAGATGTTGCAGACAATGACGCGACCTCTGCAGGCAGTCAGGATATGCTTGGCCTATTCAAACAGCAGCCCGCTCGCATTATTTCAGACTTTACGACATGGGAAAAACAGGGCATATCGATTCTATTCGGCCGCGTCACTGCCCTCGGCTAGCGCTGTGGTCGTTGGCGCTGGGCCCGGCGGCATCACCGTTGTCGGCAATCTGCTTGAGCATGGCGCCAAACTGCAGACCGATCAGCGCAAGTTAGTCTGGGTTGATCCTCACTTCCAAGGCGGGCGAGTGAATGCTCGTTACCGCGAAGTGCCTAGCAATACAAAGGTCAACCTCTTTGTGCAATTCGCCCATGAGGTCCCATCTTTCAAGGCCATCATCGAGGCTACCCCGAAGCCAAACGCCATGACTGCTCTACAAGAGCTGCCACAAGATCAAGGATGTCACTTGAGTTATGCCGCTGATATGTGCCTAATGCTCACGGACGGGCTTGCTAAACACCCTGAGATTCAACAGCAGCAGGGCAAAGTGACGCGTGCAACCTTGGACGAGCGGAACAACATATGGGAAGTTGCTTTGGATGACGGCGGACATGTCACAACATCGAAGATAGCTCTGTGCACGGGCTCTAGCCCAATTTCAAAGGTGTTGCCAGCTATTAAAAAAACACATCAGCAGACCTTGAAGCCAGTTGATTTAGATATAGCCCTTGCTCCATCAAGATTAGCTGAGATCTTCGACCCTGCGGAACCCACTACTGTCGCTGTTGTGGGCGCCTCTCACTCAGCAATTTTAGTACTCATGAATCTAGTCAGCCTCGCTAGTTCATCACATCCTCGGCTGAGTGTCAAGTGGTTCACTCGGAACAAACTGCGCTATGCTGAGTACATGGATGGTTGGATATTACGCGATAATACTGGCTTAAAGGGGCAAGCAGCGGATTGGGCACATCAAAACCTCGATGATGAGACCTTCCCCAATAGCCCTGTCAACAAGATTATCAAGAAAGTCTGGACAGCTAGCAACGAAGACGAGGTTTACAAAGCGGAGCTCCCGGAATGCTCACACATCATCCAAGCTGTGGGCTATGCCCAGAACCCGCTGCCTCTTTTTGAGATCATCGGGAAAGATGGAGGGGTTCCGAAGCCACTGCACGTGGAATTCGACCATCTGACCGGACGGTTCTACAAGAGTGAAGGCTCAAAGGCGAAGGATGAGCGGCACTACGTTCCTGGGCTATTTGGCGCTGGCATAGCATTTCCAGAGCGCGTCACAGACCCTCACGGCAATGTTGAGTATGCTGTCGGCTTCTGGAAGTTTATGAAGTTTGTGAAGAGAGTCATTCCCGATTGGGTCAGCAAGCCTTAATTATCAGCAGGACTCTACGGTCTGTTCTTAAGTTAGAAAGGGTCGTTTCGAAATCCTTAGCATCAATCCAACCTAGGGACCAGTTTACTCTCTTACTCAGAGAGTAGATAGCATATCTATTAATGCGTGTATAAAATCTGGGGTAGATTTCAGGCTGTTCAGACATCTAGACTAGATTTGGCAATTCAAATTGCTATGTATATCATGTCTCCTTACCATTCAATGTATACCTACAGAGATTTATGCAGACCCTCATGCTTTACGACCCAACTACCATCCTGTGGGAAACCTGGCGCATCCTTTGAGCCTGGCCAACCGGCAACCATGTATGCAACTGCAGCTGCGGTCAAATCTTCCCAGAATATCAATTGAGAAGAGACATTACACTTACCAGCGTAAAGAAAGGCCGCATTCCCAGCAATAAATGGCGGCGGCGTACCACCTATATCCATCAGCATTTGAGCCATGTATCGCCGTTGTCTCACAATATCGTTTGAAAAAACCTACCATTGCCTCCTCGCGCAGCAAACCCAGCATCGTCGAACGCCCAATAATCATACGCCGTGAGGTGCCCCACAGCGCGCTCCGGGTTCCCTATCTTCGCCGAGTTGATGGCCAGGACGGGCCGTCCCCAGCCGAAGATCTTCTCGTCCGTCCAGATCTGCGCGACCTTGTCCGCGGTCCGCAGCTCCACGGCCGGGTCGACAACCGGCGTGTCGGGCAGGAAACCCCGCAGCATAATGACGCTGCGCGGGTCGTCGTTTAAATCGGGATCTTCCCACCATGAGCTGTTGAGCCCTTCGTAGACGGTGTAGAGCCCGTCGACCTGGGGCGGCAGAGCTAGGCCTCTGGCCACTGCTGTCCATTTGGTGGGGACGGGTTGTCCGAGGCGCTGCTTCCATGTCCGTGCGATGTCGAGACCGTAACGCCAGGCCGCGACCTACAGACTGTGAGTACTAGCTACTGTCATTCAGAAGTGGCAGGGCGACCAACTTCGTAGGCTAGATTGAGAGATTTTGTGGGGGGCGTGTTCTCTGTAACCCCGTATGCACTGCGAAGAGAGATTAGATTTTTCAGCGCCCGTGTCTAGGTCAATGCTCACGGAGGTCCAAGATCGTATCGCCCGGACGTGTCGTTAAACCAGGCATACGAGGCCATATATTCAGCCGTGGCTGTGAGGATGCGATCCCAGCGTTCCAGCGTGCCTCTCGTTGGTGAGATCCGGTATCTGAGCTCGGCGAGGAACATTGGATGCGGCTTGAAAACTCATATCACATTAATCACCGGTCTCGCTCATCATCCTTGAGCCGTGTTTGGTTTCACGAAACCTACCTGTTGCCACATCAAAAGACCGTTAACGCCGCCGGGCGAGCTTCTTCCTGTACTCGTCTCGGTCATCTTTGGCCACCTACACACGGCACTAGCTGTTAGATGTCTCTTTCACATTCGAAAAATTCGGTGCGGTAAATACCTGGCCCCTTCCCAGCCCATGGCCTTTGCCCTCGCCAAAGATGAGGGCAAGAATGTCTCATAGACCTCCGGGAAGATATCATCGAAATGCTTTTCTCGCCCCCATGTGCACCACTGGGCATTATGCCAGACTACCTGCTCCATGTGGAACTTCCCTGTTTTTCTCTCAGTGTCCCTCCCACCGTGAACGCATTTTAAATACGCAGGGAAAAATCTTACCGTACCACCCGTTGTTCATCAAGCCGCTTTCCTGCGGCGACTGACCGCTTGCTGCGCTGTTTACGCGCATGTGGTACTGCGAGAGGATAATTCGTCGCTGCAGTTCGTTTGCTTTCGGGTTCCGAGACGAGGTTAAATCCACGAAGCCGCCCTGGGTCCAGTACTGGTTCCAGCCCTCAGAGTTGCGCTTCCGGATCACAGATGGCAGGGGTGCCTTCTGGTTCTCTGGGGCGAAGTTCGCCGAGAACTCAATAGCGCGGTTGGTAGAATTCGACTTTCTGGACAGGGTATACCGGTGAGCTGTAATTGCAGTTGAACCTTCAGGTTCATTCTTTGACAGGGCGAGTGGCACGTCAGTAGGCCAGCGCAGATTCACGAAGTAGTTGGTTTCCTGCATCTCATGGTGAATATGAGCTCCGCCACGTTCGGCGGATTTAGCAATGGACGTGCTGTGGTTCAGCGGAAAGTTGTATAGTCCTACAAAGACCTCGTACTTGTAGGTCGTACTGTGAACCGGCGGGTAGGGGAAATCTAGCTCAACCTGCAAGGCACCCGAGGCGACGAGATCTGACTCGATCCGAAAAGCGACTGAATCCGAACTGAAATCACCTTGCGTGATAACCTTCACGACCTTACGAGCGACTTTGAAGGTCGATGTTATCACGCCATTCCAGACATCGAGCTCTTGCACCGGGTCTGAGATTTGTGTCGCTGACAATGTCATGCCCTGGTATTTCAGACCGATGCGGCCTAAGTTGATGCGATTTGGATTGCTTATGAGCCATTGACTTGCCGCTGGCAATTTTGGGTCTGGAATGTCGTAGGACACATTCCTCCCGTGCGTCAGCATCGCCACACCATGGTCGTCGTTAATGTCTTCTCTACTAGTACGTTAGAGGCACGGGATAGCAGCACAGTGTTATGTTCCGTTACATACCCATCAGCTGGCAGAGAGTCGTTATGCCAGGCCCAACTTGAGAGAGTGTTGAAGGGAAGGAAAGTCTACTTACCCAGTCAGTCAGCCGATTCCTCGCTTGGGATCGTCTATACTCACCTGCATCCCGGTGTTATCGACATTGTAAGCAAAGTCCCCGTTGCCTACTTGAAGAGGTGTAGTCCTGTTGTCAATCAAAGCTGTACGAATAACATTATATCTCGAAACAATCCCTTGTCTGTTAGTAAATCAGTAAGGGCTCTAAGTCCAAAAAGACTATAAGTGGCAGACCTGTCAATGGTACACGAAACAGTGCTTATAAGCAATAACAGCGGGAGTAGTATCACGGCGTAATCCATGACGAAGATATTTATTCTTACCATAAGCATAGGCTGAGATCTTATGAAGGAATTATGCGAAATTCATTTCCAAGCTCATATAATCGGTTGTTACTCTATATGACCAAATTCTTCCGTTTCGGTACTCAACCTCCGGGGTAAGGGTACCCCGAATTTCTGGGTACCCCTCAAAACTGGTGATCGTAGCTTAAATCTAGACTTACTTCATCGTGTAGCAACGTGCCAACAACAGCTTATGCTGAACTTTGTGTTTCAAGTGCGGTGCATGCACCCTTCTGCTCTTGACAAGATCTTAAATGATTTCGTAAAGGTTAAGCAGGGTCTGAAACACCCTTCGGTGCCGATACTGAACTGATTATCCAAGATTGCTTGGGCGCAAGCTTGAGGTCCCCTGAAACTCTTATTTTACGTATAGATTGCTTACCATGTAGTTCTTTGCCTCATATTAGTAGACCTAATGCTATATGCTATGCATATGAAGCACTTCGTCAAGAAATATAGCATCGAACTACAGTATTTGACCAGTAAAATCATCCTAGCTCGTCGGCTTTAAGCTGAACCAATGAAAGATCTCAGAGCTCCCCAGTGGGCAAGGGCCGTTGCCATGACGTCATGACACATGCTAGAGGACAAAACAGATTAAAATTCCGAGCTCGACCAACCAGCTAACCGTCACTAGCACTTAGTTTAGAGTTTATTTGTACACTTACACTAACAATTCGCCTGGAGCATTCCTTGTAAGATGGCGCGTCTTTGGCATAACACATTTCTTGATTTGTTCTCGTATCGTCGACTCTGGCTATTCCCGCTCTTAGCTGGCACAAGCTTTTTCATAACTCTTACTATCCTGTTGATTCGCTGGCTGTCGCTTGGCCAACCGCAATATCCGGGCCAGGTCAACCCAGACGTGCCTTTTGTCAGTGACGTTGCCGCGCAGACCTTCAAGCCGGTCTTCATCGTTGGGAGCGCAGTAACTGGTGTTTGTTTCTTCGGCACCGTGTTCGCCGTTCATCATGTGCGCTATTCGCCAAAATTCTACGGACTTACTGATGATGCGCGCTGGAGGCAGGGCGCCAGTTTCGTTGCTCTTATATCGGGGCTAGCCGCTGCTGTAAGCTTAGTCTTTCTCAGTATCTTCGACACTAATAACGCGCATAAACGGCATCGATATCTCCTAATGGGAACCTTTGGGGCGCTATTTGTCAGTGCACTCACAACAACGGTTGTGTGGTGGGATCAGACACATGGACCAGTTGTATTCACCGGCCTACGAAAATGGTATGACTGTCTTGCATAAGTATAATATTGTACGACGTCTGCTGATCCTACATAGGTGTATCTTAAATGTTTCTTTGGTCTTCTGCCAGTTCCTAATCGGGCCTATGTTTGTGGCCTTGATGTATTCTGGATACTACCGAGCAGCAGGCATTCTAGAATGGTGTCTCACCTATCTAGGTTCACTCTGGCTGCTTTCTTTTATTGGATACACAAGGTAAGTTTATCTGCCAGCCTCCAACACGAAATGCCCCTCACTGACGGACTTAGATTCAGGGAGGACGAAAAGCCAGAACTTGAGTCCCAAGGCGAACGGCAGCCACTGCTGGTATAGCCACCCCACAATCCCTCTTTTCCTTGCCGTTAAAGGAGTTAATACTGTGACGAGAAACAACGCCGTTATCGCCGAGTAGGCAGCAACGAGATTTATACGCAACAAATACTCTTTTTTACCAGGCGCTTCTAAACGGTTGCTCCATGAGTCTGCCGTCTTGAAGGCCATTTCATCTCCACTCCTCCTTATTGACTAAGGCGCATTAGTTTCTCCTAAATTACTATGCAGCCCTGGAACCAAGCGTCATATTACAGAAGATCTAAATATGTCTGACTATTGGGCTTTGCTCCCCGGTACAGGCGACGTTGTTGACTACAATGCCATATTTAGCCAGTTCCTCCTCAATTGCCATTAGTACAGGGGCATTTTGAAAGTCAGAAGGGACAGATCCACAACTTACCCGAAAGCCGGCCACAATCGCGTCATCAGGTTTCTCGCGAAATGAGGCAATGGTTCTAGGAAGGACTACAATACTTTCACCCAGCAATTGCTTTTCTCGGTGACTCTTAAATGATCCCGAAAGCATTTATTGCCCTCTAGACATAGACGGCCTAGCGTACTAGAAATTCTAAACTAGAAGAAGAAAAGTGAAAAAGAGAGAACGAGAGACCTCAGATATTGGTCACTATCTAAAAGAAAATTTGGCATGCGCACAAGTGGCGGGATTTCAGAGCCCAAGTCTCCGAAACCCGTAAGAAAAAGTCACTCAGAAGCCGCTCAGTCTCGTCGCCCGCTTAGTCTTTGCCCGTCCAGATCGATCTGATACCCCTAAGTGGGGGCTGCTTCACCAGCGTAAACCTCCAAGGAGCGTCCAAGCGGCACAAAGTGTTCTAATTGTGGTGAATTCTGGGGATGGTGGGAAAGGGAGCAGAATCAAGCGACTCTAAGTCCTCTCTGCAGGAAACGACTCAGCGCATCAACCGCGGTTGTAGCGGTGAGATTCGGAAAGCAGAAGGAGAAGGCTTCAGCTAGTAGAAGATTGGTCTGAGGCTCGGCGCGGAAGAAGAGCTTCATCCAGAACTCCCCGGGGTGAGTTTGATGTACTAGTTCCAGGTGTAGCAGACACGTTGGGCTCCATTTAACAATGTCCTCATGTCTAGCTCCAGTAGGATTCTCTCGAGAATCTCGGGCGTGTCTAAGACCCACTGCACAGCTGTTGGTTGTACTATTTTATGATCTCTAGTAGATGGGGATAGGTTGCCTGTTGGGAGTAATACCCTAGGCTAAATAGAGAAGCCACTAACAGGTGTGCATTAGGGTTGCGTTTTCTATAATAATATTTCAGCCAGGAACGTATGATGTTCTAGACAAAAATTGTGCTACATGGATATAGTTATGAACAGCATTCCAAGTGATAATCATCGACCTGGATGCTCAAGGGGTATGTTAAGGTTATTAGGGGGTTTTAGTAGTCTTGCTAGATGATCAGATAGTGTATGTCACTCCGTTTTGCTTTGGAATTATCTAATTCTTGATATTGCCGCATACCACGACTCAATAGTGAATACATTGTAATGGAGGCTGTGATCAAATACCACTCAGCAACTTAGTTGCGTTCGCGATTGATCCCACCACTTCGCATTAGCCTAAGGTTTATTTTATTTTATTTTATTTTATTTTATTTTATTTTATTTTATTTTATTTTATTTTATTTTATTTTTAAAGAGCAGGAAAAAACATCTTCATCAAATAACGGCTTTATATAATCTCATATGTACGCACTAAACTTTCAAAGAACAGGCATACAGAAAATTACTGGCTTAAATTAGTGAAACCACAAAGTGGCCATGGGTTGTCAAGAAACACGCCAGAAATATGGTAAGAACTTGCCCGTAAATACAAAGTTTCAACTAATCAGGAAATACACATGATTTCCGTACCCATATGTTAACTATGGTTTAGGAAGAGAAGCTCGGTTTCCTGCTACAACAAATATCTATATTGAAAGTGTTTCAGAAGCTGACTGTATAACCACGAATTAGCTATGTGTGGTGCTAATGGTGTTTTTTTTTTTTTTTTTTTTTTTTTTAAATATGCAGTCGAATGTATAAGCTGATAATTCTAGAAAACCTGGGTCATATTCCGTAGTTTTTATGCCGCATACTGCCAAGCTCCGGTTTCCTCTACTGAACATTCCTAAATGTCTTGTGTCTGCGCTATTCGTACACTATAGGAGGGTTTCTTCGCGAGAACCACCTTGGCAATTTTTGCCATCTATTCCATAGCCGAAGTCGTGCGTTATTCCTCCTTCTCGTCCCCTTTGCCCTTCGATTCATAGCCAAATGGTCGGCGGAAGATCCATACGAGTGGTGATGCTTTCCAAAGAGGTAATCGCTCTTCGCTGTCGTTACTACTAGTAGTAACAGAAATGCAGGACCAAAGAATACAAGCGCGGCCAGCGACGCGATCCAAGGCCACTCAACGACGAGGCAGGTTACGTAATGGTCAATATCTCCCAAAGCAGGATCATTTTCATTATCCGACAGTTCCGGATTCATACGGATGTCATTCGTCAAGGACATCGAAAGGTTCGAGAAGATGCTATTCACACTTGCAAAGCTGACAACGTTAAAGTTGTATATCTGGCGAATGTTTTCCAACCCGCTGGGAGCTCGATCAGGAGCTGAATTCATAGTGACAATACCTTGTAAATGAGCTTTCAAGGTATTCTGAGGCAAAAGGATTGTCTACTAAAAAGATGCAGTGTACGTGCACCACCATAGGGATCATGCTGCAGAACAACATAACCACTCTTTGGATTTACTCGTGATGGAGGGGATTTACTTGATCATGACGCTGTAATTCTATGAAGATAAAAATGTATTGTAAAAGAACGTAAGTAATAATAATAACTAGCTAAGCAACACGATGAAAATAATGGCTTTATAACAGCCCTGTACCCACTCAACCGGCCCACCAATCACACTACCCCATTTCAATATGTGCTGTGTTTATGGCTGTGGTACACTCTGTACGTTGATAGGGCGGGTATAAGAGTGGCCGTGGTCGCCAGCTCTAGGATAGGAGGATTGATTTGCTACAACAAGCCCCCACTTCTTTCCAAAGCAGCTCGTCTTCTCGTAAGCTGCTTCACTCAACTTGCCCAAGTACGAAGCTAACCTAGGCAGAATTCTACCGGCCCAAATCACCATTCACAACCAACAATGGCGAAACGGACTCTCTACCTTGTCACCTACGACCGCGGCACATATTCTACAACTGGGAAGGTGAAACCATACCACTGGTCCTACTTTATCCGGACTGAAGTCAGTGGGAGCAAGTACCTCGGTATCGAACATCAGCTACGCGGTATGCCAGGAGCTTTCTACTACATGGGCCCCGAACTAGTGGACTTAAACAAATCTGACTCTCGTAAAGAGGAATTGGAAGTAGGGGAGATTGACGAGTCGGCTTTACCTAAGGTTCACGATATTCTCAAACAGCTCCGTATTGA
This sequence comes from Xylariaceae sp. FL1651, assembly GCA_025201745.1. Taxonomy (NCBI): domain Eukaryota; kingdom Fungi; phylum Ascomycota; class Sordariomycetes; order Xylariales; family Xylariaceae; species Xylariaceae sp. FL1651. The sequence continues at coordinate 1,102,819 of MU624231.1, forward strand.
CAAGGTGGAATCGTCTGGTTGGAATTGTCAAGACTGGACCCTGGATGGGTTTGAAAAGTTAAAGGCGCAAGGCTTGGTGTATGAGTATCTCACTCCAGACGCTGTGAAAAATTGGTTGCGAGAAACCTGAGCTACACATGCTAGATACCACTGGCAGAAGCTCTGCTTCAGCCGCTCGTTAAAACATCTCAATTTCCATATTAATTTCGGCCTCCTTGTTATGCTCTAGCATTATTATCTCGACGATAGCGTGCCACCATGGTCTATTCCGAGCACCGTAAAGCGCTTTCCTCTACTCCTACCATGCGGGCCAGTAACCTGCCATCTCTCAATCTAGAATCCTTGTAATATCACCCGTAGCCTCGTTAACAAGTATATTTTCTTTAGACAGGTCAGCATGCGCGAACATGATGCCGTGGTCGTCTGAAAGACAAGCCCGATATTTGTCCTCTAATTCCGGCCGAGGGCAATCTCGTACCGGAGCGACGAGAAAGTCGTGAAAAGTGCTAACGGATTCGAAAGGTCAGCAAGTGGTGAGATTCATCAGTCGATGGTCGAATGCCGTCCCTCTAGAAAAAGATTCGATCCAACCCGGTGCAGGCGGATAAAGGCTATATAACTGATTAAGATGTGATTTTAACGAGTAAACCATCTGCGACCGAGCAGCCTCATCTATATTTGACATGCCTGGCCAAGCTGCCGTCCAGGAAGTTCTTCCTTGGTGAGCCAGGCAGGATTCTTGTCTCCGTTGGCGTAGACTTCAAATACAGCTGGGACTGGAAGAGATGTATTTCCCCTCACAAATTCCATCGCCTCGGCCTCCCTACGAATGCAAAAGGCGTCACCTTTTTTTCGTATTCTCCTGGCGCCGGCAGACGTGACTCGCTGAGACGAACTGAGGCCCACTAGCTGAGGACATGAGGAGAATGTCTCCATATTTAATAGGCTGGATAGCGATGATTTCTCCTTTTGTATTCTTGCGTTGCCCATTGCTTTGGTAGGTAGTACGAGATTAAGATATGGAATGAAGAGAGAAGTTCAACGCAATAACCAAGCTAACGCCGACATATGCATGGACCATTAAATAAAACATCCCAGTCTACTAAGTACCAGTCTCATGAAACCAAACCACCCGCGCCACTGCTACGCTATACTGGCAAGCTCAGCTATTCTCGAATGGATTTATCAATAAGGCCATGCGTTAATATAGTGGCTTGAAATTGGATTAATACTTATATACTGAAGCAACCTACACGATATCTTAATTGTAGTAGAATTCTACTTCCTCTTCATCTTCGCTAAAGTCGCCAGAAGAATACAACTCAAAAGAAATCGAACAGCTACAGCTCCAGCTTCCTTCGGACTCTGCAGATGCCTATGAAATTCTGTTCAATTCGCTAAGAAGAGTACGAGAGGCGAGAGGCGCAAACCACGTACTCATGTGGCTCTGAATGGAAGTCGCCAATGATTCGATATCATCACTCAAGTTAGCGCGATGATTTTGGCTCTATGTCCAACGTATCGTCCGACCTGAGAGTCGCGTATGCATCGACATGTGTTTTCGAGAATTTTCGTGCTGATACCTTGTTCATGAAGAGAATATCCAGTTCTTCGTAAGTGCGGCCTTTAATCTCAGGTAGACGGAAATAAGCCCAGACAAAGACAAGAAACGCTGTTCCACCCCAGAAAAAGCCGCTCTTGCCACTCCAATTCCATTCTACCGGGCTAATCATGTAGGTGTTCAGGAATTGCGAGATAATGTTAATTACCTGATATGACACTCGTGAGAGCACCACAGACAAAGGACGAAGCCGGACCGACGATGTCTCGGAGATAATACTATACTGTAAAAGCGTTCAGCGTGACATCAGACAGTAAGGAGAAGGATCCTTACAGCTAGGGGGCCGATTGTTAAAGAGTAGATGAAAAGCCAGAGAACGCAGAGACCACCTGACGCCCAAAGGCCTCCATTTTCGCCAACAGAGACGCTTAGAATACCAACGATGAGTAGAATGAGGGAGAGGGAACCCATTCCAGATATGTAAAGAGAGCGTCGACCCCAGTACGTAATAAGGAACCATGATCTATGCAGTACGGTCAGCAAAAGCTAAGTGGGTTAGTTCAGTTAGAGGCCACTTACAGGACAGTCCCGATGAATCCGAATCCTTTGGCGCCTAGGCTCAGGTAAAACGAGGCAGCCGTGGGCAGGCCAGCTGTGGTGAAAAAGTAGGTGGGAGTATAGGCAAAACTGCTTCCAGAGAGAATTTGGCCTGCGAATGCAACGCAAACAATCTCTGTCCGACGCAAGTTCACTCCTTTGAAACAGTCGGCATATGTCGCGCCCTTGGTCGCCTCAGCTTCCATTCTGTTAGTGTGCACCATCATGGCAATTTGGTTATTGATTTGCTCCTCTGACTTTCCACCACTCAGCCTCTTGATTGAAAGCTTCGCTTGTTCTAAGCGCTCGGCGCGGACAAGCCACCATGGGCTCTCGGGAGCTAGATAGCATATAATCATTAGGGGAATAGGCCAAACCTGTCACGCGTCTTTGTGTTAGTGATATAGTTGCATTATCATGTTGAGCCACGTACCCATTGAACCGCAAAGGGAATGCGATAACCCCATTCACTTGTGATGGTTAGACAGCCTGTCAATACTCCAGCCGCTAAGAGCTGACCAATGGCCCAGCACAAGTTGACGTATGTAGTCATATACCCACGCAGATTCGTAGGGCAGACCTCCGATGCGTAGGCTGGAGCTAGGGTGGCAAAAACGCCCCAAGATAGACCACAGAGAATCTGGCCAGCCAAAAGTGTGCGGAGATCACCGGCCAAGAAGACGATCAAGATAAAGAAATTGAGAATTCCCAGTGACCCGATCATGACCCATCGGTATCCGTATTTTGAAGCAATGTACCCATTGATTAAACCACCTATGCGAAGTTATGCTTAGAAATAGCGCTGAATAAATGGTAGCTACAGTCACAGTCTTACTACGTACCAATGATAGCACCAGCAGTACTGCCTTGGTTTAGGCCCGTTTGCCACGGCCCAGAGATTTGCCAACCGGTTTCGGGACCGTAGTAGCTTCCGAACTTCTTGTTGAACTCAGGATAGGCGAACAGAGTACCAATGAGAATAGTATCGTAACTTGATGTATTAAGTCAGTAGACTTTCATTTCGCTTTGTATCCATATTGAATGTTGTCAATAGCTTACCCTTCCATAATGATAGTTAATGAGATCAAGAACGACCACATCACGGCTTTGCGATTCTCCTTTAGAGCTTGAAAAAAGGTCTGCGCATGTTCATCATCAGTTGCCTGTTTCGCCTCGAACATAGCGCTGTGTCCCAGCTTCTCCTCCAACGCCTGGTCGGCCACCTTCTGCGCAGTAGTGGTCTGAACGTTTGACGCCATGGTGAAAGTCCGTCTTAACCGGCGTCAGCTAAAAGTCAGTTCTCGTTTCGACGGGGAAAAAACAGCACGATGAGCCCAAATAGCTCTGCTTGAGCTTTCTTGGGCAAACGTCGCATTATAAGTCGATTTGCTTGTCGGTAACGAGGTATCATCGGTCGATAGAGATCCTCACCATGGTACCCTAGTCCTGAACCCTCGTGACCGCCAGACGCGGTCCAATAACTCGGAGCTAACCGGCTGGGGTAAATAAACTGGACGAGCAAGTTTGGAGAATTTGGGGAAACCTGGGGAAGCCAAATTCTCGGCCCATCCACTTGCATGGAACTATTTTCAAGCATCGCGAAAAATTATTCCACCAATACCATGCCCTCACCGGCTGTCTAGACTCTACACTTCGGCCTCGATAAGCTACACCGCATATCCTTCACATTCCTTGCTTGAACCCAGCACTTATATTGCTACAAGAAACTAAGTGTGCACTAAACTAAGCGTGCTAGTGATTACAAATAATTACTAGGAATAAGCCTGTCGTTTCTAGGTCTTGAAACCGCAATCAGAGAAGCAACAGAAATTTTTTAGCAGATTTTCCCGAAAAGTACGTTTAGTGGAATGGTCGTTATTAGCAACCCCCTGCGAGCCGAACACCACTTGACAACGTGCCGGGTGGCGCCAAGGGAAGTACGGCCCGAGATTGCGACGGGCGAATCAGTAACTACATCCTTAGTAATTTAGCTACGATCCGGGTTCTCTAAGTAGACTTCCAAACCTTTCAAGATTAGGCCGCATATCCTGGTGAAAGTAGGCAAAAACTCTAGTACTGTGGCTTCTTAGTAACGATACTGGTGGTGCTACTAGGCATTTCTAAATTCCCAATATTGCCAATCAAAAATAGTCAGCATCAGTACCACGACCGCTCTCGTATATAGGAAATCTCAGACAGTAGTAGCAGTGGAGCTGTCAGTCTATAAATTTCACGAGACACGTATGCTTGTAGTATGCTTGTAGTATAACTGTCTTTGCGTGATAAGACATAGACACGTGCGCAGGCGTTCCCTTAGTCATCGCTTGAGTAACTATGTCTTTGGTCTAGGAGGGACAAGTGGTCTTCCTGCCTAGGTTGAATATTTCTGAAGCAGCCAGATTGGTACATCACCAGACATCTTTACTAGACTGGAGAAAGCTGCCACAGAATAAAATGGTTTGTAGTGATACTCAAAACGGGTCCGCAACACGTTGATTAGCAGAGTGATTGAGACTAGCGTGGTCGAACAAAGAACGATGATAGTTGCTAAACTATCAGCGTCAAGTCCTAAGTGATTAACTGGGAAAGGAAAACACAAACGTGTTTCGCGGTATGTATCAGTTAATAGTTGTCTTCGAGCAGTCTCTGTGGTCCTTGGCAATTACTTTTCAATTTTCGAGCGGCCTTGTTCCATCACTATAGAGATGTTAGACTTTGTAAAGACTGAACATCTTCTATCCTGCAGAACGTTTAGGGAGATACTGGCTGAAAAGACTAGGCAGTGTGAGTGGGGTTGTTGGTGGTGACGATGTGGCAACGATGAGACTCAAATGCAAGACCCGACGAGATTAGGGATGGCAAGAGCCATTCATAGCCTGATAGAGCTCCCTAGCGTAATTACCAGGTGTGGCTTTCGCCAACAGCTGGTATAAGATCACCAACCTAGTTTCCACCTGGTGCAGCATATTAATGATCATATCTCAACTTTTGTATTAAGTTGTAACAGACCACAGCACGCTGCTTCAAACTACGGCTTAGCTTATAAATTTGACTCGGAAACTCGAATTGAAAAAGTACATTGCAGCCAATGGAGAAGCAGGACCCTCATGTGAAAGGAGAAGATCTGTAGTAGATTTATAGAAGTTGCTGGGCTTTGAACTGTCCTCGAGACGCTATTAGACTCAGAATAAATGAACGGTTTGGAATGGGGGATATTTATAAAAAATAGCAGAATAGCCACGTGTATGACGCTCTTCTTAATGGAAGAAATGCAGGCATAATAAACTGAAGCGGTCCGCTGGTACGATCGCTTCATAATTGGAAAGTTAGTTTAACTTCTCTTCTAATGCGGCCTACTTCGAGGCATTTTACTAGCAATCAAAAGTCCGTCTGATTTCTTGTATTAGTAGTATTCGTAGAGCTACAATCTCATAAAGCCGAAAGCTCTATGACAGCGTTGACGCTCTAGATGTGTCTGGCTACGACGGGGCTTTAAGCCGCTGTTATTCTGAGTTGTATTGACATTTTCACCAAACTTAAAGAACCGACCGACAAATATACCGAGCCAGCGGCCTTATGATCGAGACATTTATGATAGCTTCTTTGGCGTTTGAATATACTACACTATACTGACTAAAACACCACTATTGAATCTCCAATGTTGAAATAATATTTAAGAACGAAAACACATTGGATTCTTCAGTTTAAGTTACGCTTTCAAATTAAATACCATAATAAAGAGGTCAGTGATTGATTTGATCTCAATGGCGCGAAAAGACAAAGTCGCTGCTTTAATTACGCATGACTAAATGTTATCAGCCGATTCCTCCTGTTGAGGAAGACGTCGGAGTATTCGAAACGGACATTTCTAAGATAGAAGCGTTTTAATTATAAAAAATAATTCATGTTAGAGGCCTGATTTTATTTTTAAAGCTTGTAACCTAGTCATCTGTATTTCATCGTTTTAGCATTTAACAGAAAGATCCAAACTCCCTACGAGAGGTGCTAGGTATAGCTTTCATTAATGATATATGATCGCTTTCACAGCCTTATATATTTAGCCGTTTCCCGACACTTCGCCCTTGAACCCCTCAAAATACCTGGGAATCCTCGAAGGGATGTTGATGTTAAGATGATTAAGTATATAGGCTTTCTCTCTACCAGAGGTATAGCTAGAATATTGAGAGCTCGACATTGTCGACAGCTGGTCGGACTCGTCCATCACTCCCTGAATATGAATCCCAATATTTACGGATTATTATGACGAAAGCTCGCTCCGATGAGTATAGGGGGACAGCTCTACCGGCTGGACGCCTTGCTGTGGGAACTGTTGCGGGAACTGTGGCTTCGGTTCTGGTGTCATTATTTCGCTCACATGAGCGGGTTCTCTTCGCCGACGGAAAAAGAAGAAAACGGCGGCTCCTAGGAGCGCGAGGCCGGCAATACCGGCACCAACTCCAATTCCAGCTTTTGCACCCGTCGATAAACCTCCCTCGGCCAATTGGGAACTAGAAGGCGCTGGTATCGTCGTAGTAGTACTGGTAATACTACTGGAGATTGCTGTCGAAGTTGTGGAGGCTGGCTGGACTGATGGCAAGTCTGTGCTTTGGTAGAGAAGCTGGAATAGCGGTGCGTAGATTGTTACGACACTGATTACCGTAGTTGAAGTTCCTTCAGTTGCTGTAGAAATTCCTCCAGTTGCTGTGGCCGTAGTTGGCACTCCGTAGTAGTTAAAACCGTTGCTCGTTCCCGAAGAACAGTGTACAGCGGCGAACGACCCAGTACTGGCAATGCTATAGCATGTCTGGGCCCCGTCGACACCAGGGTTGAATTTGCAGCGAAACCCACTGTATTACATGCGAGTCAGACTCTCCAGTTAAAAAATAGTGATATTTGTTATTTATGAGCTTCATAATGGACTCACGTTGGGCAGCAGCCCACTGCTGTCTCGCTCTCTAGAAGCGGGAACTGGAAAGGGAACCCGCCGTTCACAGTCCCGGTAGCAACACAAGAGGTTGCATAGCCGGTGGGACAGGAACTGCCAGGCGAATAAAAGCCCCAGCCGAGTAAGGCTTCACCTGTTGATATGGACGGATTCTCGCGCGAGGGCCAGCACTGGGGATCATCCTGAACACCTTGTGTGTTACCAGCGTTGTTACTGCAGGTCTGCGCCTGCCAAAAGACGTCGCAGGTGTCGCACTGCTGGACCGCCACAGTGCAGCTCCCAGGATATGCGAACGCAGTTGTGAGAGGACCAAGATTCAACCGAGACGTCGTCATATTAGCAACAGCGGCGAGGGAGTCGCAGGTTGTCCCAGTTTGTCGCTATCGGTGAGAGAGATGCTTGACGTAAAGAGCGAGAGGTCATATGCATTCACGAACGGCGCAGACTACAAAGGCTGGGATCAAACGTTGAAGACAGGCCGCCTTCAGGGGCTGAAAGCGCGGGCGTGTGGCGGCGAAAATGCTGACTGGCTGATTGAATGGCCGTTTATTATTAGGAGTACAAGAAAATTCCTCTCGAGAATATTATATTTTAACGAGGGGAATCCTTTATCGCCTGAGGTCAACTATTCTTTTATTTCTGTGCTGGCTAATAATGAATACTTCCATATTGGTTCCGTTAGCAAACACTTGACTTTATTTCACATAGCACGTTAAAAATAAAAATAAAAAGAGAAAACAAAACTAAGAAGAGTCGTGAGTAAGTTGAGGATTGCGGAGGACATAGAAACGAAAGACCTCGATGTCCTACATACGCCTGTATGTGCATATGTCGTAGGATGGGCAGGCCGTGCAAGATACTCAGTGGACTATTAGAGGAGAGGTAGCAACGGGAATGCTGACGACCTGTTAATCTGTGCATGCAAAAGGCATAAACATTATCATTACATAGTTGGCGTTGGGTAAAAGACGGCTCCACCAGGTACCACTGCTATGGGGAATACACAAACTACACACTAATTCGTGCGGGCCCTAATCCACAATACTTGACAAGGGGGATCTTACAAGGGGATAGGATAGTAGGTATTGGCGCCTGAGGATGGCCTACTTGTAACTTAGCATGTCACTAAAAGTTAATACGCACTGCCTATGTGTCTGGATTTGAGCAGCTTAGGAATAACGTGATAGGACAGCAGAGCGATTCGATCGTGATGTGAGTGGAAATGACAGTCTGTAGACGGCAGTCGTCATTGGTGGTCCGATTCCTTGGCATCAGCGCTTCTTCTCAAAGTAGGGGAGGCAATTTATAGTTCATTTGGGGTCCCTTTACGAGGTAATCAGGAAGGATCCAGAATCCCCCAAATCTGCAAGGCGGATCTACGTGGACTCCATGGCTTTATGAATTTGACATGGTATTAGTGAGTATGTGTTGTCTCGGTAAGAACGAGTTGCTACATGAACAGAGGCAGGGCATCTAAACGTGGCCCAAATCATGAGTTGACCAGTCTGACTTAAATTGATTTAGATTCGATAAAAATAGTTATAGAACTAATGAGAAGTATGTTAATAAAATGAGATTAAAAGACAAGGCAAGCGAGAAATTAAAGGAGTGAAATAAAAAATCCAAAATTGTAAAACAATGAGAAAACGACAAAAAAATTTTGTCCTCGGTGAGGCTCGAACTCACGACCTTTGGATGGCCCAATCTAGGATTGAATCATATGAATATGAGACCAACGCTCTAACCAACTGAGCCACGAAGACATGTTCTTTTTGTTATTGACGATCGAGATGTTATAGTGCTCTATAGACCCTAAACTCAGAAGTCGACAGATAGGCTATTGGCACAGCACTTATTTCCCTCATTTAATTGGATAATTTCGTGCTGCCCGCAACAGTAGTACCCCGAGAAATTTCCCACCAGCGGAGCTAGCTAGGCTTGGCGCATTGCTAGCGTGCTAAGCTCACTTCGCTTTTTCTCCGAAGTACCAAGTACAAGCGCCTTCAAAGACTTACAAGCTTGTTGTGCTAAGATAGCACTGCTATTAGGCTGAATGCTAGCGGTTTGATTGGGTGTACTTGGGAATATTCACTGCTGTTCGTGCACGTGTGCGATAAAGGAATACATTCACTCACCAGCCCCAAGTTCAACAAAGACTTAACAACAGGATCGGGAGTGCCCTATTTCAGCTCAGTTCACAGGCTGGGCTAACGGCTATCCGCTTCCTATCATTTGCGGTACTTGTATGGTCCTAAGTAAATTGTGACCTTCAGTCCCATTCACATTGGCGTTCGTCCTTTTCGTCGTGTAGGCTTCGCTTTCTTTGCATGCTTTGTGCCTTGAGACTCACTGTGAGGCTTGCCGAATTATTAGAGCTGACGCTGTCATTCAGGCTGTACATTAGTCAACCATCTGTCATATTAAAGTGTGTTGAATAGAGGTTGTGTCATTGAACGCAGAAGAATTGCTATAACACACCGACTGAACACCAAGAATTCGTGAAGCCAGCCTTGTTAGAGATATGTGTTAACTGAAGCAACGGAATCTGCGGTTCTCGTCTGCCAGATACAAAAGTAAATAATTGCTAAACGTGTATGCATACATAAATTTATGATAGCGATGTTGAATAAAGTGAAAATTAATCACGATGTGGAAATTGAATCCCAATTATCGTACACTCAAATCATACCGAAGTTTGGTTACCGTGGCCAAGTTTAAGGCGAAGCTGGGGATTCTGTTGAAACAGCTAAAGAGGAGTGTGACAGGCACCTTACTGAAGGCAACGGTTGTCAACACACTCCAGCCAGCAGCTAGAGTGTATAATGTAATATACTGCTTATATACGAACAGCTATTCTAGGGTCAACGTAGCTTTCCTGGGTTTCGAGATAATATGGTACAAAAATGCAAGAAGCCATAAAAATATAACCACGCTCTAAACATCCCATTCCTAACGCGGTTCAACCAAGACTATAGAGCAGGGCATTAGCGCTCAGCTCGAGCCAGCATCAACATCACCAGCTAATTTGACAACATCCGCCCAATCCTTAGGCCTCACTCTTCCCCCTTCCAACGCACCGTTCAGGTAGCCCTCAGCCTCGGCCGCCCAGGCGAGCAGCTGCTCTTCCGCCCCCCACTCGCCCATGGCCATGAGGCCAATGGGGAGCTTCCCCTCCCCTTGCTCCGGCTCGGCGTAGCCAACCGGCGCGCTCACGGCCGGGCAGCCCGTGGAGTTGGCGAGCCAGATATACATCATGATGCGGACTGTTAGGTTGCCGTCGCTGAAACCGTAGGCCTCGTCTCCGGGGTGGACTTTCCATCCCGCCTCCGGCGTCGTCGGCGTCACGATGAGCAGGCCCGGGTGCTTCTTGAAGAGGAAGGCGAGGTGCTCCATCAGCAGCGCGCGCATCTGTGAGTATTTGAGCATGTCCGTGGCGAGCGTACAGGCACCGACCGACAAGAGGATCTGGTTGCAGTGGTTGACCGTGGAGAGTGCTCGGCCCCCCAGCCGTGACCTGACATGGTCGGCGCCTTCGCTGAGGGCCCAGGCGTTATGCGCCCACTGTGCCTCGCGGAGGTAGGGAATCTGAATGTCGACAACCTCGTAGTTGAGCTTGTCAGTGAAGTAAGCAATGGCCTTTTCGGTCGCCTCGCGGACCACTGGTGACGCATGGCCAACCCACTCTCGGCATATGCCAATTGTCTTCCTCGCCGTTGGAGATGGTGGAATGGACGGGGCGAAGGCACTTTGTATAGCATCGTCGGGGTTCGGAGCCGTCATCGCTCTATACGCTATGGTAAGGTCGGCCGCAGTAGCAGCTAGTGGGCCAATAACGCAAATGGACGATTTCATCGTATGGGTTCGGTGTAAAGTAGGCTTCAGACCGTACGCGCCACAGAAGCTCGCTGGGATTCTGATGCTCCCACCGGCATCCGTACCGATCGCGATTGGCACCAAACCAGCGGACAAAGCAGATCCTGCGCCAGATGAAGAGCCGCCGGTGTAGTAGGAAGTGTTATTCCAGTTCTTGGGCGAGCCACGGCGCGGGTTGCAGCCACTGGTATCGCTTCCTAGTTCATGCATTGCCAGTGATCCTACAACGATGGCTCCGGCGGCTTCTAGCTGGGCTACAGGCCAAACCGACTTCGTTGCTGGCACGAAGGCGGGGTCTGATGGGCTAGGCCGCTGTCCAAAATAGCAAGTATATCCCTCGACGTCCATATCCTCTTTCACACCGATAGGAACACCATCGAGGAGCCCACAGGGTTTTCCATGACGATACCGCTCTGTAGAGGCCTTGGCCGCCGCAAGCACCGATTCAATGCGGATCTCTGACCAAGCGGACACGTATTTTCCACTTTGTTCACGAGAAATGAGAGGAATCAAAGCCTTAGCTACTTGAAGCGGAGTCAGCTTGCCTGATTTGTAAAGCTCATGAAAGTCTGCAGCCGAGTAGAAGCGGCCCGCAATGTCATCTGGCTGTCGTGGGAAGAGCTCCGGTGTGATGTCTAGTTTGGCCGTGATACTGCTGTCTGTATTCACCGGCGTTACGATAGGCTAAGCATCTTGTTAATTAGCGAGTGCGTATTTCATACTCATAAAGTCTTACATTTAGCCGATAATCATACTGTTCGAGTCCACGTATGTCCTTGATCATCCCGAACTTGGCATTAGTCCAGATCGCGTTCGCCAAAGATGGCAACCGAGTAACACTGGTGACGGAAGTGAGCGTTAAGTTCTAACCTGTAGTATGCACGAATACAGCGACGTACGCATTCGCTGCAAGTATCAGTGGCCATCCTCGCAAGACTGGGTTCGACTCTTCCACATAGGATGAAGTTGTCAGAGGACCTTCACGTGCCCGGGGGTAACCGGAGAAGCGCTGAGTAGATTCCATTTATTCACAGAGAGAAATTCCAGGTACAACGATAACCCAGCTCCTCTCTCTTGGGATTTTCATAGAACTAGACAGACTTAATGAGAGATGATGAAGTATGGTGATTGACAGTTGAATTGAAAGATTGTAGGGAATGCCTTAGGGAGAGCTGTGTCAGCCTTCCTCGGCATCTAGAACAGCTTGGGAAGCTCTAGACCGCCTCGTAGCGGCACCAATCAGTGGCTTTGCCGCGGTTAGTCCTCCGAACTGACCAGGCACACGCCTAGTATCTCCACTAAGACGCTCTCGCTCTCCGCTATAATATTTATAGCGGTGTGGATTATAGCGTTCCAAGCACATCGCGTTATACTATTCACTGTGTTTCTTAGTTATATCTAATGAAATAGTGAATCAATCTCGAAATTGCGTCACGGAATTTTGTTGCTTTATTCTAATTAAGATAGAGTTTTAGATTGGCACCGCCCTTCAAGCCGTTTATCCATGTCTTCCCTGCCTGAACCATTCTTATATGGGGTACAATTTCTAGGTGCCCGAATGTGTTTACATTCTTTTAATTACAATGAGAAGTCTCTGCCATTTCTTGGGCCTTTTATTGCCAGCGTAGTTTTTTCTAACAATATTCAGTATACCAAGCTCGCGATCATAGATAGTTGCCCAGGAGTTGAGAGCTCGAATTAGCGTCCTACAGTGGCTGAAAGGGGCGACCTTTGATTCTACTAACGGTTACTCAAAGGCGCCATGGGCAATCGGGATTGCTTGGGAGCTCCCTTCGATGTGTGCAACCTATATTTGGCATGTAGCATTCTGCGTTGGAAAACTGGGATGACTGTGGGAGCTATATGAGCTTAGGCGTGGTTTTAGGGAAACGGAGTTGATGGAGCTAGTGCAATAGACAAGGTGACGGGAGAAGACGGAGTCTAGTAGGGCAATTTGTATTAAAGTGTGGCTCGTTTGATTGTCTCTTTCGGGCATTAAAGCTTTAGTATTACCGTTCGCCTTATCATTATGGCCACCCCAATACAAGTAGTGCAGGACGAAACTCAGGCAGCCGTCTCCATTGTTGTTGTAACCAAGGGTCATCGTGAGAGAGAATTTGACCTGATCGAGACGTCCCCGGAATTGCTCTGCTTGCATCGGCATTATGAGGTGTTGAAACCGTGGAATCTCGAAATTCATTCAATTCCTCCACAATAATCTCATCAAGGGCTGCTCGTAGAGGCAGCTCAACATCTTCAACCTTTGGGAATACTGGCGACATCTCCTGGAACCGCGCCCAGGCTTTATACTCTTCAATTCTCCTCAAATCGCCCCTGTCACACAAGTCGAGAACGGTCCCCTTGCCCTTGTCCTGGTCCGTCAAATCTGGTCGAAAACGTGGCCAGTAAGGGGTGCTAATCTGTTCGACAATCAGGTACACGACCTTGACGGAGTGAAAACGTGAGCCACTAATCAGATCTTTGATGAGACACCTGATATCGCCCCTGAAGTCGCCGGCATTGATGGCTAGAGCTTCTGCAGCGGCAAAGAAGGGCTCTGGATTCGATAAGGGATATGGATAGCCGCTGGCTAGCTCAAGAATATCTCGGGATCCTATAAACCAGGTCTCGTTGTGCGTGTCGCGAGCAGTGGGGAAACCACGGACGACTGAGAGATTCCTGGCGACCTCTCGAGATTCATGACACACATGTGCGATCAGTGGCGGGAACAGTTTCCAGTCCTCCCACGGAACGCCTCTCGCAAATAGCTGGACTCGGCCTCTCGGTAGGGCGTTTGCCCAGATCAGACGTCTAATCTCGATCGGAAGGCGCGGGAATGGCAAGAACACCGATAGATGAGACATAACGATTCTCAGCTCAGGGCTGTGTGGACCACACTGCGTTCCGGCTTTAGCGGACTCGTATCACGGAGTTGATGCTGAGATAGTACAGCTCTTATTGATTGCTGATGATCCCGTGCTGGCTCCTCCTCTGGATAGGCCGAACCGTGCGCTGTGTGGACAAGAATTCAATTATGACGCTCATCGTCACCTATTTCAGTCATTCAGAGAGGTTGTGTCATCCCAGGGTATTCTGTCGACAGGCACAGCTAGCCAAGGTTTTAACAAGCTAGACTGCGATCGTGTGCGTCCATAATACATTCCAGGAGACTCCTTTAGCAGGCTTCGTGGGCTATATATACCTTGTCAAAGATCAACAGTATCTGCACATTCTCAGCGCTTGCTTCCTGGTCTTTGGATAACGGCTCTATCGTTATAGGTAAGCTACGTCGGGCTTGGCCATATGAGATCCTGTGGAGCCAGTAATGTCTGTCGGGGTTGACGTGATCGATAGGGCTGATCGCATCATCAGCACGATTTTGCAGCGACTTCTGTGGCCAGCATTCATAGTTGGGTCGCGCTGCACCGCGCTAATGTCGTGAGTTTTTTTGGGAGTTGAAGAAGAACTGACAAAAGTCTGCATGGCGTGCTGTAGGGCTGTCTAATTCCTAGTCTTGATGGCGACTTGGGTATGATGGTGCAAACGCTCCAGGGGAATTCAGCCGTTGGCGGCCGTATGTACCCGAATCAACCTAATACTTGCATGAATATCCTGCTATTCAGGCTGCGTCTGATCCGCGTTATCTTTCCTTTCTTTTCTTGTACCCCTAAAGATGCGAGGGTAGTCTACATGTAGCATATTTCTACGCCCTGTCGAGGCGCGACTTCTAGAAATCTAGACTAGATTCTTCATACATGGTCCTACCAAGGTTGACCCTTTTCACTCTCCGATCTCTTAGCTTGGTTAACTCTCCACGCCGCCCAGGACAGCGCTGCGCTGGTTGCGATGTAGACGGTAGGCCAAAACAAAACCGTGCGAAACACTGCGACAAAAGTAGTCAATAAATACTCTTCGGATTGAGCACACATAACTCCCGAGGCAAGACACTAGCCGAACAGGAGCTTATGCTCCTGCAAGTTAAAACAAGGAAATGACTTTTGTTATTACTCACTGGCCTTCTTGATGACTGGGGTTGAGGTCTTCAAAACCCTCCGCTCTATTACTGAGTGCCACAAGGTTTCCAAGAGAAAGCCGCCGACGCAGATTTGCGGGAGCCGTTCTTTGCCTGTCGTGTGATGGATGCGTTCAGCGATTTGGAGTGAGTACGGTTTTGATACCGGCGGGAGTGAAGACATTTTCGAGCTTAGTAGTATCAGTGACTCAAAATATAAATCCCATTGCCAAGATAGGGACGGTCTTGTTCTGGCTTATCATGCGTAAGGAAAGGCCCGTGTTTCGCAAATGAGCCCTAACTACTTTGATAGTAGTTTTTAAAGGTACCAGTTGAGTACAGCAGGATGAAAATGGATGAGGTGAATCCATTGGATACTCCATGCAAACAGCCTACAACGCGTTGGCAATGTTTCAGTGGCCTTCCCCAGCTATCATAAGCACGCCCAGTGGGGGTTCATGTACTGTACTGTAGAGGGAGCACGGAGCCCCAGGCAAGGGCCCCCCTGCCCCTTGTAGGCCCAGCCACCTATAAGCTATACTTAACCCAAGCCATCAGGCCATCATGTGGCTAAGAACTCGGGCATTGACCGAATTCCTGGATCTTCGAGGTCAAGAGCTCACTTTTTCATAATCAATCTAATACATAGTAAGGAAGCACTTTAGAACATTCTTCAACGGCAAACTACTCTATTTCTCGAGTATATTTTAACTGAATCATCGTATTTTGGTAGCTCTAAATCTAGGCAGTCTATGTATTCTGTCGGTGATGGACCTGAAATGCAGCGAGGTACGCTATCCGCTCTTCCAAATGCTCTATATACAGTTGGTGACCCCAAATAACCATGTAATGTCTATGATGCACCTCATAACGTGCTCTGAAGTAAATTCCAACGAGCGGGACAAACAAATAAACGAGAAGGAAACTAGGGCAGCTGGGAAGGCAAGGGTTGCCGGCAATGCTGCTGTCGGATACCCTTGACGCCACCTTATGCGTGTTGCTATTCCAACTCTGATAGCTAAGGATAGCTTTCCTGCTAGACAAGCTCATGAATCAGGATTTGTCATCAGGTCATCATCTTACGCCCGGCGTAGGCTTGGCTCAGTGCCGGCAGGGTGCGTGTACCAGTAGTATCGCAAAGTGGCTTCCACCTCATGAGTCGAAGATGGCGCCATAGGCAGGGATACCGCGTGTCTGCATCCCAAACACAACCTTCTCGGTAACCTTCGGGTTGGAGATGATGAACACGGCCTCCGCATCTAACTCGTGGACCAGCTGGTATGTCTCGTGCACAATATCGGGATACCCCTTCTCGTTGGTATTCCAGATGACCGCTTTGGGGTCAGCGCGGAGGACCTCTCCGACTACTCTCGGTCCGTAGGTCTTCTCGGGGTCCCGTGTGCTCCAGAGGACGCGGCGGGGGGTGATGTCCGCAAACAAGAGCGAGAGGCACGGCCCGATGCCCGAGCCCGTCGCCACGACCACGATCCTCTTGAAGAGTCTGGAGGTGTAGAGCAACCCGTGCAGCGGAGCGCCGCGAATCCACAGCTTGCGCTCGTTGGGCTTCATGATCTGCTTCTTGGTCCAGTCCCCTGCGTTGCTGACCACGACGCTAAAGCCGTTGATCTCGCCGGACTCGGGATCTGTGTCGGGAACAGTTGCGAAGGCATGCCACTCCGTCAACGGCTTGTCGCTGAGCTTGACTCCGTAGAAAGGCTTCATGCCCCTGTACTTGAAGTGAAGACGAGTAGCATGGTCGCTCATCTTCTCGGGGTAAACAGTGTGGTGGCGGAGACGAGACCAGGAGGCAATCGTGCAAGAGGTCGTCAGAATGATAAACCAGAAGTTCGGCGAATGAATGAGGACATAGCCGATGCTCGCATGCCAGTGTCTTGCCGTGACGTTCGCCGAGACAATGTTGTGTGCCCAGAAGGCAAGCAGTGCAGTCCAGCCTGCAAAGCGGTGAAAGGCTTCGAAGTGGTCATGGTATTTCTTCCGCAGCTCGGGATGAGC
Organism: Xylariaceae sp. FL1651; assembly: GCA_025201745.1. NCBI lineage: Eukaryota > Fungi > Ascomycota > Sordariomycetes > Xylariales > Xylariaceae > Xylariaceae sp. FL1651. Next base: position 1,119,820 of record MU624231.1, read on the forward strand.
AGCCGTTAAAATAACAATGAACATGGTGACGACAATCCAGCTAGTGATGAGGTTGGCCAAGGTGTCGACCTGTCGATCCTCTATATACTCTTTAGTCACAAGAATAGTATATAAGATATACCACACGACCGCAGCCGTCCCGGCACCACTGTGGCAACCTCCGTAGTGGAAGACTTTGGCGAGGCGCTTGCGGATGAAAAGTGGCCATGAGTGAGGCGCGTGTACGAAGATCTCATAAACCAGGTTCACGAACTCCTCTTGCCGGAATAGGATACAGACGAGGAGGTTGGCAGAAGCAGCACTACCCACGTCCCTCGAGTTCGGGTTGCCTCGGCTTGTGATGAGTAAGGCAAGGAAGACAGAAAGGTTGACGGTAAATATTACTCCGAATATCTTTCGATACGATGAGGCGTATTTGTCTATTACTAGTTAATTCATATTGTTCCACAGGTCTCCCTAAGAGAATACATACGACGAATCTTTCTCGATAAATCTGATCCAAGCTGTTCTGGAAGAACGGCACGTTCTGGGGCCACCTCGATATCGGTACAGTCTTTCTCGTCCGGAACTGAGCTGTTGATTGAGCCGGCTCGCGTCGTGGGCGTCACTGTGCCAGTCGAGGTGCCTTGTAGAGTTGAACGAGCCGACCCCGGAGTCATGGCCCCCTTCTCAATATCTGAATCGTGCGCCATTGTGGAATAGCAAATGCAAATGTTCGTTTAAAAGCTAGCCCAACCTTGAGATTCTCACTCTGGAACAAACCGATCGTGATCTTGTCGAGTCAAGGCTCTATGACATAGAGTTGGTGTTGAGATTGATGCTTTGAGTGACTTTGTTGTCGAGAACCAAGTGAGGACGATGGCGCGGAGTATTAATACTCATCTGATGGACAGCTTCGGCTGCAAGCACTTCTCGGTTCTTGACATCGGAGCATGCTATCTACAACGCCATCCTCTTACTGTTCGCATGAGGCTATAGCTAACCATCCGGAAGGCACCGAACAACTACCTACCGGATCTCGCAAGTCTTACATGTCGATCTCAACCTCACTCGCCGGCCAGTAGAAGCTCGCTTGCCGAGAGTGTGGCATCTTTGAATTGTAAGTCTAAAAGCCCAAGACACGTGCTAGTTGTGCGACAAAGATATTTCCATGCCATTATTGGTTGTCGAAGGCTCTTGACCATCGGGAGTTCTTCGTTAGCGCTGAAAGATGAACATAGATGGCCTGACGATCTCTTCACAGCGGCGAGCGTGGTCTCCATCTATATGCATAGGCTGCATGGGGAGCCTTAGCTTCAGGAGGTTACGAAATTGCCGATGAGGCTCAAATACCTGGCCAACTCTGCATTTCTAGCCGGGATTGTTGCCATTGTGGTAGTGAGGCGAACTCTCACGCTAAGCACTTCTTGAAATCCTTGTAGAATTAGAGCGCCATATGCTGCAAAGCATAACCATGCCTATAAAGTGGATCTAACGGTGAGAGCATATATACTATATACGTAATTGTTCTCTTCACGGCTTCGGTGAGCGAAGCAACCTTACGGGCGTGGGTCTGCGAACGTAAGTACCCGTAGCTCGGAGCTTCGCAGTCTAAGACTGACGTGAAGCATTTGCTTTGATGCCAACTTGGCACCCACTGGTAGGACAAGTCTGGTTTAATGCGAATTAATTGCCTTATCACACTCGAGTATTCTACTTAGGTGGTAATCCCTGGGTTTTCCTATACCGTGTCGACTTGGCTGACGAAGAGGGTTCAAAAGCCAAGCATCTGAAGAAAATTTGAAACATACCCTACACCGAAAAGATGTATGCCGGCTAGGCTGCCGAGAGTATCTTGTTTGGGTAGCATCAATGAGCGATCATGATGGCATCTTCTGCTTCATCGTGCTTAAGCGAGTAAATTGAGGCTCATGTTGCATTGAATTCGCTCATAACAATCGCTTCAATGCTGTAATTGGGAGCCCAGAAATCTGGTTATGTGGTTATTCGGTGAGCGAACCTGCTCTACCGAAAGGGCTGCCGTTCGCAGCAACGGAATCACTTACCTAACTTGGTACCCACAATCGATAACGCGAGTAACCCGTCGGGTGCTCAAGAATGGCCGATGTCTTCGGCGCAACCCTCCGGAGCCTCCAAGGGACCGCTGATCTGTGTCCACCCTAGGAAGGCCGGTTGTTCCGGCCTCGCCTTGCCGGACCCCTGAGACGATCCGATGATCTCTGTATCCATCATAGTAAAACAAGTAGGTCATATTATTCTAGAGTAATCTTCTAGAAAGAAACCCGCATATAACATCCTAATTAGGGCATGCGTCTCAAACGCTTTTGGCGTGTGTACGTAACCAGACAGCTGATACGCAGCTCGCTCCTAAAGCTAATGCTTCACAGCATGGCAGGATCAATAAGGCATACACCTAACCCCTATAGCATAGTTCAGGTATATGTCAATCATTCAAGTTACATTAGATACGTAAGGCATAAAATGAACTATTGAACGATTTCAAGAATTCTCATTTAATTAGGCAGCTTATATTCATTTATCCCACATGGTAGCGATTATATGTAGGTTAAACGAACATTGCGAATGTGACATATATTGGACTTAACCACTATCCTGTATTATCGGATAAGCTATATCTCTAGTTAGCGATTCCCATAAGACGTCGAGTTCTACCAGCCTTTTTTGGTGAAGATTACGGTAGCTTGATTACCTGAACGTGCTCTGTTCACCAAGGCTCGCGGTAAGTACTTCAGCATCGTCCTAAGAGTAGTTTCACCGCAGCGCATTAAAATAAACAAAATATGAGATTACGGAGTATATTAGGTCTAAGTACCATAAAGGGATGACCCCTGTGATTTGTTATGGTTATAATATTGAGACAGCGGTGATTATCACTTCCTGCTTGAGTATGAGTCGTCTGGTCTGAGTCGACTAACAGACCCAGTCAACTCAAAGTTGCAAGATTTTCACTATGGAGCTCTCAAGATAAGTGTCTCACAATGCTGAGGTAAGTGTAAGGAAGAGCAAGGGATCGCGTCATGAACAATGCATCAATTTAAATTCATCCAACCGAGACATATACACCAATACAAGATGTGTACGTAAATATACAAATATATACAGCCGAATCTCTTATCTATCTATCCTTATGTGTTTTTTTGTTTTTTTTTTCAGAGCAAAACCCAACATAGAGGAAGACATTCACTAAACGCCGGACTTCTCCCACTCTCCAAATGCGACCCCTTTCATGCAAGCGAAGTAGCCAGTTAAGAAAAGCAAAAAGGGTAGCCCTAGGTCGACCAGCTGGCTCTAGTTTCATCGTCTCGCCAAGCAACGAATTTCGTGCCCCGTCTTGCCTTCACCGTATACCAGTTCCTTATAGACTGGCTTCTCGACGGACCGCAAGTTATCAGAGCAGCGGCATGTGTGAATACGTAGGTGGGTCGGTAGGCAGATGATCACTCGTTCATCATTCAAGTCGTTCGTTTGTCTTTAAGTCCACTAGCTCCCCGCCCCTTAGTACATCAACACCTGGGTGTATTCATTTATCTAGTTGATCTTCTTTACTCGGTTCCCGTCACTATGAGCACCAAAGTCAGTAACGGCATCTTCTAAGATTATTGCGAGGGGCAACCCGGGTATAGGAAGCTATTGGCACCCAGCAACGTCAAAGTAGATATACGTCAAAGGGATAATTACTTACTCCAGTCCTTGCCCCAGTTTCCACCCTCGCTGCCAGGCGACTTGGTAATGTCCCAATCACGCTCCAGCTTCCAAGCGTCCTTGCCCTCAATACCCATCTCCAGCAGGTCACAGCCGCGGTGTCCCCATTTGTCGGCGAACACGCGCCGGCCGGCCTCTATGATGGTGTCCATCCCGGCGCTGAAGCCTTCCGGGTCGCGGTAGTACGGCTCACCCTGCCCGCCCGTCTGGCGGCCTTGCCACGTGTTACGCCAGATGCCTTGTTCCGCCCACTTGACTTCCTGCATGCGTCCCGCGACTTCGATGAGGTGCGCAAATGACTCGCCCTCCTTTTCCACCCAGTTCCACATGTCTTCCTCGCGCTTGAGCTCGGCCTCGCGGTGCGGTCGGTTCTTGTCGTCGGTGGACTCGAATACGGGGTCACCGGAGAACGCGGCGTGGGAGCCCGGCAGCCGGAAAAGCGCACCAATGTCCTTGAGCGCAACGTTGACGTCGAACACCAAGCCCGCCTCGCTCTGCGGCTGCCAATATCCCGCCCAATGGAGTCGCAAGTACATGTCACAATCCGACGCGTAATAGGGTATATGCGTGTCCCACGCGCCCACGTCAAGATACGCGTCACGGTTGACGAGGGTGAAATGGTCGTAGGAGAAGAAATGTGTGGACCAAGGCGGCATTTCCGGCCCGTTGAGGTAGCGCATCAAGCCGATACTGCGCTCATATAGCGTCGCAAACGGGTCGTGGTCCCAATCGTGATCACGATCTTTCTTCTTGACATCCTCGTCACTGAAGACTATTACGTCTTGGTGTGTCCAGAAGAAGTAGCGCCATTGGCGCATCAGAGCCGTGTGCAGGAAAAAGTTCTGAAGCTGCGCAAAGGTCAACAACGTCGGTGTTATGATGACGTTGACGCCTAATTGGTGTAGCGCGGTATGATTGAGGAAAAAGGCGTTTTGAAGCGAAAGCTCGTGGCGCTGATTTGCGCCAAACGTGCCCGTGTTCTCGATTACATAGATATCTCCAGGCGGCCAGCCCGCCGCAATGTAGCTGCTCACGCACTGGAGCAGCAGTGGCCAGTTACGTGTGAAGCCCACCAGAAGCGGTGTTGCCTCATCGACGTGGGGACTCGGGGGTAGGTGGTTCTCGGGAACTGGGGGTGCCTTGTCCGACTTTGTCAGCCAAGGGAAGTGGTCGTCTATGGGAGGATATCGAGCAGTTTCGGCTTTATATTTCTTGATATGTCGCATAGGATCCTCCATCGGTAACTGGGCGTTCTGGTCACGGATGCCCTGCGCCGCAGCTGCTGGGCCAAGAGCAGCATCTTGGTCCTTGTTGCCTAAGCTATCTCTATTGGCACTACTCTGTGAATTCTCTTTGCCTACATTGTTCAAATGCGAAGAGGATAATGCGAGGGAAATGGGCGCGCGGATAACATAGTAGACCAGCAGGGCCGCAAGCAGTACCGAGCCCCAGCGGCCGAGAAGGGGCAATACCCGGTTCGGGAGGGCTCGCATCGTAATTCGGCGTAGCTACTATCTCCGCACAATCCACGAGGCTCTTCTGGTCATATTGGTCGGTTCGCTACAATATTCGATTCTCCGTGTGCGCCGAAGCGGACAGGTAGTCCCCCTTAATCGCTCGCAATACGACTGTGTTGTGTCGACCTGTACAGGAAAATGGGGAATCAGGACAAAGCCCCCAAGTTTCACGACAGGTATAATAAGGCCCAATTTGTTATCCGTCCAACAGAAAAAGACTGATTATACGTGAAGCAAAGAAAATGGCCAGCGGACAAGCCGCAAGAGAAGCGAAAAGTGATAGTGATAATATCGCTAGGCGATGAGGTTCTACAATGCCATAGTAGATAAAAAGATAGAAAGGCCGGGCAGAAGAGTGAAATTTCGACAGCGCAAAAAGATTTCAATTGGACCCTGACGAGCGCATCCCAATGCACCAGACGAAACCCCCCAGTCCCGTGTCAGTGGCCTAATCTATCGCTCACAAGCTTCCCCCCTTGTGCCTTGTGGGCCGTATGGGTGACAGCGTGTGTGCAAGGATAGGGGATGGGGACTTATCTATGATGAGTTTGTTAGTGCTTTATGACGATCTTACTTGGGACTGCTGGGACGATAAATGTACCTTTTTTTCGTCAAACCCCAAACCGTGCCAAGCCGGTAGATCAGCTGTCCAGCAGCTCCAATTCGCTGGCGGTCAACGTGGTTGGCCTCTCAGCTGAAGCCAACTGTATTGTACCAGTGTTGTACCAGTGTTGTAGGACCGGGAATGCTACTCGCAGTTACACACAGAACGTGAAAAGACCGGGTTATAGTCCTATGGCACGCGAGGGGCTTAACTCCTCAAACACAGATTTGCATTTGGTGCCAAGTGGGCGAGGTGAGAGCACCACCACTGCATGATTAGGTGAGCTCAGCTCTAATCGGCTAGGCAATTAAGTGCCTATAAGCTGAACTGGCCCTGGTTGATGAGAGATATGGGGATCTATCTAGTAGCCTCCCGTATCCGTCATTGATCCCCCCCCCAATTGGCCCAGTAAAGGATGTATGTCAGAAAGAATACGAGCATCTTAATCATCTACTAAAGGAAATCTCACACTACTAACAACAGCAGGGCCGAATACTTGAGGCTTCAAAAGAAGCAAAAAAACGACATTGTCCATCGCATGGTCCCCCCATCGGAATCGGAATGTAGAAATCCTTCCATTTCCCCTAATTTATCGATTTCCACCTGACAACGCGCCACTTAACCAAGCCAAGGAGATCTACAGCGGAACTAGTATTCCCTAGCCTGTTAGCATACCTACTTCACGAATAGGACGAGCACGAGAGATTGTCTAAATCTCGAAAGACCGTCCTCCGTAAGCTGTCCATCAACCAAAAAGCGCACGAATCGCCTCTTCCGAGTCTCTTTTCTTCTGACCTGTATCGGTAATTATTAGGTTAAGCCCTACTCCGCATTGTTCCCGTTCGGCTCTATCAACTCTCGGGTGCCTTATTCTGCTCTCCAGAGTACAACAGATGATCTTTACTGCTAATATCAGTAGAGAGTTGATCCTGACTGGGTGGGGAAGGTGATACTATGCTGTGCGCAGCCGCTCGGTGCCCCCTGAGGGGAATGTTATATTACCACGAGAGTACCAAGTCGCGCCAGTCACTTTTGGTGTTCCACCGCTCGCAAGAGTGGATTCTCCCCTTTGTTGTTTTCCTGCCCTTCTTTTGAAGTACAGAATAGTAGCATTAGTCGTGGTAGTAGTAGTATCACAGCGCGGCAATACGGCAGATGTATCGATGTCAATGTGATTGCGACAACATATCCACTTTACGACCGCTGACCGGATCGACGGCAACTCTTCGTGCGCAATTGCAATTTGATAACAGGCCGGAATAATTGTCGCGAGCACCGCATCTCCCGCTGCACTTTCGGTTTACCCGGTTCTGTTCGGCACACGGGAGACCAGGAATTCAGGAATGCCTTTTATGCTAAGCTTGCGCAGATCAACTCAACTCATCCTCCTTTCCACGGTTTGTTGTTACCATTTTCACCATCCTGTCTATGTCTGGTCTGTCTTATTACTGCTCACGCCCGGTCCTAGAGGCCGTTTCCATAGGAAGGCTCTTTTACACCTCTCCACCCATCCTATTTTGAGCATGATTGCAGGTATTTCACAGCATAGATGTATCACACTCATTGATTTGACCTGTTCATGAAATACTCCAACGGATACACGATGATAAATGCTCATGTTGGAATCAACACTGATAGTTAAGAAAATGAACGCGATCAACATAGATGGGTAAATATTAAGACTGGCATCTTACTGTAGCACGGAGAGGGCACCGTAAGCTTAGAGGTTTTCATAATTGCTTAAGTGATCATTTTGGAAGCAATTTGTTTAGTGCTTGATATATTATGCGCACATATGTACGATATTTGCCTTACATACAGTAGATATACAGGTCGGCACAGAAGAGCGGCACAAGAACTCCGTATCTTTCGGCCACCCTCGGCATGCTCTCGACTTGAGGCATGGTGAAGAAAGAAAACAGTTCCCTCCGGGCCACAGGGGGTTGAGAAGGACCAACATGCCTATACCATTGCCTATAACCGTACAAGCCGATGCAACTCCTTCGCGAACCCTCAGGCAGGATATCCAGGGCGCCAAACCGTACTAGACTCAAAAATCAAAAAGCCTTACTATCCTACTGCCTCCAGCGTGGTATCTTGAACTTGAGCTTCCGATTTCAACAACAGATCCTTAACAAGTACGGGCTGGACATTCACTTTAATCAAGTGTCCACCGTTCTTAGTGTCGCTAGTATTCCTCGTTCACTCCTGCCATAATCCCGTTAGGTTTGCTAGGTTTTTTCCCCAGCTTCAATATGCTCAGCCGTTTTCGAACAGAGCCCATTCTCAAAACCCCGCCATCGCCAGACCGGCCAAAGTCTCCCTCTACAACATCAATTATTTCCTTGCTCTTTCGCGAACGGTCCGGAACAGAGGGGAATGTAGCAGCATCAGTACTGCCATTTGTGCGATGGTAGTTGGAACTAGAGTTGGTATCGGTCGACTGCGTACGGAATATGGTTCTTCGATTCGGGTTTTCCTTGCTCCTGCTGTGTTGGCTGTTGGATTCACTGTTTTCACCTTTGGTATGCACTGAGTTTGAGATATCCCCATTCGATTGCTGGGAATCCTTCCTCTTACCCCCTAGGAAGCTGAGTCGAGCTCCACGCTGCCGCATGGATATGGGCTGTGCAGCAGACGCTTCTTCCAATATCGCAGTACCATTGGTTAGCGAATTTTGTATGTTTCCTTTCAGTTGTCCGCTATCTGTACTAGGTGATGAGCGCCGCCAAGTCGGCGATGTTGTAGAGTGAGTGTCTCCGTGCGGCTGAGGTGGTGCAAAGACAGCGATTTCTGGGGCAAATGTAGATGTGAAATCTGCGATACTGTTAGAGCTGGATACATGAGATCAACTTATGGATCTGCTTACGTGGATACAGATCCTGATGACCTTTGACCAGAATCTGATTTGAGCTACATGAAAAGCTAGCTAGACAACGCTTAATCATGATTGCATGATCTATCAGTGCAATCTTGATACCGTTCTCTTGCTCACTCAGCTCAGGCTCTACGTCATCCTCGTCTTCGTATTCCGGGTCAGCGGTGGGCAATAATTGTCGGTAGCAAGCAACACTAGTTTCCGAGCCTGGAAGAACAGAGATGCTGATTGCACCAACCATCAACTGCGCAAGCTCATCGTCGTTCTCATTTTCAGCCAATTTTCGTTCAACAGCCGTCATCTCTTGGGTTTTTCGTACAATCCGTTCAAGCCCCGTCTCTTTCGCATTCAACCGGATACTGTTGATGTCGATAATCTCACTCCGTTGCAAGATCGAGGGGAATGCCTCAGCAGTTGTGTATATAATTTTCTCAGAATAGTGTTCTGTGACTGGGCCGCTTGTATTACGTTTGGAAGATACTGAGAATATTCGGGGGTTTGCGGAGAGCAGGTAGTCACGGATCGGTTGTGCAACACGAGCCCGCTGGAAGACCTGGTGTGTGAGGTTGCGGTGCGGAGATACAGCCGAGACAACCAGGTATTGGCCTTCAACTTCGCTATCTACGTCCCCGCTAGTAAGAATCTGCGCGGCTTGATATTGTTCTTGCATACGGTCCGTGAACGCGGTTGTCCTCTCACTAGGTGAACCCTCATACACGAAAGCCTTGTCTCGCAAGTTAACAGGAAAACCAAGTCCTTTGAATACCACCTTGAAGTACTTCGGTACAAGCGTGTCGCTCTTGGTAATGGTTTCATATATTGTAGCAATGGCTCTTTCAGTTCTCGCCAGCTTCGCAAAGTCAAAGACATTACTCTCGTACTGAGTTCGGAGTTCAGCATATGCAGAAATCGCACTGCTCCAAGCCTCACCATCCTCAAAGTGTTTGATCATGTCAAAGTAGATGCGCTCCTTTCGTTCAAAGTGCGACTGCTCTGCAAGCTTTGGCTCAGACAGTGCAGGCGTCATTTTAGCAGGATCCCAGTCATACAGGTCCGCATGGAGTCGTAGTGCAAGTCCAGCCTCCGCATGATTTCCTATGCTGCGTTGCAGCTCGGCAAGCTGATGGACGTATCGAATGAATATCTCTTCTTTATGCATGTCTCGAAGGAATTCCATTAGTTGCAGGCGATTGATTAAGTGAGACGCTTCGCCACTGACATCCCCGCTGTGAACAGCCACCAACAAATCCAGAAACTCGTCGACGGTTCCGATCAGCTCCTTAAGAGCAGCATAGAGGGGGTCATTTTCGACCTTAGAAAGAGGTTCAAACCGCTCAAGTAATTCGTTGATGAAGAGCTTTTGCATGATACTTTCAGTCATCGTCTGGTCCTTGAAGAACAAGTCCAAGCAATCAATCATCTCGGTCTGTATGACTGACAGATCCTCGCTCAAGGTCCATTCACTGACGATCATTGTTTGTAAGACCTCAACCGCCACTCTTCGAAGGCCACCGTGGACGCTCAGGCAAAGTTCAACGATTGGTCCCACGAGGGTTGGTACATATTGAACTTGGTAGCCACCCATTTTCAGAAGCCCGTAACGCGCCCGCTCATCTGGACTAGTTTCCCAGCCAACAGCTTCCCATGTTCGTCTAAGGAGTTCTGCGCCATGCTCTCGTACGTCCCCGGCGATCTTCCACACGGCTCTTCGTTTCTGCTCTGGGAAAGTTTCGAGTGCCAAGCATCCACTCCTAACAAGCTTGAGCAGCGTCATGAAGAACATCCGCCAAAGCTCCGTATCAAAGTCCTCTGCATCATCAGGGTGTGGCAGAGCTGATTCCAGGAGAATGCTAGCAAGGTATTGCAAAGTCCTCATAGTAGATTTGTGATGGTAGATGTGGACACTGAGCCACGTTGAAGGGAACGCTTCGCCCTGTAGGATGCTCAAGTGAACTTGAAGGGTATTTTTCACCACGACTGTGATATCGTCTACAGCCAACTCGAGCTGCATCCCATTAGGTGAGTTCGACGATGCAGACAGTACGGCAGAAAGTTCGATCAAAGCCTCGTCAAATTGCATGGGCCCGCCAGGTAGCAGTTTAGTGGGAAAGGGGTATGAGTTAGGGAAGAGGAGCGACAGCTTATCCTTGGGTTTCCGCTGAGTTGATTGAATGGCTAGGAAGGAGTCCACTATCTTAGGAATGTAATCAGGAATCTCTGAGTTGAGATAGTCGAACTGACTGGCCAGGATTGAGCAACACAACCGCACTTGGTCTTTCCATTGGTCTGTGACTTCATCGGTTCGACCCCAATGAGGTGCAATCCATCTGACCGTGTTGGCGCTGAGGGCTGACCGTTGCTCCGGCGGTGCAAAAAGGTCTAACTTGGAGTAATTTATGATGAGAATGAGCTTATATAACACCAGCTTTCCCTTGACTAAGGCACACGAGTCCATGAAGTCTATGGCAATATGCAGAATCTCCTCGGTGGTTAGTAAGCCTGTGAGCTCAGGTAGCCAGGTATGGAAATGTTGGACCGCCAGAGTTTGACTACCAACTAGCACGGGTGCAGTACTACGCATCATTGAATCGAGAGCTTTAAAGATGCTCTGCAAATGCCTCGTAAAGCCAGGAGTCGAACTAGTAATGCCAATCCCAGCTTCTTTGGCTTTCTGTTGCCCTCTTGCATGCGTAATGAATTTGAGAATGTGGCGGACAACCTTCAAAGTCGCACGGAGCTTCCGAGCCGTCTCAGGCTCGGTAGGCTTTGTAAGCAGCCTTGTGAATGATCTGACGAGGCATGGCGTGGCAAAAGGGTAGTTGAATTTGCTCTCTGCGTATTGATCAACCAAGGGGCTCATGTTAAACCGACGGTCATGAACGATGCCAAGCACTCTGACCAACGCGGTGAATACTAAGTCTTCAAACTCATCATGCCCTTGATATTCAACCAAAATACCAAAAAGAGAGTCAAGCACATCGCTCAGAAGCTTCACAACCTCGATCTCTGGAACAAATATGAGTTGGCGCAACAATGCGGGCACTTCGTCTTTCGGGCCATCTCTCCATTTTAATAGGCCAAGAACGGTGCGGTCTTGAGAAAATTTTGTGCTGCAAAGATATGTCTCAATACGGAGAGTTGCAAGCGGGCCGGTTACATCAGATGAGTCGCTACGCGCACTCCAGGGAAGAGATAGATATCCGCCTTTACCCACAGGTTCGGGTTGCGCACTTTGCGTAGATTCGTCCAGCCTATACAATAGCAGTGTGTGTAAGCCGTCGCTTCTGAAAGCTTGGTGGTCCCATAGAGGCATATAAGCAATCGCAAACGGGCTATTGGGGAGTTCTGAAACTGATAGAAAAACATGCGAAGTGGTAACATCCGGAGGCAGCAGGGATAGTCGCAAGGTCTGCCTCCAACGCTCGCCACGTTGCACCGCAAAGGATGTCCATGTTGTCAAGGGCGGCGAGTTCGAAGATGAAAATATACAAGACTCAATTCGATCTCCAGACTGTCGACGGACCTCCACTGATACCACTAAATTATTCCCAAGCATATTGCTAGATATAGAGGTGGCGCTTCCTCCGTACCGAGAAAGAAGATTTTGTCGAGCCAAAAGGGCCTCGTTGATGGTGACATAAATATCAGATCGTGGCTTTGTCGGCGCTCCAGAAAATCCCATTTTGCTTGTCTTATTAATGCCGGAGAGCAACGTCGGAGTTGCCTTAATGAGCACATCGGCATCAGAATGGCTGAATGATTTCAAGTGAACAAGCAGCCTCTCTGCTCTTGTGGACTTCTCGTAATGGCCAGACTCGCTGTCAAGTATGTCCCGAACTAGGTTATCCCACCCTTTGCTCGTCTCATACCTTTCAGGATTCGCCGTTGAGGTTGGTGACCATACAGTGATCACCTGTTCTGGCTCTCCTTCCTCCCTTACCATTGACTTGAGATTGAGCACGCCGACCCCAACTAAGCGATTTGCCGTAATCTGGTGTTGTTGCGAACCATCTGTTGATGCGCGTCCTGAGATAGAGCCTGCAGTACTTGGGGGAGCTGTACCCTCCCGGGTGAGAATATTTCCAGTCTCAGGTCGTTCTTCAGGGTGCTCGGAGAGAGCATCAAGTTTTGGTCCTCCTCTAGAGAATGCTGATCTTGTCGTCCCCCACATTAAACTTCTCCTAGAGGCCTTTGGTCCACTAGAGGGAGGCAGTTTATCCCTCGGGTACGGTGCTTTCGGCTGCGTAAAGGATCCAGACCTCGAGGAGGGCTTTCCTGCGACTATATGCTGTGGTGCACGAACTTTGACAATAAGAAATAGCTCTGAATCCGCAGAGGGGCCATCTCCTATGTCAGCAGATGTAAGGTCCGTGAATAAGGTGCGCATTTGCCTATCCTTAGCCATGTATCCTATAATGCCGCCGGCTGGCACCTCGATTGTATATGTCTCCGAGAGCGTGGTCAATAGTCCCCCAACAGACTTGACAACTAAGTAGAGGTCCAGGGTGGTAGGCTCGTTCGAAGAGCCCGCGAAGCTCTTTATGTCAACCATCAAGTGGTGCAAGGACGTCGGCTCGACATGAGGAAGAGGTGGATCCTCTAGTAAACTCATAATAGATTGTAATCTAGTAATCTCAATGACCGAGTCGTCGCCAGTCAGAACCTTGCCGCGCTGGGCTGGATCCCGCACAATTACCTCTCCCCCACATAGCTTGTTCCCTTGTACGAGGTCCCATACTGTTTTCTCTCTAAGGGAAGCCGCTTCGCGATCTGTGAGGAGGTTGTGAAGTAACTGACGCCGCGCCAAGTCGAGATTCTGGATTAAGTGTGATACGCTTTCGAGCTTTGCATACTGTCGAGTTAAGAGCAGCTCGTGGAAATTGGTTGAGTGCCATTCTCGTAGACAGGAGGCGATCTCGTCGATCAGAGGTTCGTTGACTGATGTCGGAGTCTCGTCGCCCATTCTCAGCATTGGGACAGGAGCGGGTGGCTTCTGAGTTGCTGCTGTTGTCCCAGTATTCCTAGATTCAGCAATATTATGAGAGAATCCGTTGTCAGGTCTCGGTTGATCCCGCGAGATTGCTCTCTGCGCATCTACATTATGAGATAATTTCTCGTTGTTCGGTATAATTCCGCTCTTTCCCGAATCACTACGTCGCTGGATCACATCACGATCACTTCCATAGGCACCACCGTCGCCCTCCTCTTCTTCTCCATCCCCATCACCCAATACTTCACGTATTTCCACGCAACTACGAGGGAAGATGCCCGAGAAGACGCGAGCCTCAAGGGTCTGGCCCTTGACGGACGTCAGGCCGGCTAAAAGAGATGGCGGAGCTAGCAGATAGCCACGCAGCCACTCGCCGTCAGGTGTTTCTTCGATGATATAGAGGTCATCGCCAATCTCGAGTGGTAGCTCGTTCTCGACCTTGGTCTCGAAAGGATAGGTTGCGACGGCAAAGGCGATACGAGGCAGCGGTCGCCAGGGCATTGGAACAGTAGGTCGCACGGAGGCTGCGCGTCGGTCAACCGCATGAGGCGGGAGGCTAGTCTGGAGAATGAAGTATGAGTTGTGCTTCGGCGGCCGCTGCGGGTAAGCGAACGAGAGACGGCGTCGGGTAGACCAGCAGCACGCAGGCAGGCAAGCAAACTATCTGTGTCTGCTTGTCTGCTATGCGCTGTGTTTTGTTGCGCTGCGGTGCGATGCGGCGGAGCGCTAAGATAGATATTGTACAGCAACGCTTGCTCCCTTGAGCCCCCAATAGATTTGTGCGTTTGATCTCACTTGTGTATCATCAGATTCTCTTGTTCCTTTATGATCCTTTGCTTTAGCTTCTATGTTCCTCCTGTTTCGCAATTGGTAGCGCGCGTCGCCTGTCGCAGATTGGAATTTTATGGCGAACAAAATGCAGGTGATGGCTGCTGGTCAAGTAGCGTTGCACTACGGTGGTAAAAATGCCGAGCGAGGAATTATTCTAAGAGAGGGTACCGGGTGAACAAAAGGAAGTACAGTGTTGTCGAAATAGACAGACTAGCAGCAGCAGCCGGACGGTGGATTGAAATTAGAGGCGACCAGGGAGGGTTCGAGCTAGAGTCGGTATTGTTGGCAGCAGAAGTCAAAGAAGAACACAATAGGGTGTGTTGGCGCGAATGTAAATAATTATCATCATGAGAAAGAAGTGGTGTTGGTAGTCGTCTGTCGTGCAGATGCTCGCGATATCTTAGATACCGACAGCATGTAAGTACGTGGTACGTACAAGATTAATCCTAGTACTAATAGTACTATAGTACCTAAGCTAGGTTAGGTTGTGCTGGACCGGGACTGGACGATTGAACCAATACCTACTAAGTAGGTAGTGTAACAGTCTGATTCCAAGTACTTTACGTATCAAGAAGAGATCTTGATGGTTCATTAGTTACCTTCCTGTAGGTAAGTATGTGAAAGATGGTGAGGGGGCAATCTCTCTCACCCTCTCTAACCGTTTTTGTTGCAAGTTATCTGAGAAAACAGTAGAAACACCATCACGGGGCACGGACATAACAGACCATAGCGACAGACAAGGTACCTGGAGGACAAAATGGATCATGATAAAGCACCGCCGCCATTCGTCTTTCATAGGGGAGGAAGAGGAGGAAAAAAAAAAGTTGACAAGGATTAGAGAGTGCAGAAGTGCGCAATGGTGCGGGAACCCCCCCTGAATTGCTGGATTGGGTAAAGAACTGCGGATCCACCGACAGGAGAGTCCATTGGATTGTGGGCACACACCCAATTGGGCAATTTCTTTCTTAATCCCGGGATTGGACTTCTTCAAGTACTGTACAGTTATTATCGCTAAAATCAAAGACTCTACCAAGCCTTAAGTAAAGTGTAGTGCTCAGCTTCTTAGCCAAGGCACTATTCGTAAATAGTCTGTGATAACTCAGAATAACTACGTGGTGAATTCGAAACATCGCCGCAGGGATTGAGTGTGATAATGCTCGTTAGGTATAGAGAGAAGTACGGTGATCTAAAGAACACTAAAGTTTAAGATAGTGCCTACGTGGTCCACAATTAATCTGCACGCCCAAGGCCTAGTACAGCCTATCCTTTGCACTCAGTAGAGTTTCAGAACTTAGGCATGTATAGTGCCATAAGAACCCCCTAACCCCTCATCGACGACTGGAGCGAGGAAACATTGCAGTGTTTCTCGAGAAGCAACTTAGCGTCGAAATCATCGGTCGGATCCCAACTTCTAAGCTCCACAGTCCCAAGGCAGAAGCTAGGGGAGCTTAGAGGCCTATCAGAGAATAGCACAAAACTACTAGACTACTTACCACAATTCGTTGGGGCACCAGAGAGCAGCAAACATGCCTCAATCATCAAGTATATTCAGTCACACGATATAGAACTATCACACCACAACGTACCCCTAAGACACTTTCATATATACCATTAACTCTAGCTTCCTACTTAGCTTCCTACTGGTTGATCCTGCTTCTACTAGATTGTGAGTGTTCGACAGATTTCTTCTCGTCAGATCGGTGCAGGCACCACAACGGCTTTCACACCGCCGGCCAGTTAAGCATTATATATCCGAATGTACTCTCCAAAGCAAACAAGCTGCAATCTTGTGTCATTTCACATGGATACCTAGGGCCAAATAAACATCTCGCATAAAGCCAAGTATCACTGTTACTTCACCGCCATGTTCTTTGCCCCTAACGATAGGTATCCAGACCCCGTCTCCGCTCCCATTAGCCTGCTTTTTACTGTTGGCTCGCTCGTCACAGACTACCAGGTCCTTACTTTGCCAATCGCATGCATACTTACCCAACCCGACAGCGACACCGATCACTACTATACCATCAAGGTACTGCAGGTTCACAGGAAATCTCGGTTGAATCGTTCAGGGTACGTGGTGAATGTCAGATGTCAAGGTCGCCAAATCAAGGATTATCACCACGCAACCTAGCCAACTATCTTGTGACCATCTGCTCGGAACCAACCGAGATGCCCACCGACAACCAACCTTCATGTTGTTCAGCTCTCTTGTTTGGCACTAGGCATAAAGTCAAAAGCCCACGCTTATAGTGAAGCATCCAGCAGGGGTTCCCTGTGGGTAAGAAGACTATTCGCTCGTCACTCCGGATCAGGAAAGGCAGCTCAATGCCGTGTGCATCTTATGACAGAAACAGTCAGATATTCTCGCACACGCATAGTAGCCTAGTATCAAATATTATAGCTGCAAAGTCTCCAAAAAAATAAGACATTCATCTAACAGTTAACCTCCTCCTCTCCTTTACAGGGACGCTTAGCTACGATTATCTTATGCGTATATGTTATAGTTGATTATACAGAAACCTTACACTCACTGACTGATGAGGGAGACACTTGCTTATTGCATAGCACGAAAAACTCTATTGTTAAATGGTAGCATCCTCTGCCGCCTCGCTATTAAGAGTGAAAATAACTTTTGGTAAGTGGCAAGAGTAGTAACATTTATGGACGTCCGACATTCAGGCACTTCACCCGTAACGGTGTTCCCTAGTTGAAAACCCGCTATCAACAGGCTGGCTTGAGGCCGAGATAGTCCGCTTACGTACTCCCCTTCACACCTCTGAGTTCGAGCTGACTTTTCACCCAACAGCAACACGATAAAATTCTTGACAATACGCACCATCGAAGCTACCTGCGGCTGAATCAAATCGGATTTGTGTGTCTAAGTGCAAGTCACCAATCTCATTCTCGCCCAGTACTTTGTCCAACACGACAGTACGAGAATAGGAATTCCGCCACGGTGATATGGAGAAAAAACATGAGGGTGAAAGATCGGTTGTCAAAAGTCGTATCGCGGAAATGGAATTCTGGTTCTCAGGCCAGCTCCCAAGGGAGCGCTCTCACTGAAAGCCTCTCATAGTGTTTGTCGAAGCATACCCCGAGTCTGATACCACTTTGTCCATGCCGTACCCACTAGGAGCATCATTTGTATCGAGCTGAGGAGTATAATTAAAGATGCTAATGTCGTTAATAAAACCTAGCTCTTGTTCGCCATCCAGAAAGTAGTTGAGGTCGATCTCGGGGTAGTTTGTCTGACTTCCTGGTATTGTACTGGGCTCTTCGGCGAGGAGCGGACCTGGTGTGGTTGCCCTCGATGTGGTTTGGGGAGTAACCGACGCAGACCCTTCGTCGCTTGACATATTTTTGAAGAATTCGAATAAGCAACCACGTACGATGTCATTTAGGCCGCATAAGACTTCGTTCTCCATTTTTTCGAACTTCCTTTCCACTCGCTGCCTAACGAGCGGTGGAAGTTCCTTTTTGAGCCGCTTCTCAACGCGCTTGTAGTTCTCGATATGTTTAGAGCTCATGGCAGCTCCCACATGATCAGGGTCTCCCAGACTGTTAGCATTCTATAGGCATCATTTTGGGTCTTTAGGGTCAACATACATGGACTCGGCAGTGCGTTTCGATCAGTACCAGGGAATAAGAGCAAGTATATGTCATTCCACCGCTGCGTCTCCGTCAGGCCGGACTTGTGCTTCTGTCGCTCCTTGAGCCTTTTTTCCGTGTCCTGGTCAATACCTTCCTCTGGAATCAGGTCTGATTTCTTGCATGGTTCGTCAGCACGCAAGTGAATTTGAAGCTCCTTTCTAACAGAAAATGGGAGTTAGTAAAAACTGTTCATGATAAAGATTTCCGAGGGCTCGATGTATGCAGGAGCGAAAGGGATCAGAACACTCCTGAATAGGCGATTCTTACTCCTCAAGCTCCCAACAAGAGTAGGTTTAGAAAAATAACTAAAGAAAACACTAGGGCCTTACTCGTTCTCAAAGGATGAGGTGCACCGAGGGCAATTGTGCTTCGGCAAGAGGTGAACGCGATATAGATGCTGCCTTAATGGTGAAGCTTAATCAGCAATAACCTCAAGGCATTCCTCTGCTTGTAGAGAACTTACTTTAGCCTATGGATAGAGGGCCACGCTCTCGTGCAAACAGACTTTCTGTGGGCTTTTGGATTGTGTTTGTGAAAGGGACAAGCGAACTTCATCTCTTCGGGCTCAGTGTCCTTTTTAGCACGCTTATTGCCTCCTCTGTCCTGCCCATTGTCATCTCCTCCTCCAGACAGGCCTCCATGATCGTCGTCATAGAGCTGACGCTTCGGTCGGCCACTCGACCCATTAGAGCTTTGCTCGCCAGTTCCCCCGCTTTCAGACCCCGTGCTGCTGATGCTGTCTGAGGTGCCCCCCGCTGCGTCGGACGCTTCGATGGTGTAAGAAATAATAGAGAGTTCCTTATCGAACCACTTCTGGAAATCGGCCATCACTCGATCGACAGCAAGTTGCTTCCTACGGGCGATGTACTCTTCAGGCGTCTGTGTTCTCTCCCCTTCCCGGTCTTCTCGGCCGTGTGTGGATCGTTGAGTTGCAATCGCTGCTTTATTTCCCTCCATAGAGACGATGGTTATATCAATTCCTCGATCAAATGGAGTTTCCAAATTGCGCCCGACGTAATCTCGGTTCAATTCTTTCTTACATGCGTCAAGATCTCTCGGGCATGGCTTATCGCCATACACCAAGGATTGCTCAGTCTAAATAACGGTCAATGTATTGTTCCAAGCCTCTCAGCTACAAAGATGTGGCGAAGTCTTACAGTAATCGAGGCACTCTCAGTGCTTAAACCAGCGGAATGAGAAATCGCGTTCTTTCCAGGGGTCAACTGCTTGACCATGCTTCGCTTGAGGCTATGGAACCGACGTCTAAAGACCGTCTTTGTCCACTTAGCCACAAGCCGAGCTCTAGTTTTGTTCCACGAAGGGTCGTGAGAGTTGAAGGGATTGATATCGCAAAGTCTAGTCAGATGTGTATCTGAGGCAGAGATATTGTGGTAACGATGACCAGAAGTCCAAGTTGGCGCTGCTTTGGGCAGTTGGGATGTGTAGTTGTTCGGTAAATGCCAAGGTCTTGGAAGCATGGTCTCTGGAGCATCACCAAGAGGGAAGGGAGTGTATCAGCGAGATTCGCAATTCTCCTAGTCTAGTTCATGCCTAGCTGTAAGACTCGCTTCAAGTCATCACGCTGAATGTGCTGCGAGTTTATTGATAGATAGGGGATATGCGGTCTGGTCATTGAACTAGGTTGGGGTGCGGGCAATATAGACAAGATCCAGAAAAGAATCCGACAAATAAGAACAAGCCGCCTTTGCACAGAACTCCTCAAAAAGCTGTTTTAGTCACAGATAGACTCAAGAGGTTGTCAATTGCTATCGAATCGAGATACAACAAGGTGAGAAAATGCTGATGCTCACTCACATCACCCCGAGATTTTATACTTCCCCAACATCGTTTTGCGCAGCGGCGCAAAATCAAGGTGGAGGTGTGCGCGCGCGCAAAACAGGTAGACGTACTCTGACCCCCGAGCACGACACGCTGGCATGCAGAAGCACTGCCATACCCTAATCTCGAGGGTTACTGGCCAGCAGATTCCTGTCGTACCCTGATCTGGGGTCAATGGCTGCGGATTCCTACCAATCAAGCATGCAGCGGAACGCCGTCTGTAGGCAGGCTGTCAGGTTTGCGCGGGATGGTGTTTTGCCCAAGTTGGACACACACGGCCGATATCGCGCAGCCTGCAAATGTTCTACGCTGGAGCAGTGGCGCCACTGCGTCGGTTCGATCTCGCGCACTGCGAACTCGATGTCGCGGCCGAGAAGACCCTCCATGCGACTTCTCCTTCACCGCACCAAGGTGAAGTCACCACGGACGCTTGGATGCCATGTCGTGATGTGACATCATGACTGAGGCTGAGGCTCGAGGCTTATGCCCCTCGAGTTCTGCTCAGAGAGCAGAACGCAGGCGCGATGTGCTTCGTGAGCAAAGTCTCATCATGGTATCGCGCGTTGGCGTGTGTTCAGCGCTCAGCTGGTATATATATGTGAGCAGCGTAGAAGATGAGTGTCATGATTCCAGAAGAGTAGCATCAAATTGTCAAGAGCCTTTCACCAATACGAAGAAACAATATACTTCTCAACAGAAAATCGCAAAGATATTCCCAGGAAAGAGGCAGTCCTACCAAAGAGATTCTGACTTACCCTTCGGATAAACGTCTGAAAGAGTGTCTGGCTTTTCCAGAATGGCGCCAACAACGAGGTATGTGACACTAAAGAGACTTAGGGAAAGAAGATAGCCTTAGCTAACACCAATCTACAGGAAGCCCCAGTCCGAGATGATGAAACATTATCTTGCCCATGGTCCCATGACGGCCACGGAACAACTCATCGCCTTGGGCCATGACAGCATTAAGGCGTCTATGGCCATGACGACGGGCGAAAAACTGTGTCACAAGGCAGAGTACCTTGATCAGCTTGTCAAGCAGGCGCAGGGAGGCGGTAGCAACCGAGTTTCAACGAGTTCGACTTCCAGTTCGACCTTAACTTCTTGAGCTGGTAGAGATAAAAGACGAAGCGTGATCGAGAGCTTAGAGGAGAGACTAGGTATAGTCCTTACATTGTATGAGAAATGGGGTTTGAAGTGTATAATTACAGCTTTATACACATGGCAAAGAGAGAGGCAAAAGGAATAAACGGGAAGGGAAGAGACTGCTGGACAGCAGTAGTGTTTTTATAGATGAAATTTTAATTTTAAAATATGTGCCATGTGAAAAGGAACTTTGCCTGGTTTAGTGTGAAAGTTGATCGCCTAGCTGTTCTCTGGTACTTATATCTTGGACTTCTATTCACCGCCCAATTACAGAATATCCAATACCGGCCCACCTCTTATCCACACATGTTTCATTGCATTATATTTCTTGTCTTACATTTTGTCTTTGAATAGCTGGCGATACCCTTAGAAAGGGAAGGATTGCATTGGCACGTCCAAACGCGTGTATATCTCCCCGATTCCGACCAATGAGCCGCGCATGAGCCGCGCATGAACTACGTGGGAGCCTCTGGCTCGTTTCATGCTGGCACGCTCAGCATATACTAAGTTGGGTATCAACAACTATTCTCCAGTGAAGGCCAAACGAGTGTAATGACCTTGATTTATCTTGATCATGAACGGCCCGAAGCTTCTTTCGCCCCATGCATCTAGCTACAAGTACCCGGTAGTTCAATTGAATTAATCGTATTAGGTCATGTGTTGTCAAGGCCTAGACAAACATAAACTCCGATAAAATAGAGCACGATATCGAAACAAAACGCGCTGGCTTGGTACTGTTGCCTACTGCTGCCTGGTTGTAATCCTAGACAGGAGTGCTTACAAGCGATCCACGGCATGTGAAGCTTCCTAGCCACAGCCACTCATATTACATACGTATGTGCAATTTGAATTCGATCCATGCCGCCCTATCGGCCTTGACGGATGCCTAGAAAGTTGCAGGCTGACGGTGGGACATCCATAATCACAGGGGTATAAACCCTCCTGGAATCATCATCTCATACAAAGACAACTCGGAATCATGTGGGTGAAGAGGAATAACAGGCGACTTCCCGTCTTCTATTGATTGCTGTTGCATATAAACAATGATGAGCATGACATCAGCCGAAAGCGCTGCTATAACTGGGCAAAGCTTATTGTTGAATCTCGCGTGGTGTCAATATGACCTCCGAGGATGGAGCCTACATACTTGGTACGAATGAGAGGCCATCCTAAGATATCCTGAATGGTCTCAATGTGCCGCTTCTCAATTGATTAAACTTTACTATAGATGATCAATATATAGGATAAATCTTAGCCTGCTGCTCAGTCGTAAAGCTCCCTGTTCATAATCACGAGTCAGTAATCAACACTTATAGTTAAAATCCGGCTTGTTATGAGAGGGCTAAAAAGCATGCAAGAACCTGTCAGACACGAGTTTGACTTACTTCGGACTACGAGCGCTTCGCCTTATCCGACGAGCTGAGTAGGGCATACACAGTAATCGTTCACATGCACACATAGCTTAGGAGTGACACACCTCAAGTTGGTACCAGAGTAGAATGCCACAACAAGAGTAACCGAGTTACTCTAGCTTAACACGTCATGAAGATGCCGTGATTGTACCGTTCGATCACTTGCTACTGCCCCTTTATGAGCCAATCTGAGGTGCATTAAGAGCTACATAACAACAGCTGGCCGGGCTATCAAACCTACTCCCGCCCTTAGTGCTAAGTAATCATTTGATGTGACCTATACTACCATCGAAACTACTGCAGAACGCACAGAACAAACGAGATCATTCTCGCTTACTATCACTTTACTTCCTATGCCTATTACCCTCCCCTAGTTGCCTACAGCATACAGGGCTCCAAGTGTAACAATCGGAGACACAACTTTCAAATATCTCTCATCTTCGATGATAACTTTAGCAATACTACAGACATATTCGCCTACCCCAGCAGAGCGTATCGGAGAAGATACGAACATCTCTAGACAGAATTGTACCGCACGACGTCATCTAGGCGGCTGACAATCGATGTACCGAGCTTTGGTTCTTTTCTAACACTGCGTCTAGTCGATCACGAAGCCACGCAATACCCCGTTTTGACGGCTGGAATTTGATAGCATGCTGCTCTGCCGCAGGGACATCACGCCGCCACACCAATCTGTTTTCCTATATTCAGAACCCTGGGCCTAAACAATAGCACCCATAGATCACACTGATCGGGCGAGGTCACAAGTAAATAGGAGAAGGGTAAGAGGTATTACTTTGTCAGAAAAGAGGAGCAGTCGAACGCAATGGAATGGGAACGGATATTGAGGTGGAGATGAACGGCTAACTTAGTAGCCGCTCGGCACCAGATGGTGCATCAAGATTTCGGACGCCAGGGGTTAAGGAGACTAGATATTGAATTGGATAGTAAAATTACGAGAGTCTAGGTTGAGAACCCCACTGGCATGGCATTACTGGCTAACTGGTGATTATCCATGAAGCACCTTGTGATACAAGCATGATGAAAACAGTATGCCTACGTATATCGTTTGCCTGTCAAACTCCCCTTTATTACTAAACGGACAAGTAGAATAGGAGCACTTTCAAGTGATATCCCAACTCTACTCTAGCTGGAGAGCCGTAAGAGCGTCGCGCAGATCTTATCTGCCTATGTAAACGGAGTGATGGCATGCTATCTCTATTACAAACACAATCTATTCCGAAGCGTAATGCCGAAGAATCACCACTTATTATCCCATTCTCTCGCCAGGGATAATTCTGGCGAATGTTTTGCCAAACCTCGATTTTGGCAACAAGCTCTTGTCTAAGCTCTTACATCTCTTGACGAAAACGAGCAGATGCGATATAGCTGCTTATATTTAAGAGCACCTCTCCCCTCTCCCTAGCGAAACATATCATCCAGCACTCGTATCCATCGAGTCGCCAGCCGCCTTTGCCTTTGCGAGTGCTATCCGCTCGGCCTTCCAGGCTTCAATCTGCTTGCGCAAGTCATCTGCTGGGATCACATCGTCTATCGTCATCTGAACGTTTGAGAACGGATCCTTCGGGGTTGATAATAGTTGCTGCACAATTGTTGACCGATCCATAATGTGTCGTGACGGCAAGATCACCGGGTCGGTCATCAAATCTCCCATGATGGGATCCTCGAACTCCGGAGGTATCTCGCCCAGATCAAGCTCGGCTTGGTCCAACTCATCCTTGGCTTCGGCCACCTTTTTCCTCAGGGCATTCCATGCGGCGACCACTTCGGGGGGTTTTTGCAGAGTATTCTGGAGTAGTCGGGATGCTGTCTCAAAGTTTGATGGTTTGTATGAGCGGCCATCCGCAGCGACGGCTTTAACAAAATCAGGTTTTGAGCCTAGATTGAGATAGACGTCGATAAAATCAGATAATAATGTCTTGGGATCAAAGTGATACTTTTCAGCATGCTCGACCTTAAGCTGGCCTCGTTTTGGGCCAACGAGAGACTCAAGATTGTAGTTCAGCATACCGGCTAGCCGAACAACAATCTCAGGCATCGTAAACGATTCGCGTAATGTTTCAGTGAAGAGTTTCATCATTCCCATGGTATCGTTTACCAACTGCATCCATGACTGACACTGCTGCTCGGCTTGTTCCAGGTCGGTCTTAATCTTATCCCGGTCCTCTGGTGACAAATCATGCACTTGGAGCTGCTTCTGGTAGTCATGTATCTTGGCAAGTTTTGTGAGAGCTTCGTCAAGCAAGTACGTGGCGTCGTTGAGGAGTAAGTTGACGAACTGCACAAAAAACTGACGATTGACCCTAAAGCAGTTAGTGGCCACTATCAAGATTGAGGCTCTGGTATACATACCTGCTTTCTTTACTGAGCTTCTCCTTGTACACGTTATTCGGCCAAATGGTCTTAATGACCTGGAAGATCTCATAGCGAATATTGAACTTGTCGTAAAACGCAGAGCTGACACCACTGTGTTCGCATTCTGTGTTCGTTAGTTGGGTAATATAGTAATGAATATGTTACACATACCGATATAGAATTTCATTAGTGAATGTAGCAGGTGTTCGTTGGCAAAATCTGAACCTATCAGAGAATCGCCAAGCACACCTCGACTTAAGTGGTACAGAGGCCATGTTCCGGAGAAGAGTAACGTAACCAGGGAAGACTTCAAGTAGGGGTTCTTGATGTATTCTGAAGACCTGAGAAATGTGATGCATAGCATAATGATCTCGTCTCCGATTGCCGACATCAGAATGTTAGGTAAGAATCTGCTTTGTTTAGTAGCGAATCAACCTAAGCGATGTAGATCACGTACCGAAAAACAAACTTGAAGTTCTCCACCACATCCTGGAGAGCATATTCAGGCAGACAACTGAATGCTGAAGGTTTGTCGGCTGAAAGTGGGAGGTTAATATTTTTTCCAGGTTTGTAATCCGTTCCACTAGCAGTTCGTAGGAGCCATACAGCCACGTATCGCATGAACTGTAATGACAAAGTCTGCATGCCCTGATCCAGCACAACGGCTTGGATTGCATGCTTGAGAGCGATGTATTTCTCTACTGTGGTGATGGCATTTTGAAGGTGTTGCTTTGCTACAGCAGAGCGAAGGCGGTCCTAGAAAATTTAGTAAAAATGCTTGCCGCACCCACGAGTGACACATGACTCACGTTCTGTAATTTAGGCATTTCCTCCTCCATCTGCTTAATAACCTTCTCCACGTACTTGATATCCTTGTCAAGGTCTTTAAGCTTTGAATTTGTCGCACCAAGTCCGTAGTGATGAGCTGCTAGCGTTAAGAAGAAAACCTCAGAGATGAAGTTGGAGGTTCCATCAGCCTTATTGTTGTAGAAAGCATCCGACGTGGCTTGATCTGCATTTAATTTGGTCTCGTCGCTCATGTCCACCCGTGGAGTCCGTCGAAGATAGTCGGTATCAACTTTGTTGATCTTGGAGAACGTGGAGTCCATAAATGGTTCACATAGCTTATCCAAGACTGCCGTCATGTTCACCATAAAGCCATCTGATGCAACCTCCTTGTCCTTAACCTGGAGAGCGCGTCTCTTGTGATTTGTGTTTAAGCTAAAAGCGAACCAATCGAGTGTACTATTCTTAGCGCTCGGGCTGGCGCGGACAAAAGCATTGATAATACTTATCAAATCTCCTTGATGAGCCTTCAGTGTCATCTGTAATGCAGTTTGAGACGACTTGACGTGACCAGGGTCAATGGTTCGAGGACTGGCAAAATAAGTCTTGGTTACCTCGGTTTGAAGAGGCGATATTCGAAAGAACGGCCCTAAGATGGTCGCCATCTCGGTTGCGATGGCTAATTGTTCTTTTGTCATTACCGGTGTTGGTTGTACTTGAAAACGGGGGTGTCTTGCGAGTGCATCGAGGAGAGGTGGAAACCGTGAATAAGTCACAAGGCACTATCTAGGTCAGCATTCGTAATTAAAAAGCTTCGGCCTGATCTCACGTTAATGTAGGGTTTATAATCATCGTTCATAGTCATCTTAGCCACCTGCTCACTCATAATGACCATGGCTTCCGTGAAAATTGGCGCGACAGTTTCGTCCTCATTGATGCGTGATACTGCTTCCGTAAAGAAATCCAAGCATACACCGTCCTCATTATCGTGGTTTCTAAGGAGATAAGGAACTAGTGAGTCATGATTCGGGTTGGCGTTTCGGCTGATACCAAAAGTCAGCATGATGAACGATACTGATATAGAGCACGCAAGTTCGTCTCTTACCCAAAATATTCAGGCATGGTAAGGGCAAATATGCAATTACTCATGCATAGGCGCTTGGCTTCGGACAATACAGCTTCTTTCTCGGGTGGCGGTCGCCGGAGTGGCCGACTTGCTCTCATTACTCGCTTCCAGCAAGGTAATAGATAGTCTAAAAGCGCCTGGCTGGTAGGCACATGTTTAGCAGCCTCGAGGAGAGCAGCATCGATAGAGGATGTGGTCAGTTTCACTGGCTCGCCAGACTGCTCAAGTTCGGCCCGTAATTCTGGCAGATACGTGAGCTTGGCGCCTCGGCTATCAGATGTTCTACTCGGGTCGAGAGTAACAAGAAAGATGTCGCTGAGCAAGCGGTTCGACCAATCCTCAAGGCTTTCTTCGGTAGCTGTGTGTGCTTTCTTCGTCGGAAGGGTGTCTAATGGGCCCATGTTAACAACAGTTGAGGATCTCTGGGTTTTGTAAGAATTACCCGGATTAACGGAAGTGTCATTTTCGGTCTCGGCTTTCTTCTTGTTCGTGAGCTGGGAAAACGGATTGGCTGATGATGCGCTGTTTGCTGGTTTGGGGGCAAGTTGCATCGGTCGGCTCTGTCGCTGATTTGACGAGTTATTTTCTAACTCCGTTTTGGAAGAATCTGTCGGCGGCGGGGAAGATGAGGATGGCTGGTTCGAGGTGGAAGAATCAGCAGGCTTCGTGCTCGAGGGCGTCGCACTTAGACTGCCAAGCTTTGCAAGTCTCCTCTGGCGCATCTGTTACAGAGTCATTAGATCGAAGGCCCTAGACGCGGAGAGGAGTATAATTGATGACACACCTGCTCGGCCGGAGGCAACGTGGGCTCTGGCTGTTCATTTGGATCCATGATGACAATTTGGTGTCGGCGATCCTACAATCTACTTCAGGCGCAGGTAAACCACCGAAGCTCCGAAATGCTCATTACAAGGTAGAACCAAACGTGAACGGAGGGAATGAAGAGAAGAACTATACTGCTTAGGCGGCGCAAAAGAGTAACTTCCCATTAACAGCATAGAACAAACTTGATAGTCGACGTCTGACGACTTGCGGATTACCGATAACCTCTTGGTGTTGGAGGAAATATAGCTGGTCACCGTGGTCGGCGATAGACGATAATGGAACAATAGAGATGCATTTCACCGATTACACAGCAGACCCAGTACCTGACGCTTATCGATAATACTTTACCATCCCACTCCAATTAGCTCACGCTAGTACTGCTATAGCGGGGTAGGCATAACGTGGTTCCGCCTTGCTTACAGGTCCCCAAAATGATAGTCAATAGCGCCGCGCTAAGGCTTACACCGACAAAAGAGATTTGGTAAGGAATTTCAAGAACGGTTTTTTTATTTACTTACTAAATAAAGGCTGCTGGGTGGCAAAAATATCTTGAAACTAATTAGCAGCTACATAGTTTTCTATATATATGGCGGCTTTGCTGATTATCAGTACTCTTGCTTTGCTAGTATCTAGCGCGACGCTATTGATTATTGTCCTGTGGACCTGTAGTAGAAAGGCACCCAACCTAAGCGCAACTACCTATGTATACTCGCTAGTCTACCTGGTAATCATCTAGTCGAAACTGTTAACGTCATTCTGCCGATAGGAGATACGTATGTACCTCTAACCGCTCTCAACCTCTCTATGTTCTGCCTACTACGCAGCTTTATCCAGAATGACACCACAAGTGAGCGAGAGCTGTGCCCCAACAAGAAAGTACAACAAGCTCAAGATGTGCTCTCAATGGTCCTCGTAATAACCAGGAAATAGAATGGAATATCAAGACACAAACACCTTAGATTCAAGCGAATAGAAGTATTGTCTCTGCTTCTACTCCATCAAGCATAGCTAGGTTGGCTAATAGGACCTTTTCTCCAAGACCATGGGAATACTTAAACGTATTTCTCCCCTCAACTATTATCTTAAATGCCTATCATATCCACGTGAAGGGAAAACAGCGCAAGCCATGAGCTTTGGGTATATTTTTCTTTCTTCTTTTTTTAATCTTTAATTGTTAACTTTTTTAATCTTCTTGGTCGCAAATAGACCCTTACTACAAATAATTATAAGATGTTTACTATCGTTAGCAAATCATGGAACATCCACGGCTGATCTTTAATGTTCCTCACATCCGATCACATATGCTCTCAAGGCTGCACATTGTCCGTACAGAATTGTAATTTATGCCATTAGCATGAATATCTAGAGCTCTCGCGATAGTTACAAATTTTGGTTCCAGAAGATAGGGACGGAGGCTACACTTCCATGGTCTCCTGTCGTCATTTACACTGTATATCCCACCGCCTTACTCTCGATGTAGATGCAAAATCCATGGCTCCCAGAGCCACAGCTATTTTAGAAGTCGAAGAGCCTTATGTAAGTGATTCCATAAGTGCCGTGCCTCATTTTCTCAAACTTGCAAGTCCCCTCATGGAACCGTGTGCCAGAGCGTAGTTGTGAAGCTGGCTTGTTGTCCAGATACAAGAACATAATTTTGTCACCTAGGTACCAGTTATAGGTGCAGACAGAGACTGCTTATGTTTTAATTAGGCGACGAGGTCTAGTTGACTATAAATGACTGTAGTGCGTAGTCTAGAATGAGAAATCTCCATGCCTATAACATTGAATATAGAAAGTATCCTTCCTAGTCAATCTAATCCGAACTCATCTAACCGCACTCACCACCATTTGCAAAGCGCCCCTTTTGCAACGCGTTCCCTGCTGTAGAATTAGACCTGTAAATCTACGCATTTCAAGTCCAATTCACACCCAAAAGAAGTTGAAATATGAATGACTCGCCGAAGTACTTTGAAGAGCGAATAGCTTGTGCTATGCAACGCGTCGTAGAAGGTGAAAAATAAGCCGCTGCTGCCAAAAGATATGCCATTTACTTATTGGCCCTCTCTTGGCGCCTCCGAGGCACTAAATCACATACAGAAGCCTCAATTCCAAAGCAGCGGATCACTCCTGAGCAAGAGAGGCTAGTTGTCGACTGGATATTGCTGGAAGGAGACTGCGGAAGGGCTCCTACTAAGCGATATGTGGCCGCTTTTGCCTATGAAATACTATGCGTTCAAGAAGACACCAAGCCCCTTGGGATAACGTGGTTTGACAGCTTTCTCAGCCGTTGACCCCTCGGGGCTGGAAATAACTAAAAGAACAAATTAACGACTTCTACAACCGCCTCCAATATTCGCGTTATAAACACAGTAACACGCCCGAAAACGAGCATGATATGGACGATACTGGTGTTCAAGGCGAGTCCTCTTCTGGCAAGTCACTGGCACTAGCAACACCCAACGGTCGGAGCCTTATAGGCCTGACACACCACTTCGCCAGTCACCTGAAATGCTCATAGCCACTCCCAAGAAGGCCGAAGGTATCTCAACGCATATGCGCCGTATTCCCAAGAAAAAGGGCTTGTTCGGCATGAAAAGAGGATTCTCTTAAATAAGGCCCGCAAGTATGTCGCTGATATGACCGCAAAAATCGTTCAGAATAGTATAACATTGTAACATCTAGCCAAGGAACTTGAACAACACCAGTCAGACCGGCGGCAGGCCGTAAAGCTGAACCATAACAAGGACATCTGCTCGACACAGGAGAAAACAAGAGACTACAGCCACTAAGCGATAATATACAACCAGAGACAGATACTCTTGTAGAACATGATATAAATAGACCAAATAAGAATGGCGAGTCTAAAAAGAATTGTTTTTATTTTTATGTATATATTTACCTTAGATATGAAGTATGTGATTTATTACACACTGTGGAAGCTGGTGGTGGTCTTGTTCTTGTTGACTGTCGCAAAGGGGGCGCGTTGCAAATTGTGATCAGTAGTCTGATCTAGGGTTAGAAGACTTTCCCCAGAATCAGCATGATCGTTTATGTATTTCTCTCTGCTTGATCAGATGAAAGAGTTGCATGAGATTGCATGCTACCTGAGACATCGCTAATCAATAGGTGGTTTCCGTGTTCAAACGGGGAAGATAGTGCATTTGTGATGATAGAAATAAGGTGTCGCTTTCTGTGGCTTTTCGTTAGCGGACTTCGTTCACTGGAAGCCTCGCTGCGCAGTCCTACCACAGTGCCGGCATTTGTTGCAAGGAACAGTACTACATGTATTATATGCCCTGGCACTTTAATAGTGTGCACGCGCCTACTTTCTTGTAGTATGTACCCTGGAGATTGCTGAGTATACGCAAGCCTCCTTTTGCTTTTCTTCATCAGCTCCATCTAAGCCCTCCAGATTCTGCTTTGATATGTCCTTGCCAAGTTATCATTTCTTCACAGCTCTTTCAATATCTACAGCAGAAAGCTGCACACGTGAAGCAGAAGCTAATCAGTTCGCCACACATGCTGAGCTGTAAACAAGAATGATAACCAAGTTCTGGACCTCCACCCCTCTTGCGACGATACAATGCTCAACACCCTTTCCAATAGGACAACCCTACCTTAAGATTCCAGGGCACTGACCTCGGCTTTCTTGAATATCTGTTCTCGTAACGCCACTTCGGAAAATCGATCTGGATTTGCAGGTCAGCCAATCACGGATGCACCCGTCCATCCAAGAGCCGGCCTCACCACTCAGCTTACCACCTCGAAGATATTTCCACGTGGAGGCGTCCAGCATCCTAGGGAGAGCTAGCAAAAGCCATCTGCCGTCTTTTTCGGGTAGTCGCTTCAGGGCTGGCTGAACACGCACTAAATTTAGATCCCCTACAAATCAGTGATATCCTTGTTCTGCGACTATTCTGCCTACCATGTAAAATATCTATTACCAAGGATTGCTCGCTTAGATGGCCTGAAGGGATAACTTTGGGTCGTCGTATCACACTTTATAATGGCCCCCATCGCTAGCAGGCAGTTCCCACCCACATGGTCAGCTCAGATCTAAAGCTCACCTCAGCCTCAACAGTGTGCCGTGGCCGTTTTCTAGTATGCTCTCCGGAGGCTTATGGCTCAGGCTCTGCTATACCTCGAATTATGGCCAACTCTACTAAGCAAGTATCGACTACCGCTGAGTGATTCCTGGTGTAGGCGTCGTGTGACTAGTCATATTGACTAGGTAGACAACATCGTAGTAGCTAACTCGTCACTACTTCTCATCTCAAACGCCCGCTCCACGAACCCAACCAAGACCGGCACAGCCGAAACGGGCTCCAGGTCTGTCAGTGTCATACTTTATTGTGCTTCAGGTGAAGGTGAGCAAACAAACTGTCTAGAACGAGAATGCGGCTGTACCCAGTTACCACTTACAAAACATCCCCTGCAATGTCGAACTACTTTAGCACATCTTGTCGCAGATTGTAGCACGGGACGAACCATTGAGAGGCCTCAGGATCTCACGCTTCCTGTGGTGCCTCGTCTACGGGAAGCAATTATTGGATGACAATCGTTCCTCGGTTCCGTTCTTGTCGTACTACGGCTTCAGAATCAGCATAGGTTGCGTTCCACCTCACCGTTCGCTTTCCCCTCCTCATCAGACACAATGCCCTTAGACTGGTCTTGTGAGGCTCCAATTAGCAACAGGGTTATTAAAGAGCTCCCTCCCGTCTCATCACGGCGATACAGAAATGCCGCTATAGTTTGGCCGAATGTTCGCGTCAGACATCCTCTCTATACCAATTGGATTACTAGGCACAGGTCCATTCTTGCAATCGTTCACGGCCCAATGTCCCTAGATTGCCTAAGCAGTAGAGGAAAACGTTATAGTCTCCCTGTTTGTTGAATGTACATGAAGAGCAACGACCGATTGGGAATTGTGTGGCTTGCTGTGTGCATTGAGCTCTGGCGCGGCCGCGGCT
Source organism: Xylariaceae sp. FL1651 (assembly GCA_025201745.1). NCBI lineage: Eukaryota > Fungi > Ascomycota > Sordariomycetes > Xylariales > Xylariaceae > Xylariaceae sp. FL1651. Next base: position 1,152,491 of record MU624231.1, read on the forward strand.
TAGGTGTGGGAGGCAATTCGGAAGTGTAGCAGCCGACCGTGTGGTGGCATCTCGGCCTGCACAGAGTCGTCATTGCATGCAGTATGCATGGCTCCATTGACAAAAGAACAATACTCGGATTCTGGAGCGTATTCCTGCTCTTACAAGCTTACAGCCTATTATATGTCCTGGACCGCGTATTTTCTCACTGTGGCGTTTCGATATTGCTTGCTGCATCCTCGTGTATTCAAAGCACAAGACGGGTGTACGCAGTCTGCCCAAAAGCTTCCATACGAGAACAGATAACAGTAGAATGTGGTGGCACAACCTGACTAGCCTGTTATCGTGAAGACGGAAAGTTGCAGAAGCCGTGTGACTGTTATAGCTTGCTTGTTTTGGCCCCTGGGTTGCGATTCGGCCTCTCCCACGATGAAAGTTGCGCTATCGTCTGGATTGTCCTGCTCCTCAGTAGATGGCAATGAGCTGTGCGAAGTACCATCACAGCCTCTAATGGTGTACGGTAATTCGTAGCTGAGGACAGAGCGGCTATGTATATAGATACTTGTGCTGCTGACTTGTTGCTAAACCTAGGGTCACTCGATGAATCGACGTAGGTTCTCACTCTCTGGTAGCAATGTCTCTCTCCGTCTCGCTCGTTATCTTCAGCACGGAGAATTTGATGTCGCTCACATTCGTTTCTGAGTGATTTTCAATTGCCGTTCACGCTTTCGCTCTTACTAATTAAGAATATGCCTCTCGCTAACTGCCCTGATTCAACTCATAAATATATACTCGTCATAGACAAGTCTCGGCTTTGGAATAATTATCATGAGTCACCAAGCAGACAACGGCGGTGGCATCGCCCATAGGACCGTTGTTGAGGATCCGAGAGCCAGGTATCGTCGAGATGGTCCGGCAGACTTTGGCAGAGAGAAAGCATCCGCCTGTGTGACTGCTTGCTTTGGTCAGTATATCGGGAACCGTAACGTTGAAGACGCCTGCCGCCAACTACAACAGCCTGAGAATCAACGTACCCATCTCTGGGGTTTATATTGCTGCGACTCTATGAACTGTGGCGTGTACATTGGAACACTGGGACAAAGTCGTAAGTCAGCATGACGATGAGGGAAGCCGGGCTGTCTCTGACAACCACCGCAGCTAGTGTTGATCTAATCATTAATGAGTGCCAAAAGTTCGTAAAGCCATCTACTCGCTTACAAACAGATACTAATCTAAGGCAGTATTGGCTATTTCTCGATTGTAGATCCTGGTCCGCCGGTGACGAGCTATTGCGCTTCCTCCACACCTGATACTACCAAGAGCAGTTCATCATCTCATACACCGACAATCGAGATCCAGAATATTCCAACCATCGGAACGTTTCCTCCAGATTCAGTAACGTCTTCTGCTTCTACATCCATCTATACGTCGGAAACTACTACGTCGCTTGTTTCCACCCAAGCGTCATCCAGCAGCGCGTCAATTGCCAACTCATCAGATTCAACTGGTGCAGGTTCGACGCGACTCTCGGGAGGAGCCAAAGCCGCCATTGGTATATTCTCAGTTCTAGCAGTGTTAGCAATCGTAGCTATCCTACTTCTCTTGTTCCGCAGACGTCGAAGCAACTCAAGGGGGAGTCTCCCCGGGGCGCTTTTGGTGCCCCGTTATCATGATTCCTATTCAGAAGCACGCAGCGGCTCTCGGACGCCCTTAATTACACCGCCTCCACCTACATCGTCGAGAAACGCACCCCTGGCGCCACCAGCACGATTGAGTGATCGGAGGTACCTGCAGTCGATCCTCAAGCAAGGAGCGCCACGGCCCTTGGCCACATCAAGCACGGGCGACTTGGCTTTCCCTGCGTCACCGATCTGCGCCCCCGGCCAAAGCAGCATCCAAAGCAAGCCTGTACCTAGACATGAGCGAAGAGCAACAGCGAGCAGCATCAAAGGACCATCCACGATAACGAGCCCAACCCCCGCTCACTACGCACAGAGCAGTGTCTACTCTTTAAGCAGCGGACATGGCGCTTCCACAGCTACGATCGGGTCGAATAAAGCGAGCTCCATTAATTCGGGATCAGCCACAGTAATTGGTACCAGCACACCACCACTGTCTCCTACGAGACTTGCTCGAACTCACAACGGAACCCTTGAAAGCCCCGATTTGGTGACACCCGCTGGGCCGCCACCTAACCGCGCGCTGCCTGCGCCCCCTCTAAACCACCCGAACTCACCCACGTTTTCGGTTTCCCCTGTGTCCCCTGTGTCACCGCGGTCTCTTACATTCCCCGTCCGGTCACTAGTTCGCGGTGGCAGCCCAATCGTTCCAATGCAGCAGGGCAGCAGTAAGGCAGCTCCAGCTGCGGCATCGACGCAGGAGCTATGCGATCTTACAGACTTATACGCGCGGGGATCATGGGGTAGCTGGAGCGGGGTCGGAGGCGGTGGGCCGGGCGTGAACCCCAGGGGACGGAAGAGAGGAAGCGGAAGCCCCAAGGGTTCTGTAGAGAAGAAAGGGGAGGCCAAAACGGCCGTGGCACTCCAGGAACTGGACTTGGAAAAACTAAGTGGGCACTATTGAGGCCACATTCGCTCAAACAAAACACGGAGCCGGGCGCGCTAGCTGCGTTTTATCTCAACAGGCTGTCGATCGATGCCCGCATTGGAAGACAGTGAGATAGCAGGCTATCGAACTTGTATGACAACTGAGACGAAGGGGAACGAAAAAAAAAAATAAGAAAGAATATGGCTTTAGTCACGAACAAGTATAATCAGTTACTGTTATAATGTCAACACAATACAACGCAGTCTTCAAAGCTAAGCAGCAAGGGGTGTAGAAACGTTGCAGTCCCCATGTCTCACACGAGATGCAAGGCTGTATGCAAGACCAGAGGCTCGGGTCCAACGTCATCAAATGATGCAGTAAGCAAGGGATGTATGTCTATAAGCAATCTGCACTTGGTTTTTCCTTTTTAACCCCTTCTGAAAATTCTGTCCCCGTCGCAATTATCTTTTCGAAGCTCTCGATCCGATATCGCCTATTTAGCGCCAACCGCCTGGAGACTCTTGATGGTGTCCACGATGGCCTTCTCGAGCGGGATCCAGTCGATGCCGAGCTCCTTGGTAGCCTTCGAGTTGTCATACTTGTAGAGGTTCTCCACCTTGCCGCCGGGGTAGTCGCCGCCCTGCACGCTGTCGTCGGGCAGTTTGTCCGCGAGCTCGGGGAAGTTCTTGCGGACGATGGGGACGATCTCCCGGTTGCTGAAGTGGCCCGCCACGACGAAGAAGCGGTTGCCGCCGGCCTCGGGCCGCTCCATGGCCTCGACGTGCGCCTTGGCGACGTCGCGCACGTCGACCCAGAGGTGCACGCCCGTGGGCGGGATCTCGGTCTTCCACCTGCCCACCATCAGCGCCACCAGGTTCCCGTTGCTCGTGTTGATGTTGGCCAGCGAGCTCAGGTGGTGCACGACGGGGCCGAAGACGAAGGGCGGGTTGATGGTGGCGATGTCGAAGTTGGGGTTCTCGTTCTTCTTGAAGTCCCACGCGGCCTTCTCGGCCAGCGTCTTGGACACGCGGTAGGTGGTGCCCGGGGGTCCCGTGAGCCCGGCCTCATAGCCGTCCGGGTTCCAGTCGGCCTCGCTGAAGGTCTTGCTCGGGTCCTCGAGGCCCTTGGACGATAGGATGGCCGCGAACGAACTCGTGACTATGACGCGCTTCACAGTCGGCGCGTACTTCTTGACGGCCTCGAGCACCGACGTCGTGCCCTTTATGGCGGGGTCCAGGATCTCCGTCTTTGCGTCCTTCCACTTGAAGTGGAAGGGTGACGCTGTGTGTTGCACGTACTCGAGCCCCGGCGTCTGCATCACCTCGTCGAAGGCATTCGGCTGCGCAATGTCTGGCACAATGGCGACGGTAAGCTTTGCGCCGGGGTGAGCATTACGGATGGTCGCTGCCTTATCCTCGGATCGCACCGTCGTCACGACCTCATGGCCTCTTTTCAGAAGGAGTTCCAGCACGTGGGCTGATCAATGTCGTTAGGTGTCAGTGCAAATGCCTCCTGGTATTGTGCTCTCGTGTGGTCTGAGTTCTGTCACCTACTAGCAATAAAGCCTGATCCACCTGTTTATTTGAGAACCAGTTAGTCAGCTTCCGCTTCTCGTACGTCTTCTCCTGGAGAATCGCCCATCGCGTAACATGATGGCGGCTTCGAAGCCATGCCCGATGCGGGGTATTCCTGGAGTGAAAACGAACCTGTGAGAAGTACTTTTGGCATGGTGGTGTCTGCAACTTGGCCCTAAAGTGATGGACTGCGAATATTGCTGGTTATAATATTTCGAGAATACCCGTTGTGATCCCACAAGAATGCTTGAGATGGGGATGTGACGGGGAAGATCGTCTTATATGCTGTACCACGTCCAGAGTAAGCAGTGGCACCAAGGCGTTACTTAGCTATTCATTTATTTCAACCCCGCGTGGGTTGGTACTTCAGAAGGTTCCCTACTCATACGTATAGGCGATTGAACGCAGCGAAGACGGCTCACCACGAGTGGGCCCTCTGGTAGCTCTGGTATATAATTTGGAAGAGGATCCTTCTGAAGGATCTCCACTCTTCCTCTCGGCGTTAAATCGACAATTATCACCCTTACCTACCTCCTCTGCTTACATATACATGTATCCCTCAACATCTGAAGCTTGACAGACCTTTAGTTAGTTTGAGCGACAGTTCATATAACCCGTAAACGCCTAACAGAATCCTTAACCCCGATCGCCATTTTACCATTTACATTTCTAAAAGTGGCTCCCGTTCGTTCGGCTTGACATGACAGCATAATTCGGTGATATGCTGATAGATTAAGTCGCCGCTGAGATTCTGACTGGGCGGGGAATTGATTCGCCATAGATGTGTCTTTCATCCTCTGCGTTATCCCCGCGGATTACCAATAGTAGCTTCACAAGGCGCTAACTGTACTTTAGTGAGCATTGGATAGTGAAGAATCTATTTATCTTGACAATCAACGGGGTTTGGGCTGTCTTAAGCGCAATTCTATGATATTAAGCTTCTGGGCGACGCTGCAGGCTACTATACTGGTTCCCATTCTCCACAGACCTAGGTTCTCTTCTACCCTCTTAAGAAATACGAGGCCACAGTCCCTGTCTGGGTTTGGCACTTCGCGATAGGCTCTCTTCTGTTGGGTAAAGCCCAGGCTGCTTCCATTACCAGCTCAGCGAGACGTCAAGGTTCAAATCAGCGGCTAGGTGGACTGCGATATCTCAATACGGTAGCGTGCTCATTTGTGCTCTATATTGTGCTCTAGCTTGTCCAGATGCTAAAATGAAACCCATAAAAGCCGGTATCATCAACAGGATGAGAAGTCCTACAATTTCGATCCTTCTGCGCTGTCTCTTCTAAATAGGCACAAACACCTATGTTCTAGGACACTAGTCAACAGGATGATGTTCCTATGGCAAACTCTCAAGGAGCGTGACGTATGTGAATTCCTTTCAAATGGTTCTGGGTCTCACCTACTTGGTTTAGGCTCGTCCATTATCCGGGATATTTCCAGAGTAGAGTTCGACCACCTTTTTCAATCGCGCAAGAGATAAAAGCCTGATAGTATTCAATAGCAATGTCTTCATGTTACGCATAATACGCATTGTCTTTGCCAGCTCTAATGTTGTTTTTGACGAACTTATTGCGACCCTAACGGATACTTATCACAAATGCAGAATTCTCTAGTCCTCGGCACTTCGAGACTTTCGAGCTTGTCGTGTTCTTCCGTAGCTATGTCACTGGGCTAATTCAATGTCTCTCGCTCTCACCTTATTGCTGTTTGAAGACTTTCATCAACCCTTATAAACACACGGCACTATATTATTAATATCGAACACTGGTTACATTCAGAGGTTGTTGCATCAAATAAGGAGTTTCCTTCTTGAACCTGGGAAGTCAAAACTATTAAGCAGAGATCGTGGCCGCAATATCCTATCATGTTTGAACGCAGTTAGGTCAGAGGCTTACACTTCAACAAGAGTGCCTGGAGGGCTGGCAATTACTCAACCACTCACACCAGACTTAGACAGAGAATATATACCTCGAGCACATTGGCGGCGGAAGCCATCAGAGATGAGAACACAAGCCTACAAATGTTTGCCCCTTAGTGTCCACTCACTACCTTTACGAACCGGCCAAGCCATAACAAGGCTTTCCTGAGATACCATTGAACATCTCATTGCAAAGAGCAGGACCTGGCCCTCCTTAGCAAGCCAGCCGCCTTCCTAGCGAAGCAAAAAATATCATGAGGGCCTCGTGACGGGGACTACGGATCTCCTTGATTAGCTGGTCATCTTTGACAATAAATAGAGAAATTTCAGGCTGTGACGGCAATATGTCTCCGGGATTTGATTGATCCCACTCTCAGTAGGCTCTAGGAAAGTCCTAATCAGGAACCTCCCGCATATTCATGCTACTCGTCCCCCAGCTAAGGGGTTCTATCATAACTGCTTTTCCCATAAGCTTCAGGCTAGAGTTAAGATTATATGAATTCATGGATATACAGATTGCGAAGCGCTCTCGGCCCTGTTAGGATACGCCCCAGAAGGTGAATGAGTAGCCCTAGTTCTATATCCGGCCACCATCCGTTTGAAGGTCGACCGCGAAAATAATTTGCCAGATACCTCATCGCCTTATCGAACAGTATTTTCTTCAATCTATCCCACGTGCTACCGAGCAAGCCTTGATAGGATAGACTTGAAGGTCTTGGACTAATCCACAGTTGCTCTTTACGCCTAAAGGCAGAAGCATAGTCAGAGAGCCTTGTTTCCACACAGATTTACGGCTTCGCTGTCCACACTAACATAACACCGGTGCCCTAGACCCAGAGCTTATATTATCACGTTATCTCAAGCAGCTGTGGTACATTAACCTGTTCTTACCTACAATTTAAGTCACTCACATACCTTTTCAAATTCGCAACTAGCAATTACTGCCAAATGTTTATAAGCTAGTAAGTTATATTCGACCCCGAGATTCTTGAGAAATATTCCTGAAATATCCCTTCGATTGATTCCTTAGCATTAAGCTATACCCACAAATAATTATTCGTCGGATCATAAGGTCTAATTGGTAATAACTGATCAAGATATCAGTCTCGATGACCTAATCAGAGTTACATAATTATGCCATTGCCAGAGAGGCCAGATGACACAGGTACTGTAATAGTCCTTGTAATATCGAAGCCTGCTGCTAGACAAGATGGATATTGAATACTTTGCCGAGATGCTAGGATAGAAAATCTTTTTAAGCTTGCTTCTTGATGATACCTTCCTAAGACAGGGTCATACCTCGTTAGCTTTACTTGCGTCGATAGGTCACAGGTTAGACAACTGATTTCTTAGACCGAGAACTATATAATATTACCACATTTGCTATTATTCCTTCTCCACCTCAGTTCGTCTCGTGTATGTATAGGCTGCTACAGTAGAAAAAGCTAATTACGCGAATATATGCATTTTTTTGGTCGTAAACAATGTGTAGAGAGCAACGTATAATATGGAACTACGTATTTTTTCACCTTCGATTGTCCTTATAGTACTAGTAAGTATTACCACAGTCCAATGATGTACCCACAAACCCTCAATCCGTTCTTATGGATGCTAATTAATCCGGACTCTCAAAAAGTTCCTTAACGTAGAAGCAGCACCCATATCCAAGGATAATTATATTGCTCTGCGCTTTTTTTTCTAAGCGAGTTCTTCATCTCTCCAACGCTCTTATCATTGCCGAACTCAATTTGTGATCATCGACTGTTTACTCCACTTCTTATGGGTAGCTACCTAGTAAATCCCGTGCTCACGTCATCTTTAACGTATGGTCCCCGAATTAAGCCTGGCTGCTAGCCTGAAGCTGAGTTGCCCTAAGTGGGCGTCGGTAGTCCGTAACAGTACAACAGTGTTTGTGAAGCCGTTGTCTAGTAGGTCTAGGAAACAGCACTAAAGTATCAGTATCATGAAATATAGCCAAGCCTCCAAGCCCAAATTCTGGTTCTTGTGTAAAACTTGTAAGTCTACCAACCGCGTGACGAGTTACCAAGTCGTACGACCCCAACCCGATCCTGCGGCCTTCCGTTATGTTGCTCGGTTGGTGATAAATAAGTAATGTGCGTTCGGCAAAAACAAGGGTCGCGGCACTGGATGTTTGGAAAACATTAGACGGCGGGAAGTAATAAGTCTTTCAGCGGCGATGTTACGTTCCGACTTGATGAATCAATCACCGATAACTCAGCTGTGTCAGTTCTGACTCTTGATAAACATCCGAGTCCAGCCATCGCAATGGCTAACATTCGGCAGATTTTGCGACAACACGAACAGACAAGGAGTTCTTGACCAGTTTCGACGACGACGTACCGGAATGTGACGGGATAGTTCTCGTTGTTTCACTATACCCTGCAACTGTCCGTGCTCATGACCTGACGGTTCATCAACTCGTGAAGAAAGATACAAGCCAGGTAGGAGAAGAAAGCATTTCCAAATAGTCATATACCCGGAAAACCTGCGATCTGACTTATATCCCATGCCGCCACAGAACATGCCGAGATTTCAGATCTACGGGTTTTCAGGTGTAGCACAATATGTGTTCAGCAGACGCGGAATCTAATGAGCTTGATAGCTCGTGGTGTACCTAGTTGGTCTCATTGATTACTTTCCCTGAGCCCAAAGAGCTCCTGTATATAGCCCTTCTACGGTTTACCCAAGGATTCTTACTCCCGTATTCGTAGCGTTCAACCGACCGCCGCAGCGGCCGTTTGTGGAGCGTAGCTCCGTGTCTGTCCTAGCCGGTGTGAGATGAGCTTGAGGCTACTTCAACATACTGATACACATTTGCATTATAATCAGCGCCTTACTTCCAAGCAATTTGATAATAATAGGATAAGATCGCCACGTTTTACATAAGATGGGTCAGCAGGCTAAGAATGGCTCTAATGCTGGTAGAGAGGTTAGTTGCGCAGTAGACGCGCCGGCCGTTACAGGATCAACCCTAGCACCAACAAGGACAAGTACTTGCAGGATATCAATGCCGGCCAGGCCTGATGCACTAACTTTTGACCGGTTCCCTTTTCTGGGCAGACCGAGAGACGCTGAGGCTGTCACTGGATTTCGGAACCTGGATTCAGGTTGTTAGAGTCTTACCGAGAGTTTGACTCAGCGGTGATGTCTTCTCTTACTTTTCGCCGCGGCGCAAAATTCCGCACTTGTTGTATCATTGCGTGATGATTCCAGTCATGTGCACACGATTTCTTAGAGACCAATTAGCCTAATGCAGTCTATCGGGATCTTATTTACTGGGAAGAGCTGGTTTGATTCTTCGTGAAGGTTACAAGGCTCTATCGTCGTAAATATGCAACTATGGCGTGTTAAATTCCCTCTACTGCTACAAGGACTCCACTGCACAACGAGATCCAATGCTAGCCGGATCGATCGTCCAGAAATAGTCAAAGTCTGGCTAAGTCTATTTTGAAATGTTGGTGGTATCCACCTTCCTCTAATCTTTCTACTGGTTCGACGAAGTAGGTTTTTTGCTGTTTTTATTTCGCCTTCGGGTTTGGCATGATGAAAAGGGGCCCTTTGCTTTCACTTGAATCGATGGACTGACGAACGTAAAAAAGATGGAGATCCTATGAAGACTGAGGCAACCACTATGGAATGTTCCGCCCCCAAAGTATCAATGCTATAAGCAGTTGCCCCTTCGGGTTGTTTGACGTGTGAAAGAGGCCTGACAGATGCGGCCGGATACGAGCTGCATGTGAGGTACTTCCGCCTGATATTCTTGCAGACAAGTTATTCATTTAGTATCATACGTCAGCGTCACTGGAGGGAATTAGGGCTGCGTGAAGACGGTATCCTAGATCTTACCGGCCGCTAATCTTGCCTTTATCTCACTTGCCTAGCTATACACCCTAAGGGAACTAGGCGGCGAAATACGTGGTGACTCTCAGACTAGTTGAAAGACGGACATCAGTTTGGGGAGATTTGACGCTCGTTCTTGTCGTACATCGGAAGAAGTACCAATAGGAGTAACGACGGACCACACCACACCTCGTGTTAGAACAGCACTACCAGGACATGCCAATTTGTCATTTGGGTGTTGTCTACGATGTGGCTTATTGACTAACAAGAGAACATCGATAATGCATCACGGAGCACTGCAGCTTAACGTCTGGTGGGTGATTTACATGACACTAACCTCCATAGGAGGATAGTTTCAGAAACTAATTTCTGTCAAACTTCAGCTGAGATGTTATGCATCAAGTTGACAGGTCAAATTTTACTATTTACGTTTTTGGCCGGCGCAATCTCTTTGGTGGTGCAACCAGTCGTAGGGCCTCGTGTATGTAAGCATAAGAAACTCGAAACTAGTCAGGCGCTAATGGAGATTTACTTGTCTGACAAGCGCCTCTTCTGTTGAAGGGTATTAGCTCCGCAACAGAATACAGATTCTCACGATTCGGGGAGACCTCCGGTTTAGTGGACAGGCTAGTCAGGCTAGACACGTCTTCTACACGTGGGATTGCTGATGAAGGCTTTTCTCCTGCATTAGGGCTTTCAGGAAAGAAAAACAAAAGCCTCCAGCTTGATGATCTAGCGCGAGCCACCAGAATAGCGCGTGGCCGGAATAGAAGCGCGTCACTGTGTGCTGAGAGGTTGAATTACGGTGAATACCTATCGGCAGAGGCCTCTCGAAAGAAAAAAAAATTTGGCTTGCGATCGGCCTGAATCGGAGACTCGGCCATCCGTAATTAAAGACGGTGAAGTCCATATGTGAGTGTTGTCGTTGTCGAATAGGTCATTGCCGATAACCGGTTTCTAAGAGGCGGCTGCTGGAGATCATTGGCCATGAGCCTCTTGCGGTCTGTATGTGGCTGGTGGTGTGCTTGCAGCTTTTCAAGTCTGACCAACCGCACACGCCATGCCAACATAATACTGCAAAGCCATACACGGGTTATCCTTGTTTGTTAGCAGCATCTTAGAGGTTCACCGTAACATTAGTTCAAGTGTCCATTGCAAAAAAACTTCGTAATAAATCCCTCCTCTATAGTAGATCCAATCGGAAGTAATAACCAGGTATATTTATAACGATCATGGGCAGATGCTATATATCTAGGTACCTGCATGTGTCAAACCGACTAAACTCCTTACAACAAAAGTAAGCATGAAACAAAATCGTAAATGACTAGGTGATGGGACATTGACGGTGGGGCGCTGACTCGTTCAAGATTCTTTTCCCAAGTGGTGATCCCGGCAAGAAACAAGCATCGTTAAACGAGAACAGCGGAAGACAGGGCCAATTTTCAAGGGTTAACGTAGAAATGAAGACACAAATCTATACTTATAATTGAGGCAGGTTTAAACGATATGGCCTGAGTGGGCTATGCCTGCGGTCTTAACACAACAGTTAAGCGCCTCGAATCAAGCCACAGGGTATTCAATAGCTCAATTGACACCTTGCATATACATTTCGTCTAGTTTCTAGAACTGTAATAGGCCCACTGGCAAGTGTTAATATACGTAATCTTGAAAATGAGGCCTCAGATAAGAAGAGCCTCTAAGTGTTCCGTTGATTCCTAGATTAACAGGATCTAGATCTGTAACCTAGAGGCTTTTGTCAGTGCTCCTGTCCCCGCTAATCATCCCCACGAAGTGGCGCAATCACTGAATTGACATCTATAGATGCACCATGTACGCAGTAGATCTGGCTCCCCACTCGCTCGAACCGCTTCTTCATAGTGACTACCTACGCAATCATCGGAGAGTCCGTGTCCAAGAAAAGACCCGTTGAGTACCTAGGGATGTAGGAAAGAAGTTACAATTGCCTGAGACGACCACTCATAGATTATACAGCAGCAGCAGCAAATAGCACGTGCTTTATCTTGCATTAACAAGTGATTCCCGTGAGCTTCCTGTGTTGTTATACCGATTGGCCTGCTTAGGACAATGATCTAGTAGGCATTACAGTCTTTTCGATGCCACAATACTACAACATGTACGTGGCATGCATGTACCTGTGGTACTACTTTAGCTCCCTGCGAGAAGCGGTCGATCCCGTATAACGTTAACGCTAAGGGGCTCCACTCGCGATATCTCCAGTACAGTATAGGACTATAGACAATACAATTGAGTACGCAATTTCTGCTTAGGTACTGGTAGTCGCTACCTACAAGTTGATCCGTCACTTGGTAGTTCAAAGTAGCAAACTTGGCTCTGTAAAAGGGACAAATACCAGCTTTGTCCCAGTGGTGTCATAGACTTACCCCCTGTGTCTGAAGTAGCAACAGCCGAAGACCAGCCACTTGACAACACCCAAAACGGGGACTTCTGAAGAGTGACAGCGAAGATCTCGGTTTTTGACACCGGATGCTATTGCAATGGCTATGGCGTCTAGGGGGATAGGCCATGGATCTTACATACAGTAATTCTCGCTTAATTTAGGAGCCTGACCGGGACATAATGGGCATGAGCAACGGTGACCAGGTTGGAGGTTTCGGCATTGGTAAGCCTACATGTTCGAGTTGCAGTGAACTGTTAGAGAGAGAGATCATGACATGACATCCGTGTAGCCACTGCTATCCACGATCCAATTTGACGCACTAGGCCTTCCTACTTGGGACACATTCAGTAGCGACGGGTATAACAATAATGGTGATTATGCATTACTTCCTAGATCCCAACGGCGTCATTTATTACTCATTCCTTATGTTATCACATCATCTAAATGTACGCCGGACATTACCCTCAAGCTGTGACGTGCATGCAAGGGTGAGCGGTGGATCGATTTCCATCTCACATTCGTAACTCCATGTCGGGTGCACGATGAACGACTGACGCAAGATTCCGCTAACTTCACCGCTGGAACCATTCACTCCCGAAGCCACAAACTTATCATAATCGTTGCAATTCGCGTCGTGAATGGCTGGGAATCTATATCACGGAGATGTTGTGCATATTCGAATGCGCTAGTATATGTATTTGTAGAAGTGAGCCAATACATCCGACTGCAGAGAATTCAAGGTGAGGTTTTCTGGGCCTACCTACAGATCAAACGACGATCCTGCTGCAAGCAATACGAGGAGATTTACTCCGTGCTTATTAGTGGCCTCAAAGCGCATGATTCCCGGGGAACATTCCGATTGCGACAAACCCTCAGTAGGTATACCTCATATCTTTTGCGCTTGGCTAAGCTTGTATTAGAAGTTAGAACTATCCTTCATCGTGGGGTGGACGCCCTTATTTGGTGCCCAAAGTAGCCATTGTATTTTGTGGCCGCTTCCGGTTTGACCAAATCGATTGTATGTGCCCCTTGCAGGATGATCCTTGTAATCTTTTCTCCGTCGGTGCTCTTCCGACCTCGCCGCAGCAATGCACTGCAGTGCAGGGGTAGGACTAGCAGCCTTATTTCTCCTCTTGTATAGCTGGTATCCAGCTTGGCATAACTCTATGGCGTTAGCCAATGGGCACTCACACCGGCTTCCTCAACATATATGATCTTAGAGGCTGGACCATCTACCACGCGCTTTTTCGTTGCATCTGAATATGAATGTTTTACGTTGCCGAGTTAGCAGGACTCAAAATCTCAATTCAATACAAGTAGGCTGCCTCACGTGAATGATAGTATATGTGCGGCCAAGGTAAACCGGTCTAGACGACCGCGGACTATTACTATCCTTGTTATAGACCCGGAAATTTCGATCAACTTGGCCTAGGAGTACACTAGCACTGCACTAAAACTACAGCAAAGCTCAGCTAATGTAGAATCAAGGTAGACTTCACAGTTTTTTTCTTTCTCTTATGGTTATTCTCTGATGATTCCCGCGTGTAAGTATTGTTTCAAATCACTTGTTGAGAGTTGGTATAGATGTGCCAGTAGAGCTTCCGGCGATCAGAAATTATGTAACGATAAAATGTTGGCCCGACAGATAGAAATAGGTAAGATAGTCGTAAGCCCGCTATTATTGATGTTTGACGCGACCTATTGGGGGAATACGGAGACAATCCCATACATGAAGTACATCAGCAATATTGATCGGGTGATAAAGGGATCCGCCAGCGTTGGATTGCATACGCATAGTTCTGCAGGTCCAAAGCAGAAAGGCTAAGGGGCACTTACTTGTCATTCTAGCAGTAGAGTAACATGTGATATTGAAGAAATCGGATGTAAGAAGTTTCGACCATAAATTCTTGGCCTGGAAGCTTGTCGCTGTGAATAAACGGGGTTGCGTTCTCTCAGAAAGACCCTGGCTCTGGCTTCAGGACTGTTGTTGAAGACCCCCACAATACGGCCGGACGCGGGGGCCTATAATGATACCTTTAAGAGAATATCAAATCATTTACAGCTTGTGTTGACTGAACGGCCGATAATCGGCGTCATACCTTGAGTCTTCACTCCTACGTTATGCAGCAACTGATGCTACAGACTTTTGTATAACTAATCTGGAGGTCGAGGAGGAGCAACACTGAAAGAATTGCTCTGCTGTTGAAAGAGTTGCATAATGATACTGACTGCCCACCCAAGGCTAGTAAGTAACCTACCCAGCCCTACCGGCACCGGTCACTTACATGCCGGCTACTTCATAGGTGCCGCCTGCGCTTCTTCCGGCACCCAAAGCATGCTTCGCGACGTGGCGAGAGCTTATCATATCAAACACGCGGCTGGAGAACTTATACAACACCCGCGCGGCGAGTGGGATGTTCTTATAGGCTGCAGCTTAAGAGCAGCTATATGGGATATACTCTGCAGCATCTAATTACTGTAACACTATCACACATAGCACTCTTTGGCACATAAGCCTCGAAAATGACCGGCCATTTCAATCTTGCAGAGTAGATGGTACAGCAATGGCATCGATCCGAGAAGGCCATATCGAACTGGCTCAACATGACTACTGGCATTCTTTAGGAGCAAAATTTGAGGGCCTTGATTCAGACATAGTCAAGTCGCAGTCCTACCATCATGGTTATCTTTCCTGTAGCTTTCTCTAGAAATAGCTGCTCGGCGGTATCATGCAGTAAAGTGCGTCAATTGTGGGTGTCCTCTCGAAGCCGCAGCGCCACATTCACTAGACAGTTTTGTCTATTCGCCCCCAAATTTCGAGTCAATAAAGAAATCAGGCCATTAAAATAGATGAGGCGGACAGAATATGCTTTTATTCATGGTGGCCGTAGATTAACAACATCGACAAGGAACGTCCTAGTTATTCTGCGGGCCCGCCTTACTTTGTGAGGATTTAATTGAAACTAGTATCGTCATCCGCCCTCCGCGACCCTAGTCGTCGACAGATTCTGGCATGGAGAATGCCGTCAGGTCATGTTGTGTTCATAGACTTCATTCGACTAGTATAACGATACAGTCCCAAATTCATTGCTGGGCTTGTTGTAGACGGTAGGGAGCCAGTGCCATAGTGGTTCAAGATCAATTTCCTGCTCCTCGTTGCGCGCGAAGCTAAACCCCAGCCACAATATCTATTCGCTGAACAATGTGCTAATAGTTGGCTATAACGCTTGTTAGCAGCGTTTTAGATATCATGGAAGTTTACGATCGAGGCCGTGTGTAGAGATGCCAGGAGAAAGCGCTAGCTAGAACTAGCATTTTGAGTCTGGCGGATGCTATCAAATGGTGACACTTTCATACTGTAGGCCCTTGGTCAAGAGCACTTCAATACTTTCGTATACCTGTTCCCAAAGAACATCTACTATCATCACTATCGGCTCCGAAACTTTCTTCAATCCCGCCTTCGGCTCCGTGAAGAAATAGTGATTCGAGGCGGAAAAATTGCGAGTCATGGATGCTATCACTATCCTTTTAGACGACTCACAGCCTAACTGGCCTACCAACAAACAAGAGGCGTTATGTAAACTAAGGTTAGACCATTCGGCTTGATGCCGCATTGTGTATCGATAATGCAACGTCATTATTTTGTCACACCGCTGGTAAGTGAATAACAATTGCAAGCCACGATGCAGTGCTAGACAGGGTCATTACCGTCAGCCAGCGAGAGATAGGCGCGACTGTATTGCATCACCCCATCAGACATCATGGAGCAGGCGCAAAGAAATCGAGAAGATTGATGTGACAGTAGTCCCTTGATAAGTGCATTGTTGGATAGCAATGGTTCAGTCCAAAAGGAGGCGAAGCATCTAGCACTTGAATTGAAGCTCCCATCAAATATGCGACTCGTTTGATCCAGAAAAGGTTGAGAAATCAAGGTTTCACTCACATACCCCTGCAAATATATTCGTTATCAAACAGATCAAAGCGAGATCACCAAAAATTTAGGCCTAAATCGAAAGGGAGGGTGACTCTGGGTGGTAGAAACAGCATACGGCTAATAAGCTCCCACACATGCATTGCAGACTGCAGCGGGATGGGAATTGCAGAGGGGCTAGCAGTATGAGCTGGTCTTGCGCTTGTCTCGTTTGACTGCTTGAGAGGCTGAGGATAGAAGAATCAGCCGTTTTGCCCACGTAATGACGGCGTATTTTCCCTCCTTGCTAGAGATGAATCGGTAGTCGGAGACGTCAAGTGCCGGTCACGAGGGTTCATTGCAAACCTATATCGTACGGTTCTCAATAGCTACGGAGACATCATTGTGAACCGAAGAGTGACTCGGAGAGGAACGCTGCGGGGTGTGTCTTAAGGTCTGAGCGGTGCAGAAAGCGGCATGGATCACGGCCATCGGCCAATGGAGGATCGTCAGCAGCATGGACGGGATCTATCAAACGCGGGGAAAGAGTTTCATGACAAAAGCGAGTTTGTACTGTAGTATTGTGCGACGAAGCAACTTCAGTCACGGCTTGGGAGAACGCAAGTAGGCAATGGCCATACTCGAACTCCATCAGTAGAGGTTCCAGAAGAGTGTCGCTTGGGTAGACGTTCACGCCAGACGACGTTCACGATGGAACGGGTCACTGCTGGCTGAGGCCTCTTTCGCTGGACTAGCCTTACAGTACAATAAGAACATACAGGGTCTGCCTTGCTCTGGCGAAACGCAAGGTCAAGCTGTGTATTTGCTACTCACCTACGAAATCAGCTAGGCGCGCCATCGTACGATCGCGACGGGTGGGCGAAACGGCGTTCGGTTATACATTCAGTTCCTGAGAACCAGATGAGATCAGATGAGATCAGAAAATTTAATCTGGTTACAGATCGTATCGTATTGTATCGTATCGTATCGTATCGGAGCATGCAGCGTGGGCGCCATTGTTCCAGCCCACGAACCGCAAGAATACCACGCCAACCAAAAATGTCCGACGACGCCAACTCTCGTGAGCAACGGCGTCGCCTGAAAGCCATCTGGGCGTGTTCCTCATTAGCGTCTGCGAGTTATATAGTCAGGTCCGAATGGTATCCGCTTGTGACTAATGCAGGCTACACGTACACGATGGTCGATCCCCCATTCGGGTAATATAAAAGGGGCGCAATGATGTTGCAGGTGGACCTCCTGCATTGAATATGCAACTTGAGCGGCTGGCTTGCGCCATCTGCTTTGCAGAGCGACTCGAGGAGATAGAGGTGGATCTAGATGCATAGAGATCGAGTCGATAAACTACGTGTGTAAGGGCTACTACGTAGCCCGTATCCTGTGACTACCCATACTCCAAACTGCTAGTCTACCGCAGGGTTCCAGTTACTCATTCGTGCGAAGAATCTTATAGTGAACATGTCTCAAAGGCGACTTGCGCACCGACAATAGCATCTATGTCCCTACCAGGATTATGATAGCCAGCTGTTACACATGTCTTAACCTCTTGTCTAAGTGCTTAACCACGTTTCCCAAGTACCACCATCGGTACCTGAAAGGGGAGATGAGCACTGCTGTGAGACTCGAGGTTGTACGATGGCATGCAGGCGCTATGATGCCTGTGTTGTGAGCTTAGGTGAACAGCAAGTCTCCTTGTTGTGTTCCTGTCACCGTCGTCGTTCAACCCACCGAGCTCTAACCCGTTCACACCCCGAGCATCGCAAATAATTCTTCAACATGCGCCCCTCTCCTGTCATTATGACATCCCAGCCAGGCTGGCCGTGGTCTTCCAGGTTAACCAGTTTGCGCGCCAACGGTCATTGGCTCACCCAGCCGTGTCTGCCGTTCTCCCCACACTTTCCATTTTTGGTATGCTCTCCAGACTGATCTGGAATGGAGAGGACCTTGGAGACTGGAGAATAATCTTTCTGCCGTGATGTTACTTACATACTCCGCTGCTACACCGTACTATGGTTCAAAATGTCACCATGATCAAACGTCGAGAACAGTCTGTTTGTAGCGCTAGGAGCTTGACATGTAATGCAGTCAGGTGACCAGCAGCTGCATCTCATGACGAGCCGTGTCTGAACTGCCGTCTGCTCGATAGTGCGCCTGGTTGTCCCATACTGGCCATATAACTGCATATGTTGGTGCTAGTGGCGGCCGTTGCTGTCATTGACTATTACTTCGGACTCTAAGTGGCGTGTTCCGTGCCATGCGCCCAGCACATCTGCGGAACGGCAAGTGAGGCCTGGGGAAGTTGACAACGGTCATAAACGGCACGGCTCAACGGCTTGATCTGCAACTATGGTGCAACGCTGTCTGCCTTCCAACCGGCTCATTGCGAACCGGGCCAAATCCGACCATGTCAGTCATTCCACGAAAGAAGGTTACTCTCGGTAGAGGATGTTCACATGACCGTGGGGCTTCTGCACTAGACGCAGAGTGCTGTAGCGAGATTTCAGATGAGTGAAAGGGGACAAGGACGACAACTCTCTTACATGCTTACTTATAGCTATTTCATCCAGATATAGCATCATGGTGCGTAGTAAATACTCGAATTGGAATTGGTATATGCACGCCATCGCATTTTGAAGGTAGCACACTAGCCTCTAAAACTTCCCGAAAACGTGCATGAACTTTTGAGAAACTCGGCAGTAACCGTCTAGGTAGAGAGCGGTATGCTTTGGTTACTATGATTTCTTGAAGATATCTAGCAATTGGTATGGTCGGCGAGGATCGCAATTTGAATAGATCGATGAAGCTTATGATTATATAGAGATATATACTTTGGGTATCTTCCAAGTGGATGTGACTTTTGAATAATAGCTCCTGAACCGATATTGAGGAGGAGATATTCGCCGCGATTGTGCGCTGGCGGCCTACAATGCTATCTTAAACAGATCTCGCGATACTCAATCAGTCCACTGCATGAACCGACCGATCTGGGGCGAGAAACTGTATAATCCAAGCTTATTCGTTTGCTTAATCACTGAGCATGAGGTGCGCTCGTGCACATGAAAACCCATGATTTCTTGCCGCGGTCTTGTTCGGCAGGGTAGTGCGTTCCGCTACCGTTACATCGTGAGCCGCTGTTGCAGTGAAACAAGGTGTTCGCAGCGGAGCTTTCGACATTTTAAGAAGGGTCTTACTATCTCCTCCGATATTGTGCAAGCGTTCTAATCGTTTATCAAGATGGTAATTCGCATGCCATTTGGCCTCATGCGTGATAGTGCTAAATACGGCCGTACTTTGTTTAGGCCCGCCACAGCTAGAGAATCAGGGCATCCCAATTCTACCAGTCTAATTGTCAGCACTCGCTTGTTCAGTGTGTAGCGAGTAATAACCGAGTTTCCATTTTGGCTCTGGCTCTCAAAAACAGCGCCTTTTTCAGACATTGGGGCTTCGCTGATGGGGTTACGTGTATGGTATATTATACCCCCCCTGGGGCTATTATATCCCAGCCATGGTAAGCTCTTCGTGATTTGCATACTAGACTAGTAGAACCTGTTGATACTACAAGTTTGCTTAGGCAAGGAAAAGAAGAAAGGGGGAGAATAAAAAGAAGAAGAGAAAAGGTAGTAATCGTCAGGCAAGCAGCTTTGTACATACCCCGCGGTACTCTTAATCCAGGTTATATATCAAGATTTGTATCACCACTCAACTTCCTTTCGGGTGCGGTCAGAAAAACAGCAGCCGGGAAGGAGAAAGATTTGATATGTGCCGCCTTCTAAGCTACTGTTTTCCTTCACTTGGTTCTCTTAATTCGCTTGGAAGCTAACTCCCGCATACAATTGCATGATTTTTCACATGCGTAACTGGACTTGTTACTTGTAGCTCTCGGATTGTGGGGGAAAGGGGAGACTGGGTTCGCCCACTCCTAGATAAACCAAAATAGCTATAACACTACGAGCGAATAACATATCGACGTCAAACCAATAAGATGGAAAATCTTGAACTCAAACCGGCAAGCCGCAGGGTTTCAGTAGAATAGGTATAACACTCTAGATACCTTGTAGAGCAATGCTGGCTTACCAGTAGTAGTAGTCCGTACCTGTCTCGCGTGCCTTATTATTTCCGGTGGGCATGTTACAATATCTTAATCCGAGAGATAATGACAGCTAGGACCGAAAAGGAATATGGACAGACCGAGATGACAGCGCTACGGTTAATTTCCGCTGACCGGTTACGCGGCTAGTCATAATACTACGCATCTAACCAAGTTTGTAATCCCCCCCTCAAGTTGCAAATATTCCTTAACACTTTAAAACGGAGTAACAATTTTGGAGCCCTACCAGAACGACTTCAAGTAAACTGAAATTTCCGCTTTTTATGTCAGCTTCATTGAAACTTAAATATCTTGTAGGGTTTTTGGATGGTTCTAATAATAACAATTATAGAGTTTAAGTTTCGATTATGCAAATTATTAGCCTCAAAATGGGCAACTTTTGTCACCTACGTACTTACTATTGTCTAGCGGGTAGTCTTCCGTTGCCGGACAGTGGGGTTCGCCGGGATGAGGCAGGGACGTCAATCTGGACATCTTGAAACAAAGTTGAGGAGAGCTAGCCGCAGAAGATTACACTCTTGGAATAGCCTGGAGCGAAGTCATTGTCTTACAAATTCCTTATCAGGGCCACCGTGTGCTGATAACTTGCCCAAGGTCCCTTATTTGGTACCTATATAGTCGTGACCAATGTGATAAGAACCGCACGATAGAATACAGGGTTCAAATCTACAAACATTATAGTATCGTTATAGTATCGTTATAGTATCATTTTAGTCTCATTATAGTATCGTTACGGGAAGTGATGGTCCAAGATCCATAGACCTAGACAGCCAATTGGAGTCTCAGTGAGGATGACAAAAGCTAGAAAACGACATTAAAAGACGACGTGATGTTAGTCGATTTGATTCGCCACTTGGAATAGATCTAACGACTCTAGCTGTACAGAAAGGCTAGGATTCTCTAGGTTCATTTATCGCTAGAGCATCATCGTAAACTCGCTGGTTTTGCTGTGTCTCTATACGTTCGGCGCCTCTCACCGCATCGATTCTATTCATGCACGTTGGTTCAGCAGCATGCATCATCATGCCGGAGGACCAAGGCACAGTTTTCGTGGAAAAAGTACAACTTCGCCGCAGGTTGAAAGACGCTGGCCAAGCTTCTAGGAACGGTGAGCAGCTAGGCCGATAAAACTACGTATCTGTCCGCAATTGACGAATTGCTCCAATCGTAGCCTCGACAGACGCGGCAACCAAGATAGAAAATGTAACCTTTTCAACTAGCTCTATAGATGGTTGTCTAGGCTCCTTGGAGACGGCTGGTGCTAGGGAGCCTACCAAAATCCCCGTCACCACGCAGCACCGTATCCATCTGCTGGGTGACAATGCTACCTTCTGCGGGAGAAGAAGCGCGCATCTATACTGTGTAGGGGTGGAAGTCAGGAAGACTTGGACAAGCGAAAAACTACTTGGATCTCTCATCTGACCAGGCTCACCTGTCCCAAACGCTTCTTCCCGTCCAGGGTTTCGTTGCCCCTCCTTTCCCCTCGATTAGCCATTTCTGGAGAGTCGCCTAAGTTTCTCTTTGTTGAAGCCTCCTAAGGCCTCTCTGCCATCACCTGTCATAGGACAATGTTTGAGATCGAGCGGCCAGTCTGAATATATATGCCGCGCCAATATGTAAGTGACAGGGATCTAATCTTTGACTGGTCGCTGGCGCGGCATTGTTACTGCATATCTATGGCGGGCGTCTGCGGGTTGAGTGTGCTTGGTAACGATTAGATCTCGTACCCTCAGAAGTCATCAGTCCCCCCTCCCTCTCTGATGTAGTTAAGGCGGTGATATAAGCAGGAACGGCATGCATGCGAATGAAGACCTACGACGAGGTTTGACTTGTGCTACTAGTGTCAGGCTACGGAGGTACAGACAAGCCACTATCTCTAGTTGATCGCGCGTGCACGCGCGCAGACCCGGTTAGACAGGCCGATCCCATCACGAACGAGAAGGGAGTTGGCTGACGATTCCGACTACCTGGCCGACAAAAACCATACGCTGGCAGTCAAGCACTTGATACGAGCATTTGATACGAGCTCACCGCTACCAAGGTGAGCGAAAGAGGCCGACAAAACTTAGGCAATGTAATAAGGCACTTGGCCATGCCAGTGCGGCGAATATAGTCGGAATAATTAAACGCTGCGGCTATCACTATAACAGCATCTCACCAGTACAGATATATTGCTTCTTGGCGCCACCCTACACTAGATGGCGTACGTTTATCAAGGCTATAGCACATAATCTTGCAGGATACAGATCTCAGACAGTTCGGTACCTTCTATACCTCCGCACCACCACGATAATACAAGATTTGCCCCGGGGTTGCCGTCACGCAGGGGGATCTGTCATCCTCTGTGGGTTGTCAATTGAGGCGTCTAGGTCATAACGGAGCCCACCAGCAGACACAGCAGGCATAGCAGACATTTGGCGCTATAAACATACCAAGGTTAGCACTCTATTAGCAGGGGAGCGTGGCGTCCATAAATTCGTCAGGGCTCACCACCCCTCTGCCCCACGGCGGACGACGCTACCTAAGCCAGGCCGGCCGGCCCGGGAGGAGGCTTCTATCCACGCACATGCAACTTAGGCACTGCACCTCGCAACCTTAGCAGAAAAGCTCCAGTGTGCTCGCTCTAGCGTGCATATTCGAATCACTACCCTGCATAAGCATTTCTATGCTCCCCTGTCCCTGTCCCTACTGCCTTCGACGGGGTACATCCCTTCACGCCCCTGTCGCTGCTACCGTGCTCAGCAGACTCCTGTACCTCTTTTCGGTATCATCTCAATCAATGGCCCTGGCCGAGGTGGCTAGTTGCCAAAGGGTACCAGGTTTAAGCGCGGCCAAACACATACCATTCGCATACAATGCTTATTACCTGTAGTCTAGTGAACTTCCAGTGTTGTATGCTATAGTTGAAGGTCCCATCATCGTCATTGTAGGGGTCCCATCACTTTTGACTAGACCTCGCCCTGGACTATATGTGTGTACTATACTGCATGTGAGTATGGTGCAAGCCTTATTATTTAGTTTTCTGCTTCCTGCTTCTACCACGGGTCGCTGTCCTTCGCACTTCATATTTGGGTCTCACGAACGCTCATCAACCGTTGTGTGTTTCTTTTCTTGTCTGGCCCTGGGATTCTCTTGCGGAAGTGCCGAATCGACCGCATAGACAGAACTGACGACGACACACTCTCACGCCTCGCAAAACTCTACTCGGATTTCTTCTGTTATAGTGACCGGCTTAGACGCAACTTTCACTCCCGACTGTACTAGCCTTTGGCAGAAGCGTGGTGTTGTACGCTCTATGCAAGCCTACCGCACCTGATCGACGCAGCTACGAGCAAGGAGCGGTACTGCAAGACGTCGTTACTCTCATAATCTTATTTTCGTCGACGAATATTTCAATATCAAGACTATAGTCCATTTATAGCTTCCATACACCATCGAATTCCTGAGAAACCTTGGGATCACTTCGGAATTGCCACTAGCCTAGGCACACATTAGACGGTATCTATACGCTTCTTAACTCCTGCTTTAGAGCTGGGAGGCCTTATCTGAAGTTGGCGGCACCCGAGCATTCTACGTCTCCTCTTCTAGACCCCTTCCTAAGCAGAATTTCACGTACCCACAAGATCTCCTTCTACGCTGGTACGGGATTTTAATCCTTTCACGAGATATATTCTTCTTGCTGTTTTGGTCGATCCAGCGTTGGTTCTCACGCGAGGTCATTATACGCATTGAAAATAGTTCCTTGTTCACAGTTCTTCATTCGTCACCATCGAGAGAGTCTTGATCTGCGGCCCCAACCCAACCGTCAGCCGTGGAACTCGAGACCAAACATAAAAGCCCAAGGCGACCCGCAACCAGCCCCCCCCCTGCAAGCTGTAACTTCTTCTTGTTCAGAGCTCTTATTGAGTGTTTCTATTGGAGACACTAATAACTGGACTATTCATATGTGGGAGGGGTCTACAGATCATATATCAACGTGAGATTCCTCGCAAGGTGACAACCCCAGCAACTCATAGCTCCCCTCGCCCTTATACTTTAGCATACTTGGACCTAGAAGGAGCTTGTCAAGTCTAGCAACGACTCCTCTTAGTGTTCAAGTCAGCATCTTACCCCCCAGCGAAACGGCCATTGTTGATTCAGCCACTTACCCCTTGAATATCCCAAGACGACGCCAACATTTTCGCAAACTCACACGCCTTCTCCCACTTCGCACTACTGCAAATATCATTGTTGCCTCCCACCATATGTCAACGACGAGGCCCAGATTAGTCGATATCTGAGTTTTATCACGAAGTAAAACTGATCTTTCTCCCTAAGTTTTTAACTCTGGCGCCGTTCGTGTGCACGGAGAACCATCGTCTCGGTATGTTGGCGATCTCCACCCTTTAAACAATACTGGTCCGCTGCTTGCGTATAGAAAGGTTGCCTGTAACATATATCTTAGACTGACATCTCCTCAGGCAGGTTATCTTCATACCACTCATCGAAAGCTTTTCAAGCCTTGTATTAGAACCTTTCATCCTTGCACAGCCCACACAACCTTGAAGTGTTCGCCTTGCTGGTGTGCAGCTTGCTTGTAGCCGCATACATCAGATTATCCCAATACCTGATACAACTGCCAATATCCGGGGTGCTGAATCGGCTAGTTGTATGATTCCCTTTTAAGGAATTAAAAGGTCAGGTTCTAGGGCTCACTCGATATTAGAAACGCATAAACCGTAATTCGAACGTCACGTCGCATTGAAGCCGTTTCCGCTTGCATTCTTCCCGGAACCAGGGGTGTTATCACACACATAAACTACCTCAAACAGGTGCTACCCGGGGTTCCCTTGAGGTGCATTGCCTGATCTGCCGACTGGTCAACGTACTATCACTTACCGCCACCGCTTAAGGCATATAGGGCTCTTCGCCCGCTGCCGCAATTTGTTCGTATAACGACTTTCTGTGAAATAGGGTGAAAATGGAGTTGATGGAACTTGTTGATAACGAGCCTACGGCTCGTCCATTTCAATGCGACTGGCAATCATGTTGTAAGGTATGCACCGCTCTCCTGGTATTTTGGTGTTCAGTCAACCAATGTTTTAATTATTTTTAATGCGCTTACTCACACACCTATAGAGCTTCAATCGCAAGTCGGATTTGCAAAGACACTACCGGATACACACAAATGAACGACCGTACTCTTGTATGACACCAGGGTGCGGAAAGAGCTTCATCCAACGAAGTGCATTGACGGTGCACATTCGAACGCACACAGGCGAGAAGCCCCATCAGTGCCAACATATTGGCTGTGGCAAGCGGTTCTCAGATGTAAGTTATTCATGTCAATTTTGCTGTTTGGTGTTGTTACTAAAGTAGATAGTCATCGAGTCTAGCCAGACATCGTCGTATCCATACTGGCAAGCGACCATATAGATGTGCACATGAAGGGTGTTTGAAAAGGTAGAAGACGCACCATATGGCTGTACAGGAACGAGAGCTAATATCGCCTGTTCAGTTTCTGCCGGAAGACGACCATGGTAAAGCACCAACGACGTTCGCACCAGAGAGGTCTGCACTCGTCAGAGCTGGACGACTTCTCCTCTGAGTCTGATGGCGGCGAGTCACCATCTACCCCTCGGCACTTGGGAATGTCTTGGACACCACCACCTCATCTTGGACCAGGCCTACACGCTCATAGCCTCCATCGGGCTGCCTCGTTCGCCGACTTCGGTCAACAACTAGACGAGTACAACCACGGTCAGTGTGGTCATCGCCACAGTATATCAACAGAAGGTGCTCACGAGTACCACGGAAGTCCCGTTCCCGAACAGCATGGAGGTGTTCAAATACTCCATCGCACGATAAACATGTCTCACCACCCGTACTACGTGACTGAGCAGGGCAATCCCGGTGTAGCCACGATGAACACAAACCCGATGCAGCAGTACCAGGTCACACGGCAGCAGCCAGAGCGGCCTCTCCTCGAGATTCCTTATTCTGCAACCAACCTCAACGGGTCTATTCAAAGCAGTCCGAGTTCTTTTTCCCCCGCTGCTACCGTTCGCAGTCCCCCCTCGCAGGAGGGCTACTACCAACATCAACCTCCACCGAACGGCCAATATACGCTCAACACTACGTCCCCGGTAGTAGAGCAACACTCCATGGTCCAATTCCCGCAACAGATGCAACAGGCAATGCACCATCCTGTGCCCCAGATCTCAACACCACATCCTGTTCATCAGGTTCAGGGACCGTATCAGCAGCCAGCATCCCACCAAGGAGAGCAGTGGTACAATGGGATGCCGTATCAACCTCCTGTCGAGGTGGCAACAATTGGCCAGATTCCGACATATGGTTCTGGGGTATACGACCCTTGGGCGATCAAGGCAGAATTCGAAGATCCGACAATGCAGATGCCAAGTGCGCGGATTGACAGCATGTAGACATTCTGCTGTGGCTAACAAAGCCCTTCTTGGGAACTCCTGGCGCTTTTGCGCCAGGTGCCGCCAGCCATCCTATCAGCATATATCGCCTTTTCACTCCGGGCCTGTTTCAGTTCCTTGTATCATAGGCATCTCTGTTTTTGTTTTGCGTTGCTTTTCCACGGTCATGGATATACCACGGACGCACACTGGAGCATTCATCAATCCATCTGGCTAGCGAGATACCATTTTGCCCTGATTCTTATCGATACCTCAAACACCATTTTCACCATATTGTTTTCTCTCCTTGTCTGTTAATTGTTACATAAGGCACATCCTTGCATAAACTTAGTTAGCATCGACCGATCTCCGTCGAATCGACTTATATATCAACATCACAACGAAGCACTCGTGTTGCTATCGCCTAATCACCATCGTTCGAGTCTCGGTCTCGACTTCTGCCTCCTGCTTAGAAATAATTGATGAACATCGGCGTAACCACTTCGGTGTGGGATGCATCAACAACTTATTGATGAGCAAAGGGGTCGGTCTGATCAGAATGCGGAAATGAATAGGGTTCAGGCAAACCCTGTCTGTTGCGTTTCAGTCCCGTCGCCGAGCAAAACAGCATCTGAGTTGCTCTATTTTGGATATTAGAAGTTTGGGCTGCCCCAAAACCGGAGTTAGCATGCAGCGAGCATACACGTTTCCCTTTCGCATTACGGGACGACCGTTACGAGATTCCGACCACTCCTTGACGTTTCCAGACCTCATATATCGGATTGTGCCCTCTCTTTCCATTTGCCACCGCTGATGGATGAATTAGTTATAGCTGCGGACAGGGGGGCTGAGTATATAGTCCTTTTGCTTTAATTCTGTATTTGTTATTGGAGGAATTAATGATTGAAGACTAGGAAGCGTTGATGGGGATTATGAGGGGGTGGGTGGGGTCGGGGGGTCCAGGAAGACGAGTGAGTATAGCCTCGTCGTGTGCATAGCTTTCTGGCGTAAGGATCCCAGCATCAGTGCAAGTCGCGGGTACAAAAAACTAATGTATATCACATCATCGTATTCGGTAACTAAAAGATTTCATATATTGGTTTCGATAATCGCCGTCTCCACTGTGAAGTGTTTTGTTGCTTTGTCACAGTAAGAGGAGAGGGCTAAAAAGGCCTCTGAGTGGAATGCCGAATTAACAAGGTGAAGAGCGAATCGCCCTGGGGGGTGCCAGATTGCGTCCTGATATATCATATTTCCCCGGACCCGCGGAAGGAAAAAGAAATGGGTAGCCACATCTCCAATCTCGCGTCTTATGCGCTTATTGTTAAGCCAACGAATGAGAATCGGCAGCTTCACCATACGAAGACTCACAGATCGCCGTCCATGACACATTCCTCCCGAATCCTTCGCCCGCGTGGCTGTCGCTGTTACACGCGAGGTTGCATTGAAGCCATAACAGCCTCAACTACAGCCAAACGGGGCAAACATATTGGATCGCCGGAAAGCGTAATGGATGCTAGACTAGATATGACGGCAAGGCGGAAATTCAGGGGGCGATTCATTGACATATGTGGCGATATCATATATGAGTAAACGGAGCTTCAAGTACAGGCTCTCCGCTCGATCTTTCCCTCGTTCTGCAGAGAATTAAATCAAGACAACAAGCTGTTTCGACAGAATGGACGCGCCATGATACAGAGCTAAAAATGGCCCTGAACCGAAGGTGCATATCGTCCCGCTTCCTCTGAGGCTGAACACGATGCGACGCTGATCCCATCGGTTGAGCTTCTCGCCTGCATACCCACGTGGGGGGACAGATAATCCTTCGAAAAAGTACTCATTCCTTTATCAGAGCATTCGTAACATTAACAGTCACTGCTATCAACCAGTCTCCAAATTCGAGGGTAGGAGGAGATCAGTTACCGATTGCTATCAACTAATATTTCTTTTTTCACGAAGTTGTCTATCCACCCCCAAAAAGCTGAGATAGTTAGAGCGAAGTCACCACTCACCGGCGACCTGTGCCTAACACTGTTAAATAGGTGCCCGCTTGGCGCGTTTAGATATAGTGCTGAGAACGAGCTGTCGATCTCTCGAGTGAATGATATACAATTTTATCGGCCGGCAGAGCCCATCATAATTTATGATTTAGGTTACAGGCCCTTACGCGTAACGACAACAAAGGCACCACCAGCCATTTATATGATCAGTCATGGATCCGCGTCCACGGTGTGCGGGGGCCGAACTCCTCTCACACTGGAGAGAAAACAATCAATCTCGATAAGGGGTTTCAATATAGCCTAGAATGCACATGTCGCATTTTAAGCATGTTACAAGGAGACAAGCAGTCATTCTCACTAGCACACCCACAGAGCGCTATTTTGTTTGCCATTGAGTGCGAAATGCTGTGCCAAAGGCGTATCGCAATGTTCGCCTGTGAGCGGTGCTCGGTACTTATTATCCCGAAGGCGAAAGTGATGCCTTTGTATAAGTTCAAACGCTCGAGGGTCGTATGACCAACGAGGACGATGGTCACATGCTAAATCGGTAGAACTGAAGTACATAGGTGATCGAAAAATCAGACGCTCTTACCAATGAGATAGCTCACTTGTCTTCAAGTTTTCGAGGATATTAATCATTACGCGGGACGATTTCCTCTCGGAGCCGGTGGACCACCGACAGAAGTAGGCCCCGGTCACATCTAACGACACCGCCCGAGACAAACGCGCATACGCAACGGCACTCGCCATAAGCGTACAGAATAGTACGGCTTATGTAATACGAAATGAATACCGGGAACCCGGATAATAGAAAGTAAGGCACGATGTCCTAAAAAAGAGTGGACGCGGCCTTGTACATAGCTAGCTTTTAAAGTTTGAAATGGGAGGTATGTATATATAGATAGCATTTAGCCTAACCACGTGTCATGCTCCCTAGGAGGCTTGAGCGGCTGCTTCGCAAAGCGCTCCCATAAAGTTAAATACCATCAGTCAATCAATCATCTCGGAGCCGTCGTCTCGTCTATTTTTAGTATGGCGAACGCCTTCAAGCCTTGTCACACTTCGGCAGATCTGACATTCAAAAGCCTGGGACTAGTCCATGTAAAAGTAGCGTAGAACTTTCCAATAGAAAACCTTGTCTGCTACGCATGCGATCCGAATGCACCATAGACAGTATGGGTAGGAAACGGAGCACAAATATACCCAACTTAACTCGAAGGGTTCTATTCATTAACACATTGAGTGAACTCCCTTGAAATATCTCTACACTAGATGAATCATCAAATGGAGCAGTTATTTGCAGTGTCGTAGGGCATTAACTTTCCCTTTCATATCAATACACGAAATTAGCCCTTTCAGAGTCTCTAGCATACCAGATCTTGTTAGAGGTCTGATATTTCTCCTTCACCACCCTATTGAGAGCAGCAGTGACGTATACGTGATTAGGGGAATGTGTATACATGAAAATAGCCTCATCGAAACGGAGGAGGCAGCGCAAGAGAAGCATGTTTATAATTCTGAGTGCATGACGGATATAACGGCGGGTGTGATTTTGTGGTATACTTGGATTTCCCTGCAGTCCTGTGCCAAGATATGATTACGAAACAAATGACAGGCAGACACCCACATCAGTCAACAATGAAAGGATGGCTATTCAAACGTTGATCATACTACGGTGGCTGGATTAAGGTGAAATAACATCCTCTCTAAAATGATTCACCTACCCAGTCAGCGATCCATGATCCCCCTCAGATTTCATCACGCAGCATGCTCGGCCTCGGCGAGCTTCTCGTCAGCAACTGTATTGGAAACAGCCTTCTCCTCATCCAGATTATCATGGTGGCCAGTCAATCCCAGGTCTGTCGTGGAGAAGGCATCGGCCGGATCTCTATAAGCGGGGACAAAATTCACGGCAGCGGCGTATGTTAACGCGGCAATGAAAAAGATCAAGGGAACGACCATGGCGAAGCCGGTACCATGAGCATCGGCCGCGACGCCAGTCAGAGGTGGGACGACGGCACCGCCCGCAACGCCAGCGATGATCCAGCCTGAGCCTCTCTTGGTGTGTTTGCCCAGTCCACGCATGCCGAGGGCGACGATGGTCGGGAAGCAGATGGACTCGAAGAACAGCACCACGTAGAGCAGCGACATGCCCGTCCAGCCATCCTGCGTGATGGCGGGGCCGATGAAGACGATACAGAAGGTCAAGAAGAGGAGGAAGACCCAACGCGGGCGCACGAACTTCATCAAGAATGAACCGAAGAAGCGGCCGGCTGCGAAGCCACCCTGTGCCCCAGAGAGGAAGCGGGCGGCGCTCTGATCAGTGGACCAGGGTTGCGTGTCTCGAACGTAGTTGATGAAATACGAGGCAATGGCCACCTGTGCGCCTGTGTAGCAGAACTGGGCGGCGGCGGCATGGAAGAGCCGGTACTGTTTCCAGAACGGCTTGTCATCCGCGTTGGCGTGGGTCTCGCTGGCCTGGAACGCCATATCTGCATCCGTGATCTCAGGAATGGTGGATATGAAGAAGACGAGGGCGAGCAGTAAGACGAAGATTCCAATCGCGATGTACACCCACTGCACATTCTGGAGGGCGGTCTCATCGCCGAAGGCGAAGAACACATAGGAGCCCAGCACCGGGGCTATCACCGTGCCGATCCCATTGAAGGATTGGGAGATATTGATGCGGATCTCCGAGTACTTGGGCGGACCACACACTAAGAGAAAGAAAACATAGTTAAGAGTCTGCTTCACGGGGGGTATTTCCAGGGGCTCTACACTTACCGGTAATGTACGGGTTGGCCGCAGTCTCAAGAGAGCCTAGACCGCTACCAACAACCAAAATAGCAGTACAGAAGCCCCCGAATGAACGCGCCTTGATGCAAGGAATGGCGATGAATGCTCCGACACCTAGGGCGCCATACGCGTCAGCTTGATATCTTGTGAAGAGCGAACTAAATTAGTGTCACATACCATACAAGAAAAGACCCCACATGAAAGTTGCCCGGTAACCATAGTGTCTCAAGATCCAGTTGGCATGACCGAGAGAAGCAAGAGGATATGCGCTTTGAAATAGAATCAGCCTAAGAGCCCGGCACAATTAATTAAAGAGGCCGGACAAACCCGAAGTATGCGGCCTGAAGACCGGCCGATCTCGACTTGGTGATGCCGAGGGTATTCTGGAAATGTTTCTGCAAGCAATTGGTGGTAAGCAGGAGTGCCCCTAAAGTTCTAGATTGTTCGGGACTTGGCTGTATGGAAATCGGTGGCGTTCAAGCCATTCGCGCCGGGTACGTCATGAGGAGCCAACCAGATCCCATTGGTTTGGAGATGATGAACCACTCACGTTCAAGGTATCGAGCAGTCCATAAGAGAAGCCCCAGAGAAAGAACAGGATTGTGACGAGAGCAATCGGGTAGATAGACTCTCGGAGAGTGAGCTCAGCGGCCTTCGTTCGCTTGCTATCTTTAGCCTTTAGAGACCGCCTCGCCACGAAATCCTTGAAGCTCATCGTGGAGTCGCCGAGAAAGTTGGACAGAACAGAAATTTGGCACAGTCTAAAATCGCTACGAGGTGTAGGCGGAATTGGGAGTCTCAGACTTCGAGCAAAGCTTATCAGTTTGCTACGAGGTCCTGGCTCCGGTGCCGGGTTCCAATCCAATGGTGAGGGGAGGCGGGGAGTGAGGAATGAAGAGGGACAGGCGGTTTGTATGGATGGGCGAATTTGTTTTGGGGAAAACCAACATGAACATGCGTGTGATCTACATACTCGAGGTCTATTATATCTCAACCATTGCTCTCGTTCTCGGACATCAGTTCGGCACTTCCATGTTTGGGATACCTGAGGATATACGTTCATCCTGGTTCCACCGGCCTCCCTTTCCCCTCCATCTGTCAAACAATCCGCCTACCAGACAAACGAGAGATGCCCGGGGCTGTTGTGGTAACAGAGCTAGACTAGAAATTCGCTCCAGACGTCCTGCAGACCAACACACTAGCGAAACTGGGGAATCTCTGGGGTTGTCTATATAGTCTACCTAATAGGGTGTGGGGGAACAGGGGTAAATATGGTAAAGTCGCCAAGAGATGGCCTAGCCGAACGGGTACTCGGGGCATAGACAGACCGCAATTAGGCCGAGGCCTCGTTGGCCAGGTCCTCCTATTCGCTGCGTCGCGCCCTGGAAGAGGGTTTTGTGTCCCTATTCTCTGTGTCGTGCGGCAACATATGCACGACTCATGGGAAGGACATGTCGTGTTCGATCTTGACGCACTTATGTTTTGCATGCCTCTCTTTCACTCCTACATTTATCCTGCTCATGGGTGCTGATTGGGCCGTCTATGAGACGACCCTTACTTGTGTAGCATGGTTCTGGTTATACCCGTGGTTACATTACATTACAGACTGGTGGCGAGTAGCACAATTCTCCCATAAAATAAATAAGCCTCACTTCTTCAGCCGTACAGATTAGCAGCAGCCTTAAGGTATAGCCCTCGCCCCATCACTAGGGAGCCCAGCCCCTTGAATTGGCGTCCTGTACGTACGGAAAATGCACCTACTTTGATAACTAGTGTAGCAGACCGTTCGGCGGTTTGTGAGATAGCGCTGGGCAGCAATGCCTATACAGTACTAGTCTAGCTTCGCCAATCTCTCTAGTCCGGCTGTCGAGGTCTCGACTACAATCGCCTCTTGGTATGGGGATTAGCAAGAACAACACGATGCATATATACTGCATGAAAATATCGTCATGTGTGTGGATCATCATCGCAGTTGTGGGGGTAGAAAACAGCCGCACACTAGCTGTTTCGTACAACACCGTAAATTCAGCCATTACTACTATATATCCAGTTTTTGATTCGATACAACGATGTATGAGCTCTCGTATAGGAGCTACATATTGACCACATCCCTTTTCACTACATATATATACAAATTATTTAATCTATTCGTAATAGGTACGGTGAATAGCAATGATATAATAGATAGTGCTTGGACGAGCGAGATTGAAGGTGTTAGGATGTTTATAGTTGTAGTCCAGGGTGGGAACTAATAGTCCCATTCTCAAGTCTAACCTTACTTTAATGAATGTACAGCGAACCGTTGAGATCTCTACTTGACTCTAAACGTCAGAAACCACACAATTTAGAAGATTTCTAAAGGGTGAAGGGGACTCACAGAAGAGTTAATTGCTTCGTCTGATGAGACTCAAACGCTGTAATGAGCTGAACGTTATCACTTCGAGCCTCTGAAGCTTTCATCACGCGTCGGAATAGAGTATAGAAGTGTTCCCGGCGGTAGACATGGATACACTAAGCTCATTTCGATGGGGAAAATCTTCAACGCAGTGCCGCTTTTTCTTACATTAACTACTATATTAATAAGGCTTCTGCTCGAGGTTCTGCTCGTTCTGGGCATAACAGAGCAGCTACCCTCCAGGGTGGATATATCGTGGACTTGGATATATAATGATACCCTAAAGCTCTCCTAGAAGCTTTAGGAAGCGAAGGGATCAATAAGTATACCGTTGAGCCCTATAATAATGCCCAACGCCTACTGCCTAGTCATGAAGATCCTTCTCCCCAAGCTGTGACTCCGTTTGGTGTGGTAGTCTATAAGAGAAATCAAGTATTGCGTGCAAGCATTCATGAAGGAGTCTTCGTCAAGGAAATCAGTCCGCACTGATAATGGTACGTCCTGATGCAATAGATGATTTGAGTCATATATCAAGCCCTTGAGCGTGCGGAGTAGTGCGACGCTGAGTCGTGAGTGTACCGGAATCTGAGCTATTGAGCGGAGATGTGATAGACTACGCTGTGCAGGCGTAGAGCGCCAGTCTGAATTTCCACCGCTGCCTGCTAGACTGGAGTACTTTCAATGAGCTCCGCCAGGGCGGGGAACAAGGCGGGTACACATTCACCACAGCTAGGTAAAAGTATTATATAAAGACTTGCTCTCATTAAATCCAGGCCTTTCTAGCCCTGAATACTAGTTTTGGGATACGTATATGTCCAAAGCCTCGATGTATACAACCCAGAGGGTAATTATCTGTGACGGAGGCACCTGACGGCCATAAAGTGGGCGGTATATATATGTTTTGATGCTATTATTGACTAGGCTTTGCCTTATAAACCACATAATCGGACATACGAGGAAAGCTTGGCCACAGAGAGGCGATTAAATGGGCGCTAGGTAACGCTTATCTCTTTTGCTAGAATTCTAAATAAGGGATGGGGGAGTTGTTACGAAGCCAGTTCATAGCCTTTCAACGTAGCAGTGGCTGGGGTACGACACACCGCTCATGCGGCAACCCATCAGAGATAACGTCTAACTTTCGTCAAGAGCACGCTTTCACGACCAGAGTCTGTTGACATGTTCGTCCCTCTTCATTGTTAACAAATGGACACCACAAAATTTATAGTAGATTTGTTACAGTGGTTACACCTATCTTGCTATTTGGTCTAATATTCAGACCTTCATCATCTCCGGCTACGCCTACCAAAGACTATTACGACAGGTTTAGCTCATTATATCGCTAAGTCTATATAATACAGCAGTTTATCCTTATACAGCCAACAATCATACGGATAACACGTCTGACAACTCGAAGTCTTATAATATACTGCCTGCCTCCTTTTTCGCTACAATCGATAACTATCAAGTCCTAGAAACTAGAGGGCTGATTCGAAGGTAGCTGTGTTAACCAAGGAGGTTTCACCATAAGAGCAGAAGGAATTTCGTGCTCGCGTGTAATGACATTCTGCTTCGCACTTGATACCAAAATTACAACTGCTCTGAAGGTAATTCTTCGGTAGGTGAGACTCGTAGCGGACATGTAAGTCATTAGGTCTTCTGCTGAATATTCTATGGACTGGACAATAACACGGCTTGAACACTAGAAACCAGTCTATTGTACATCCCACATCATGAAGTGTCGTCCTCTGCTTCCATATTATCTAGCTCTATCTTTGTGCATCTGCAACAAACAGGTTCATGGGAACCGTGAGACCATTAAAAGTCTCGAATCTCCGGGCGTAGACAATACCAGAGAAGCCTGCAAATACAGTTCAGAGCCGCGCGTCTAAACGTAAACAAAGGAAAATGCAGCTTCATCAAGCAACCTATGCTGAGCTGCTCTATGTAAAAGTGCCGAGGCCTTCCAAAGCATAGCGCATGCTGTGTTATAATGCACTATGCAAAAAGGGTTGTCACTAATTATCTAGAATAAGTCCATCCACAATTACAGCCAACTCCTTGAGCCCGCGATTAGAGTTTTGATCTCGAAGCGAACTTATTTGGAGATCTCTACACCTCCGGTAGCACCAAGTGCTTTCTTAATGTCTCCTGCGCAAGAATTAGTAGGGTGAATGTGGATCGTTGGAACTTAGATAAGAGAGCTCCTCCTCGGAACCAGCGTGAACAAGACTCTGGCTCTTTTGAAGGGCTATAGAAGAAAGGAAGTGGTTATACATACCATAGATGGCGAATTGGCCAGCAGTCAAGGTACCGACCATGAAGAGACGGGCACCAATGCCACTGTACGACCCACGGAAACCAAGCTCTTTCGCAATCTTGATCAGACGGCTGGTGGTACCCTCACCGGGGAGACCCTTGGTCTTGTTGATCTTGGAAAGCATTGTGTCGGCGGGTTGCGAGACAATGGCGGCGGCGAAACCAGCGATTAGACCAGATCCTAGGTTGACAGTGGTCTGCAGGCCGTCGGACATGTCCTTCTTGGGATATTTGCGGTAAACAGCCTCGGCAACCTTTTCGTAG
Source organism: Xylariaceae sp. FL1651 (assembly GCA_025201745.1). Classification (NCBI taxonomy): domain Eukaryota; kingdom Fungi; phylum Ascomycota; class Sordariomycetes; order Xylariales; family Xylariaceae; species Xylariaceae sp. FL1651. The sequence continues at coordinate 1,189,005 of MU624231.1, forward strand.
ACCACGAACTTGGCCATGGTGTAAGGAACCCTGCGGAATCGTGTGAGTAAAGTCTGCAAGATCGAGACATCGCACTTGTGCCGGTCGACTTACTGCTTGAAGAGGATGGGACCGAAGCCAGCGTAGAAGGCACCGATACCCTCCTGCTTCAGCATTTTGCTGAAACCACCAATCAGACCATTGGCATAGGTGGGCTCTGAGACGAGACGGATACGGGTGGCCTCAAGGGGGCAGAGGGCAATATCGGCGAAGAACTCGGCGGCGGCCGACGAAGCCAGATAGACACCAGTTCGGTAGTTGGAGGCATTCTCAATACCGACCAGGTTTATGGACTGCTGCTTGAAGAACTCGTAACCACCGAACTTGAAGGCGCCCTGAAGGAAGTAGCCAGCGAAGGTAGGGCCAAGACCGGTCAGAAGGGCACCAGCACCCTCGGTGGCAACGACCTGGCGAATGCCACCTATCAGACCGCGGTTATAGGTGACAGGGTCGAGCTGAATTCTCGTCTTGACGCTGTTCCAGAGAGCGCGTTAGCAAGTAACGTTGGGTTGACGCGCGGGATGCGATCGTGACGCGGCGCGGTTCAACACCCAATGGCTCGGCATAGAGACACCAGTGATATTTCGCAGGCTTCGGCCGCTCGAAGGAATGATCAAAGTGGAACGTACACGTCGACAGGAGTCAGAGCACCATGGGTGACGGAGCAGCAGACGGCGCCAGCAAGGGCGAATCTGGAGTAGAGGGCGACGCCGCTCAGCTGGCCAGGCGCTTTGGCAGCAGCTTCGCGGGCGAGCGCATCGATCTTCTCAGAAGGAGCAGAAGACATGACGAAAGGAGTATTATGATGAAAGAGAAGGGGGGAACGAAGTGACGGAGTGGAGAAGTGTGACGACAAAGAGAGGTTAAACAATCTGTCGTTCACGAGGAATTACCTAGGTGAAGAGGCTCGAAAAAAAACACACGGATGGTGAATGGATTAGCAGGAGGAAAAAGAAGTCGTGAGGCTTTTTCTCAGGACTGGGATACTAGAGTGGTACTAGAGGACCCACTGTTAGAGAACCCTCTGGGCTACCTACGCTCGGAGTACCTAAACCCCTTACCATATGTACCTTGTAAACATGTCAAAACCTGTGGGACAACACCATTAGAGAGTATTTTGAACTAATGGTAAATAAAACCATAGTGATGCTCGCCATGTATTGCGGTAGGGAAGTTGCATATTATTCTCACAGCCGCAGGCATTATTGCCAACCTATTGTCAGTCTATTGTTAGCCTATCGTCAACCTATTATCAGCCTTCCCTTATCTAACTTATCGTGTGAAGTATATATAATAATGGTAACTCTTCTGATCATAACTTCATAAAGAATTCTATCTTTCTCTGGATAATATTGTATAGTCAAACCAACATTAATTAACTAGACTCATTGTTGTCTGACCTTTTACGACATAGGTATGAAAGGTCTAGGTTGACTAATTGAGGTTGTTTACAATGGCAAGACTCGTTCTAAGCTTCTGACATGTCCAGGGGTTTTGGGGTCCTCCGAGCGTAGCTCAGAAGGTTCTCTAACAGTGGGTTCTCTAGGTAGGTAAGTAAAGGGACCTGGTACAGAGCTGGTGGGAAACGGAAGAACGCTGGCCTCGTTTCGGCTCGACCTGGTCTACACGTGTAGGCTGAGGGAGAAAAAAAATAAAACCGATCAGCAATTTCTTTGTCCCTTTCTGATGGTTTGCTCGGGAGATAACGGGATAGGACCTGAATCGTGGGATCACTACATGTACCTATGGTAGGTCATTTCTCGGGTATTTACGAAGTACAGTCTAGTCTAACCACCATGAGATAAGTGTGCACCGATAACTCCGGGCGTAACACTATAGTAAAGATCAGGGGAGCATCAAGAGAGTTCAGTGCCTTGCAGCAGTGGTAGAACAGTGGCTCAGCTGAACTCAACCTATTGCGATGCACCTTACTACTAGTAAGCCGCTAAGGGGCCACCTTTGTTTACTACGCTAAAAATAACAAATATTGCTCTTGGGATTAGCAATACGTCCAGATATGCTATGTATTTAGATGATAATATGATGAGACCAGGTTTTCAACGACGTTAATTTTCAAGGCCGTATTCCCTCCCGCATGAGGAATGATGAAGGATTATTCAAGGAGCTCTGCACGTTATGATGACTAAATTTCATAGTTATGGCCCCCGTCTTCGCAAGTAGTCAGCTCATATAAGTTGATGCTTAATAATCTCCCCACCACTCTTTCGATGTTCGGTCTACAAAATAACTGATCAGTTAAGCTATAATATAGAAGGTTCGTATTAGGCCATGCACGTATTCGCGGCGCCTCAAAAATCCTTCGTAACTACGATACTGGCTGCATGTACGTACTGTAGATGGGTCATGTCCTATATTGAGTAATAGGATTTCACAGTCCTTGGCTCTTAGGCCATCTGTGGGAAACCTATTGTGAAACTACGATGGCAAAGAGATACGTCTGGATCTAACTGACAAGGTTCGTAGAGCCAGCGCTATGCTTGTGATGAGCTAATGGTGTGGTCTTACTCTTTGATTACCCCAGATGAGAATCTGACAAGTTTCCACGAAGATGCATCTTGGATACGCCGCTTGTCTTGTCGCCGTCCTAAACCGTACATCCGACGCCGCACTGACAAGCCAAATGGGAAGAGCAAATTTATGAGCGGTAACGACAGGTATTGCTATTTTCTATCAAATTGTAGAATATATGCACACTATACGGCTACGCTATTTACAGTCAACCGCTATACTCTTTCTCTCTCTTTCAACCCCTTTCGCGGTAGTGATAGGAATCCCAACACGACAGCACTTTCATTCACTGGATGCGAATAGCTGTCTGAGTCCTCATGCGACTGATAGTCCATGACCTACGATGGAGGAGGACGGCCGGGGCCACCGCCATTACCGGTCGAGACACCGCCACCCGCATAGTAGTGGGCGGCAGCTTGACGGTTGCTCGAGTAGTTAGCAGAGGTATCAACAAATACAGTGATGAACATCAAGAGGCCATCGTCAAGGGAGCTACCAAGACGCACGTAGTCGACAAAGGGATCGTAGTCAACGGTCGCTTCGCTGATGCCAATGCCGTCTTGAGAGTTGAGCGTCAGTTTCTGCGAGTTGGTAGTATAGGGCGCTAGGGTCTCGACCTCCGTGATGAGGTCTTGGTCGAAGAAAAGCTGGCCGATGTGCGATGGTGTCCCGCTGTCCGACACGTACGTGTTGTTCGCGAGTAGTGTCGCGTTAGCAGTACTCATTAGGTGGATGTGCGGCGTGCGGCCCGTGTAGTGGCCCGGGAAGATCGTGTCAAACTCCACTACACCATCTTCATCTGTCATCTGGATGCCTCGGCCGTGAGTCGTGTTGAGTCCACCTTGGCCGGTGGAAGAGACGCCAGAGTAAACGCCCGTGGCATTGCAAGCCCACTGTAGCGAACAGTGTTAGTAAATGAATAAATTCTAGTTTGAATGAGATTCACAGGGGCTTGGAAGCAGAAAAGCTTCTGAGACAGTTAGGTGACTGTCGCGTTCTACCCTCACTGCGGAACGCGCCCCACAGAGAAGTGAGACTAATTCTGCGAGATACTTACGATATCAACGAGTGTGTTGGCAGGAATGGGCTCGCAGGTGTTGATATCGACGAATTGGAGATCGAGGTGCACGGGCACGCCAGACTGGCCGTCGGTGACATCGGTCTACATTCCCTTGTGTTAATGTTTTCATGTTATGATGAGGTTGGTGGTCTAGTGGAACCTCGACGCCTACTGCTAGTGTAGGGGGCTGATGTGAAACATAAGCCAGAACTTACTCTGATGAGTTCGCCAGCCACCCAGTAGGGACCAATCGTGACCTCGGGAACAAGAGCACAGGTAGAGTTCGAGTCAAAAACTGCAACATCTCGAGTTAGTATTACCCAAAGTGAAATCTTAGGCGATTTAAGGGCCATGGAAAATATCTAACGTATATAGCTAGTCTAGGAAACAAGAGACCTTTGCTCTTGAGAACAGCCAAAGATGAATTCATATTTTACTTACTTGTGTCCAAGGATGTGTCAAGGTCATAGCCAGAGGATGAGGAGTCATGGTCAACCGCGGACCATTTCTCAAAGCCCGCCTCGTCACGCTTAGACTTCAGGGGCTCTAATCCTGTGTTAAAATGATGATTAATTTTTAATGGCAGAGGTTCACTTACCACCAGTGAGACCGCGCTCCTGACGAAGAGCCTCCGCAGTAGCTGCACGACGGGCTACAGAGCGAGCCTTGAGAGCTGCGGTGTTGGGAGCGGTAGCGCATGTGTTGAGAGCACGGCGGGCGAAAGGACGAGCAGCCTTGTGAGCTTCGAGTTCGCGTCGAACTTCCTCCTGGGACTCACCAGGGTGGGCCACCACGGCTCCGAGGAGAGTGGCGAACGCCAAAGAGGCGGCCAGATTGCGCATGTTTACCATAGTGACTGAAGATGAGGGTCAAAGGCGGTCAATAATATCACTAACGGCTCAAAATTAAAAGACCCTGTTGAGGAGCGAGTAAGGAGAGCCTCCTTGCGCTTAAAACTTTAGGGGGCATATCTTCGTCTTTTATATTCTGACTCTCAGGCTCTAGATGCGGCAAAGATCCTCTTTGCAAGACAAATTCTTGCAGTGGGCGTAGGATACTCCATTTTGTCCGCATACTCCAACCTCTTGACAATATCGAGGGTACCAACAGAGTACCTCATATCACATCGCTTCTCACATTGCTTCTCAGCGTTGATGGACGGTCGTCGTCGAACAGGGGTCCACTAATGGGGATATCAGGAGCCGGCGGATCACATTAATAGGGAAGGTCAAGGACGTTGAGGCGGTAGGTAGATCTACTTCGACCAGCCAATCAACAATGCAAATTACATATCATTGCCGCGCCAAGTATAATGCCAAGACTGGATGGAGACGAAGTTGCCATAGAGTATGAGGCCGAGGTGGAGGTCCGTCCCGGGATGTGGGCGAGATTATGAGAAAGACTTACGCGGCTCTCTGCAGGTTTATATTCGAGAAACCTGCCAAGCTTCTTAGTGATCAAGGTCTTAATGACATCGAAACAACAACCTAACGTAGACGACTCTGTGTTCCCATTGGACTAGTTGTAATACCAGTTTTTTACACCCATCATCCTTCGTCCACGGTAACGGGCGTGAGGAAGTAGAAATGGCCTGTAGCATTAGCCAAGACGGTGGACCTCTTCCGGACACAGCCAGTTAGGCCTACCTAGATCAATAGGAAACATCAATCATCTGAGATCGAGCGCCGTAATATAGTTTGCCTGATCTGAGAGGAAAGGCATCTCTTCACAAATATCCCTGGCCACTTAACCCGGGCCCCACGACGATAAGTAAGGTAAGCTAGTCAAAGAATGAACATACGTAGGTAATCACACAAATCATAACCTCGTAAGATCTGTCAAGCGCCGCGGTTATCTGCAAGGCGAAAGCAGCGATGCGTTACAGCCAGCCCTAATTGGCAGGTGATAGTTGATATGGGTTTTGGATATTGAATATCCCAGAGCAAGGACGCTAACGTGCTTCTTCAGGCCATCTTTCCAAGTACATAGGGGTGGCCAGCACTGAGACCGCCATCGACGGCCCAAGCTTGACCGTTGACATAGCTAGCTTCATCACTTCCTAGGAATAAGGCAACCCGTGCCACTTCGTCGGCTACTGCAGCTCTCTTCAACGGATTCAGCTGGCCAAGCTTCTTTTCCGTGCCTCGAGCTCGCGCCGACTCGAATGTCGGCGCTGTCATGCCAGTCTCGATGAGGCCGGGGCAAATCGAGTTAATACGAATGCCTGTACCTGCAAGCTGGTACGAAATTGACTGTGCTAACGACACAACCGCGGCTTTGGAAGCAGAATAGGGTGTTGTACCAGCGTTAGACCGCAGCCCGGCAACAGACGCCGTGCCGATAATGCTCCCCGAAGGTGACTTTTTCTCCGATGACGTCTTCATCATGGCGGGTGCTGCATACTTGGCAGCCAGGAATACACTAGCAAAAATGTCAGAAGGACGGAGACGGAAACAATGTGCAATGTATGCACTTGAACGGACCTGGCAGTGTTGGTATCCATGACTTTCATGAAGTCCTCTTTACTTATATCGGTAAACGGTGCCATGGGTCCGATGATGCCGGCATTCGCGAAGAATACATCCAGCCTCCCATAGTTATCTAGAGCATGATCGACCACAGCCTTAACGGCTTTCTCGTCTGCAGCGTCGAACTGTCGGACGTGTACGTCAACGGAAGGATATAAGGACGTGATCTCGCGTTTGTGTGTCTCGAGATTCTTGTTGTCGTAATCGCAGATGTAAACAGCCTTCGCGCCACCCTCGGCGAATAGATGCGCAGTCGCTCGACCTATTCCCTGGATGGAGTTCGTGCCTGTTAACGACACACTTGTCAGTGTCGTCTACACTCTTGCAATTGAATGGAACATGTAACTTGAGTCAAACCCTCATACCCGTGATAATGACCACTTTGCCCTGCACACGTGGCCCGTTAGACGTGCCTGCGACTTTCCTGATCGCCGGAATTCCTTCAAAGCTGCTCGAGCTGCTGCTCTGCGGGGAAAGCTGGCTTCCTAGTGCGGCGATCCTCTGTTTCGCGGTATCCGACATCTCGATAGGAAAGGGCAAACAATCGATTTGATATTTGAGATACAGGAAGCTCTTCTCTGCAATCTCCTTCGCAGAGGAACTTTGTTCACGGCTAACTCATATTCGCGTTTGAGCTCTACAGCCAGCTTGGATTTGGCAGGTGGAGAGGAGCTTCTCCAAACAGCCGAGGCCTGAGAGCTGTACTACAGGGGTTCCTCTAGGTTCAGTCTAAACGATGATCAATCGCTGTGTGGCACTTTAATAAATTCGAGCCGCTCGTTGAAATCCACGAAGTTTGAAGTTTTTTTATTTTTATTTTTACAACGGATATACTATAATGCTACTCGAGATGCTAGCTGGAACATATCGTGAATTTCTTATAGACGATACTCGGTAACTTGCTATTACAACGTATTGTGGACGTTCGTTCAGTTCCTTGGTCGCCAAACCTTCGCTGTTCCTTACCGCTCGACTTAGCACTATGCGGATAACTAGGGCATAGAGAAAATGATGGAATGTGAGGTTCGAATAACCTAGCGTTGCCATATAATTTATTCGTCTGTATGGTAAAGAATAGAGAGTTGAATTGGATGCCAAGCAATACTGTACAAAACGAAGCTAACAGCTCGATGAAGACCCAAGCGTTAGTAAGCCGATCATTCGAAACAAAGCACGACTAGAGCCTTAACGTGAGGCAAGAGAATTCCACGACTCACGACCGAGATTGACTGCAGCTTTTCTGTTCTCCTGTTTGTAGGACGACTAGTGACGAAGACGTGGAGCCTGGACACTAGGTCGGCCTCCATAGATGAAAATACTGAAACTTTCCAAATTCCACCAATCTCCGCTTCAAAAACGCTCCTTAGGGACCTGCTTCCCCACAAAGATCAGCACTCCGGAGACAAGGTATTCTCCGTCCCAGAAAGGCCGGGACCGCATGTATGCGCACTACGTACCTTTCGTCCGACGTCGTTCCGTTTCATAAACGGTTATAGTCCACCGGGAACACTATACTTGGACTGGAATCCAATGCCGTGATAACAGTTACGAGATGGTTTGCCCAATGCCACCCCGACGGATTATGGGACTGTGGCCCTCAGATGGAAACTAGCCAAGGATAAATTTCACCCCGTTACGACGAGGGTTGTAGATGACGATGGCGCGCCAAGTTGAAAAGCGCGTATGTCCTCTCTTCACGCGAGCAATGCTAGGTTTTACGGTTCAGTTATTAGACTCCAGACGACAAGCAAGCGCTTCTCTACTAATCCAGTGAAAACTTACTCCGATCGACCCAGACAGTCAGTATCACCATGAAGTCCTTTCTACTAGCCTCGGTAGCCCTGGCCGGCCTCGCTCTTGGGACACCTACGCCCACTATCGACAAGAGGGCGACGACGTTTTGCGGACAGTGGGACTCGCTGCAGACAGGTTCATACATCGTCTACAATAACCTATGGGGGGAGTCTGCAGGATCTGGCAGCCAATGCACGACAGTGCAGGGTCTGTCAAGCAGCAAGCTGGCCTGGTCAACTTCGTGGTCCTGGTCCGGCGGCTCCTACAACGTCAAGTCATTTGCCAATGCCGTCGTCTCGCTCACGGCTAAACAGCTGTCTGCTATCAAATCTATACCTACGACCTGGACTTATACGTAAGTTAGAGCAGCTCAATGTCTATTATTGTTGTTATTCTACTTCGAGGATCTATGGATCAAATCAGGAACTAAATGGTTCGTCCACAGCTACACGGGCAGCAACCTTGTCGCAGACGTCGCTTATGACATGTTCACATCATCCTCGGCGAGCGGCTCGTCCGAGTACGAGATCATGGTCTGGCTGGCTGCGCTCGGCGGTGCGGGCCCCATCTCCTCGTCCGGTAGCCCCATCGCAACACCAACCATCGCTGGCGTGTCGTGGAAGCTGTACGATGGCTACAACGGTGCCATGCACGTCTACAGCTTTGTCGCATCGTCCCAGGTGACCAACTTTAGCGGTGACCTCAAGGCCTTCTTGACATACCTTAACACCAACCGAGGCATGCCGACCAGCCAGTGTAAGTGACTACCGGAGTCCTTTATCCTTCTTTCAACAAATTCCAAGAGTCAAACTTGCCTGCTTGGGACATTCCACTATTTACCCTTGCATACCTCTGGCCTCTGCTATAAAGTACGATTCTGACTTCCAATTTCTGCAGACCTTACATCGTTAGGCGCTGGAACCGAACCCTTCACCGGCTCAAACGCGGTTTTGACCACTACAGCGTACTCTGTCGCCGTGAATTAGAGGTTTTGGTGATCTGGGAGGATCTGAGACAAATTCCTCGCGTTCCAAAATGAGTAATTGGACGATGGTGACACTTTGTTGTATATATTGTGGAACATTGTTATCTACGTGTTGTCCTACAATAAGATCCCTCTGCCTTCACTGCCTCAGCGCCAGTATTCCGAAGCGTGATATCGCGATGACTTCTCGGTGCGTACAAGCTCGATCTTTCCATCCCAGTGATTAGCTGTTCCCCTGGTTTGAAGACGATACTTCTTGATTTCTGCTGCGACATCCTGGAGCGGAACTGAACTGAAATTTTTGACTGCTACAGCGAGATTTCTAGGGAATATCATGGCATCCCAAGCCGCGTAGAAGATATATGTCATAGCCGGCACTCCAGCAGTCACATGGTTTGGTGTCGCTGGCCCAATATTGGTTCTAAGACTCGGATCCTGAAGATTCCACATATACTCGTTAACAGCGGCATGAGACCCGATCGTACCAGGACCAATCCATACGGGCACCGAATAGACATTGCCTGTCCAGGAATTCGACGCTTCTTGCTGATACATGATGAATTGAGACTCTGTCTCTGAATATGGTGGTGATTTCAAACGTCCTGAGATCCAGTGAGAATATTGCTTAGGAGTTGCGTCTTTGGAGTCATTGCTGGTTCTCCTTCTCACCACCCTAGTGCTATGTGACGTTGCACCCTCAGTATCATCCCTGAAGAAGCTGAATGTACGATTGTCAAAATTTTCATCTCCCGGATCGAGGAGTCTATCATAGTCGATATCACGGCCTGTAGACGAATTTAATGTATCTTCATTGAAGTCAGGGTCCAGCTCTAGTCGAAGATGGCGGAGGCCGCTGAGGATGGATGAGTGGCGATCATCCATTTCTATTTTAGCTTGCCGAATGGCATTCTGTTGCATAGAGACTAAGTCCAAGAACGAGCTTAACTGTTCGATGACAGGGCCGGTAGAGCGAGCCGGGATATTGGTTAGTGTTAGAGAGGCGATACGGGGGTTCAAGTTCGGGACAAAACGCTGAGGATAGGTTCGGCCTATGCTTTTAAAGAAAAAATCTTCCGATAATCTTATAGCTGTTGCTAGTGACAGACCGTCTGCAATGATGCTCGGCACTTGCGTTACGATAGAGTGGTGGACACGTAAGGACCGAAGATTCGAGGATATCACGGGCCGGAACAAGTGGGAAAGTCCAAAGAGGCCCTCAACACGTATTTGCTGTCGACTATCATTTTGTGACGATATAGGAGGGACGTTTAGACAATGATCGCATTCAAAATGCTCTATGCGGCCTAATGAGGTTCGGAGTAGCCTCCCAATACCATCCGTGGTGAGATTATTACCATTCAGGTAGATATGTGTGACGCCTCCTCGAGGAATGTGCAAGCCATTTAGCAGTTTTCTTGGCATTCCAGTGGCCGCTGATATCGCATCATCTAGCAGCATTTCCTTTACCGCACCAGCTTCATCATGTCTGGGCGGGAAAGTCCCATCAGAGCGAACAGTTTGCCATTCTTGCAACTCTGCATGGTCAGCTCTTGGAGAGTATACAGGCGCATCAGCAAGATATCGCTCAGGATGCGTGAAGGATGCACTGTGTGCTGATTCCTGGATGAACTCAAAGAGTCCGTATTTACGACTCCCAATGCTTCTGGGCAGCGTCGCTTTCCCTTCGATCTCGTAATGAGCATCGCTGTGATACGACAGCGAAGCAAAGCAATGAGCCAGGAGTGCGTCAATAATCTCATCAGTGAGTTTATTGTTGCTGAGATCTATGCTCCACAGTTGAAGCCGAAACGTTTGAAATAATAGCCTAGCTGTAGCATTGTCTACTTCACGCCCTCTGGCCTTTAGCACACGAAGTTCCGGCAGATTACTAGGGTTGAGAGATGTCTGGATCGCACTTCTGAGTGACCCGGGGACATGCGATATATCGAGATAGACCAAACTACGAAAGTAGTGCGGATGAAAGAGCTTTGAACTAAGCTCCTGGCGGCAACGAGCAAAGTCTAAAAGCTCGATATATTGTGAACTGGTGAGGGTAGCTGTAGCCAGAGATCCGGGATCCAGTTCCGGGTGGCCGTCCAGCAACAAACATATTAATTTTGGAAATAGTTGAGGCAAAGCTCTAAAGCTTTCTGAAATAGCTCGCTCGCTAGCTTCTGTCGAGTACAGCCCCGATGCTCTCGAGGCGAAGGCCCGAAAATCTAAGGATCGAACCATACAACGAGTTTCAAGTCGCGCAGACTTGGCATATTTGTGTATGAAGCGTCGGTACCAAGCAAGATCTGCAGTTTGTCAACATGCGCTTTCTATGTTGAATTCTGTTCTGCCAAGTAACAATGCCCATTCATGCGACATGGGCATCATGCGAGCTTACGTGTAGTTGATCATACAGTAGGCACAAAATGGGAAGCAGCTTTTTGAAAAGGGCGAAGGTAGACAAGCCAAAAAAACCCACCATCATTAGGGTGTAGACCAAGCTGTCTAATTGTCACCAAGGGATCTTGCCACAAACGTGGCGCGAATTGAGCACAGAACCGACGATCAACAAGACAACATGTTGACCAGCTCGATGCGGGGATGTAGGGCGCCACCAGCGACAGCCAATCCGGGCTAGTCGTTGCTTCGCTATACGACGGCAGGACATCCATATTCACTGTAGAGACGTCTTCAACGCGACATTACGATAGTAATATAATGCAGACGTATATCTTTGGAAGAAATGCGCAAATTTAGGTTAGAGAGGTCACGAGGAAGGCTGATGTCACACCCAGGCAGTGTTCAAGGGCACTGCCACGATACGCTTGATTGATTGGTGGGCATTCTCGGTGATTAGGGCTGTTCGTGATGACCATTATCGAGGCTTACCAACACCAAATACGAGTCCTTAGCATCTTTTGTTCAATCTATAGAATTTACTGAACTCATAGTCAAAGGCTTTGATGTGCGAATCGAAACAGACTACGACTGTACCATTTTAGACGTGTAATTACGCGAGGGGAGTGCAATTACTCATTCTAATATACACAGCCGACCAGCCACCGAATCTTCTGGGGTAAGCCAGCTTCGGCTCCTCGCACGCAATCAAGGAAGCAGGAAATTACGCGTTACTAAAATTCCAAAGATTGCATGCCTATAAGCCTAGAAGCTGGAAGAGCGTTTTAAATATAAGTGATGGTTCGCTGTGCTTCAAGGCTGTTCCCTAGACATTGATTATACTCTCAAACAAGAGCTCGCTTTCATTAAGATCAGGAGATACGTACCTAAGAAAACAGACGCCGGTACTTTATTAAGGGTTAATCGTCGCAGCTGGGACCAAAATTCAAGGACAGAGCCACCAATCTAGTGACTCTAAATGCAGGAGACAGAGTACTTCGGAGACAGTGCATGCGATATTAGCTTGGTAAACAATGATTAAGCTATGTAAAAGAACGCAAAGATAGCATGTGGTCAGTGGTATTCTTGAAAAACTGGTTACTTCAATCAGAGGAGGTTAGTGGCGTTCATAATTATGATTCCGACTGCTCCTATGACACCTTGTTATGGCCCATTATTGCCTTTCTAAGTAGCGTGTGAATCGCCGTCTCCATTCCATCGATAAAGAGATAGATTCTCATCACAGCGGCATGCAGTGTAACTAAATGTTACTACCGTTGCGGTGCCAATCATTGGGTGTCAACTCGGCACCAAAGATCAATGAAAAGTAGTGCCCAACTAACGGACAGCCTAGCAGTACTAGCTTCAGATCCGTAATGAATCGAGCCGTGTCAGGATGATTTGTGGAGAGAGTGTTTGCGACGGGCTCTCGCTGCCATATAATGCCTTAACTATATAGAGTGTGTTCTGCTCTATTACTCTATTTTTGGTAGTCTTGAAGCCTATGGTTTCCATGTGGCATTAGAGAATAGCACTACCTAGGTGTATTTGCCCTATTTGCTACTTTTGTTAGAATCATCACGTCTGTCTGTTTGTAAATGCGAAATAGAACAAGGTTCTCCTTGTGAAGCGCACCACCATCTCATGTTTGTCGACATTTTCCCACACATCCCAGCATGTTACACCTATGAAGCTAGTTGGTGATAGGTTGACTGGGCGCGTAACCAATGTTAGGCCTGCGTCATATGTGCAAAGGCAGCAAATGAATTATTAATTACGTACAAGGGTGCCCACTTCGTACTATTAAATCGATCATAAAACAGAGGTTAGTCCACTGTGACAGCATCCTGAGGCCATCATGGTTAGTCAAATTTGACGTATATTCCGTATCAATAGTCTAGCTGGTTCTAGATTCTTTGCCTAGGCTAGCACTAGGTGAATCAACGTCAATATCATTCCTACTGTGTGGCTGTTTTAGGACTTGTCATAGTTTCTAATATAATCCCAGCGGCTAAAATGTACATCGTGCATTATTTTCAACCTCAGGCAGAACATCAAATATGACAAGAGTTCTACAAGGTAACTTTGTTGCGTATTTGATTTCCTCAGGTCATAACATATGGAGGCTTGCAAAGTAACTAGACAGCGATGTAACCTCAACCCCTTCGTTCTAGATATAGTGTCTGGCCGTACGTGCATTCAAGCCCCGAGAACCAATACGGTAGGTAGGCTAGTCGCAGTTCTGGCCAAGCTCTATCTTATTTCTGCACTGAATAATGAGAAAGCCGAAATATATCAACCAGGTGCTTTGGAATATTTGAGGCGATAGAACTTTACGTAAGATAAGTATTGCAAATACCTAATGTATCACAGCGGCATTTGAGGCTGGGACCTTGGTTTTCACTAAGACGTGATATGGAACGTATTGGAGCTACGAACAGTGTTTTCCATATTCACATGGTTTACCTAGTTCGTCCGACAATATTAGGGCTAGATACCAAGCTTGCCGGGATAACTAGCATTAAAGCTTGTTTCTAAGAGCCATAGCCTCCACCAACATGTGGACTGATGTCACGCATCTATTATGTTGGCGGCATGAAAGTAATCATCATACTCGTGCAAGTGGAACGAATGCATGTTCAGTATTTGTATTATGGATCTAGGGCAGGTGAAGATTATATTATCAGATAGTGTTTGCTTCAGCCTACCTGTCAACCATGATGGTTTCAAATTGCAAGCCGCGGCTGAGAGATTGAGGTGACCTAGATGGTAGAAGAGGTATGGGGCTTAGAGAAGAGGTGCCAGCAACATCCAGTAATATGTTAAGAAGGGCTCAACAGCAGCGAAGTGGACATACCCCGATGTTGAGCATAATTTGTTTTCGCGGCAGATCCGGGCGTTTGGGTCATTCCCCCCTTCACCGCCCCTCTCAAGATATCACTCGTTCGGCAGCTTAGGTTCCGTGGATGGTTTGGAAGCAATTGTTAAGGTGCTTATAGTATATTCTCAGTTGATAAATTTTACACCGAATAGGAACAGTGTAGTTCAATGAGATGTAGCTTGATAGGCATGTTGAGTCTGAGCAGAGATACTATTAGTACAGATCGCCCCTATTCCAACATTCTTCGGGCCCAGGAAGAATAAAGCCACACACCTCATCACTTGGACCCATTGGAGATTGGGCGCAGCTACTACGCTCCGCTCGGGAGGAGTAGTCGCTCTCATTTCCGTTGTTTTACCTAGGAGGAAGCTAATGCCCGCTATCATTACTTGCTTGTGCGTTGGTCCCGGGATATCAGTTATGTCCTTGGAGACATTTCAAAGCGCCGGTGAGACTATGTAGAGACTGCTGTACAGATACTAACTGCAGTCTTCACTGCGGAGATGCTATTGCGTGCGTAAGACCCTACGTGGTGAGACAAGGAAGAAAGCTGAAGGGCCCGCTTCTGTGATCAGATGACTATGTCAGTAGACAAAATTTTCATGTGGGCTAGGCTCTCATTATATCACAGTTCCACCGCTATAGTATTGCCATCTAGTCGTTGGAAGTGAAGTTGAAGCTCTGGCTATGGGGGCCTATCTAATTATCTTCGCCCGTCCTAACTCGCTTGTTTGTGCATGTTGGTAAAATTGTGCTACGTATGCATTGCATGGTTTCTGGGATGGACCCTGCGGTATTGCTCAATGGTAACGCACCAAATTTTCATGAGAAAGCCTGCTTGTCTAGTTCACCTCGACCGTTGTAAGGCTACCATAGCAACTCATCTGATAGACAGCTCGACAGAAGGTACAATGTCTTTGGATTGACCCCAGTGGACCAAGACACACAGTAGCGTCTCTTAGATAGCGAATTCAAGCAAAACTCATCTGCAAGCTACTAGTGTTCCTGCTTCAGAACTTTGTCGCTGGTGCCATTTTTGTCTGAGGTAGTGGATGTATTTGGCTGAGAAAGTTAAGGATCTAATGGCAGTTATGACCTAGTCAGTGCTCTTTTGACTGGCATGTCTCGGCCATATTCCTCAGAGCAGCACCTTACCTATATGGTTCCGATCCAAAACATGCATTACAGGTAGACTATGCGGGGTGCATTGCTAGGTATACTAAACCAAAATGCCTTTCCAGGTGTTCGCGATGGACGCGTAGCGTAGGAAAACACCCCGTCGAGGTGTTTGCCCGCTGAATGGGGTCATAAACAACAAAAGCAAACTTCCACACTCTCATACGCAGTATTTCTTTTTATCAACTCCATTGTATGGTTACTGTACATTTTTTTTTTCTCGCGAGCTTGATAAACTCTAAAGAATAAAATCCAAGTTCTCGAGTACTCATTGTTTCCCCAGCCATAGAATCCGTCAGCATACAAGCTGACTCCTAACTAGTGATACTGTTTCAGTTAGGTAGCCCTATACCTATACAACTACCCTGACGCCTTAAATCCATGAAATAGCGCCAGGTGAATGCAAGCCCAAATCAACCAGAACTCCTCGCGTGGCCCACGATGATGAAAGACGTTGTTGCTCGTTCGGCCTAAAAACCAATTCGTCGAAAATCGTAGCCGCGTTATTAGGTTTGGAAATAATTTTTTTTTTTTTTTTGTAGCCGCTGCTACGACCTTGCGCTGGCCTTCAGTTGTGCTGTCTTCTTCTTTGGCTGATTTCGCTGCTTTGTTCTTCGAAGTTCCTCATCCAATACCGCTTGGGCACCCTCAAAGTATTCTGTCCGGCCACTTCCTCCCTTTTTCGTGTGTAATGTGATATGGGATCGCCAATTGTCTTTGCGATTAAATTTCTTGAAGCAGAATTCGCATATCGTATTGATCTTCTCTTGGTCACCATGAACTCTATGCCTTATTAGCTTGACGAGGTTGCATCTAGTAACACTTGGGAAAGCTTACGAAATTTCGTGCCTCTTCAGGTGTTCTTGCCTTTTGAAAGGCTTCCTTCCTACACAGGCTTCATGCAGGCAACGATGCAAGCCCTTAGGGAATACGGAGACAGGTTTCCCTCCGATCATAGTTGTCTTCTGCGTCCTATTACGTTTGGAGACGCGGTATCCCTGTTGTACTTGATGTAGAGCTGTTGTTTTCTGCTGAACTCCGTCTACACAAAGCCGCTTTCTGTCATGAAGTGAAAAATATGGAGGAGGCGCATTATGACGTTCTCGTAGTGATATTTCTTTAAGAGTGGTTGACGTCCCGGGAGAATTGTGCCTTTCGAAGAAGTTAACTGGAGACTCCCCAGGCCACGTCCATGATGGCGCTATGTCGTAGGTCGAGTTCTCAAGTGAATACGGAGGCGGAGGGAATTCAAGGGGGGGAGAAAACAGCTGGTCTGCGAACGGATAGTGTCCGAGGCTTTGAGGATTGGCAGACTGCAAGGAGTTGTTCTGCGAGGTCGTAGGAGTAGGTATCATAGGTGCACACTCGAAGTCCATGGCGCTGGTTTGTAAACTAGCCTTCCGGCTTGGTGTCGCGGAGAGTGCTTCATAATTCAAATAATGAGGAATCTCTGCCTTAGTATCGGAGGGGAAATAACTGCCAAAGGCTGAAGCTGGTGGAGTCAGCCCAAAACTAGTTGATGTCCCACAAGCCACCGTATCGTGCTCCATTAGCATGGGTTGGAGGCCCGGTGTTGACCGGCCAGAGGTGGGAGTGAATGGATCTTGGGAGGAATTAGCCGTAGAAGCAGAAGAGAAGCTACCAGATGATGAGCTGCAAGACAAAGATTGACCCCCAAAGGAGAAATCCTCGTCGAAGCCGACTCGGAGGTCCATGTGGATATCCATTGTGATACCTTCGAAAGAACTCGGGATCAAGGATCGTGTCCAAGGGTTGGGTGACGCAAGAATGAGTGATACTGATACAAGAGCCCCGTAGACGGTAATGGAGTAGCCAAAGGGTGAGGAGCTGGTAAGGAATGAGGGGAGGAGCAATAGATATACTAGAGTGGCGAAGATGGATCGTGAATGAATTAAAACACGGTATCCCTTCGAAATGATACTAGGTTGCTAACTTGGGACAGTCTAATCAATATACCCAGTCTTCGGCCCGGGAGGGTTCTAAACCAACTTGAGGAATGTAATTCAAGATGCGTGTTCTATCTTTGGGCAATGGAGCTCGAGGGCGCGTGAACGCCTTAAGAGAAGACTATGAGAGACAGAGGCGCCCATGTCTCCAAGCCACTTCTCCAACTTTGAAGATGTCCCATTGCTTGCATTGCAAATCATTGTCTCTGACCCTCCCTCCTTCTTCTCACCTTGGCGAGTTAGAGACCGACCTGTATCCGACAGTCTGGGTCGAAAGTAATGTCTATGCACTGGAACCAACAGCACAATTGGACCGCCCAATAGCCCTCAAGTCCAATTTTGGTCCCCTAAGCATTGCCGACAAGGTAAATTTAGAAGCCCAACAGGATGGTACACAACAGTTAGCCGGATAGACAACCGGTGGCGTAGCGAGCAAACATTCATCAACCGACCTGCTTGACTTGGCCTTGGCGGACGAAACTCGTTTCTCACGATCGTGGCTTCTCACGGTGTGCACTAATCTCTGATCGTGAAACAAGCGCGTTAGGAGATTCTCACTAACGGGCTCGGCACCGCTCTACATCAGGGGTATTGTGTAAAATTGGAATGGGATTTAGGAATGGGACATTATAGATAGCCCCGCGTTATGTTCGCACCGATTGTGAGACACAACTAGATGAGAAGACGTATTGTAGCTGTCAAGACCTCGTAGGAGCGTAATGGAAAATAGACACTAGAAATCGGTCTATGGTGAAGAAAATCATTCGTTTTACATAATGCTCTTGTAAGTCTTGCTTCGGGTGATTGGTGCCAACCCTGACATACGTGTAATTATTACACAGCTCCTTTCTAAAGAATAGCTAGTGCATCCCAGGCGGCGGTTCACCTCTAATAGAAGTTCTTTGTCGCGCTAGCTACCGGTTTGTGGACATTTCACATTGTGAATATGCCAATGGAGAGTGGAAATGAAGAGAAACGGGCTCATTCACAAAGTGTAGACGACTCAATGCTGAAGAAAACTCACAAAGCTCTCCAGCCTTTAGATTTTGATTTATTTTATTATAAAAGCCCATGTATGACTAAGTTCTCGACGACTTGCATGGGATCTGAGAGGGATTATTTCCTGAAATTTGTCGCAGCTTGCCCAAAGGTTCCTAGCTTGCTGTGTACTCAATTCTAGATACAGAGATCCGAGTGTATTCATCCTCACCCCCATAGAGACAAATACCGCTGATACACAGAATACATGCAAAACAATGTCCTACAGGGCTTGGGCGTGCATCAGTTCTATTTTTTATTTTTTTGTTGTTGTACATCGTCTTGCAGAAACTTAGGCGACTGTTTGAGATTATGTGGCTTGCATGGATTCCACAGATGGCGAACGATTGCAGCCCTAAAGTAACGTGCTTGATAGATTGATAGCGGCCAAGTTTATGGTATTGGAACACTTGTGTCTTAAGGTCATGATAATAATGTAGTCGCTGCACATGTCGATGATTTTCCTAGAGTACTTATAATTATAAGTATTAGTCAGAGCATTATACTCTTAGCTTAGCTCTCTACGTATTTAACTTATGTTACTGAGATGTGTTATCTCCTATAAAGTGATGATAACGTACCTAGCTAAACGCTCCGGTGGGCGATAGATGCCAAACTCCACTGATTGATAATTAAGACCTTTTATTCAGTTCGCTTGCCTAAACACTTAGATGTCTCTGTATAAACCCGTCGACGAATTTATATTTACCCCTTGGCATAGAAATATTTGCCGTCTTTTAGCTGCACTAAGCTAGTACTCAAACCTGCACTTCACTGCGATATTAGTTTGAGTAAACTTTTTCCGGACAGACCTTCAAGAGACACATATTTAAAATATCGAGTTCAGATATCCTGACTCTTCTAAACTCGAGAAAAGATCAGTTACAACAGCCAATTTCATATAGTCTTGAATGGCTTCAGGAAAACCCCCTTATGAGGCGTATAGACTAAGTGCCTAGCCACCATAGTGTAGGAAAGGCGATGTGTCGCAGTGTCTCAGTACATCAAGCAACTGCTTATCTTTACCCCTGGAGCTTTTGATAAGTCTATCCATATTCCATTTGCAGCAGAAATACCGAACATCAAATTTCCTTGCGTTGTACCTTACGTGGCTGGTACCGGCGCTATCTCCAACGGTCGAGCTTAGAGACAACGCTTAACCAGTTTATCCAGAAAAGTCTTACGCGGATCACTCCGATTGTATCACCGTAAATCGCAGATCAATTAGTAAAGTCCCTTGGTTTTAAGTGTATTAGTCTCCCTCATGATCAGTTTCTAGGGGACCTTCTACCCTTGCTTGACAAGATGAGAAAGCAATTTGAAGACATATGGAGCTGCACAAAAAATCGACCCAATCAAGATATGCTGGCATGAATTCTTTATATATGTGTCGCTGGCACAGGAATAACTAATTAGCTGCGGTTTTCTGGGGAACTCCTAACACACACGAGGTTGGGCTGGACGCCCCCATCGGCTCTGAGATATCCTGTCGGTATCATATCTACCGAGATACCCTCGGGTACTACGTCTGCTAGGTCAAGTCGTTGCATCAATCGTCTCCTTCTAGGTCGCATAGTACAGAGCAAAGTTTTGGTCGAACGATGTAACCAGTTACATGTGTTATTGCTGTTTATCCTCAGGATAACTAAACTATCGAGGTCCTTGCTTGGGTAATATAGTAGTTATCTGAATGAAATGGATATGTGCACTACGACGGAGAGGATAGGGATACTAATCCATGGCCTTCCTTTCATTTGAGGACCGGCCAGGCTTGATTTAGTTGGCAACCCAGAGTATATTAAGCCCTCTAAATCTACGATACTCTTTAGCGGTCCGTGATAGTGTCGCTAGCAACTCATAATATTCTCGTAGACAAAGGATGTCCAATACCTTATTATAATCGTCCAAGCCCTCGAGCCTCTGACACCAATTAACAGTTTGCTTAGCTCAACAGCCGATAACTTTGCGTTTCTGAACCACAAGCGATAAGCTTTTTCGTCGTACCCAGAATCTCGAACTAAAACACACTAAATGCAGGTGTAAATATATTTTGTATTTTAATGGCCTCAAACATCGTATTGATTGAGCATTAAATCTTGAATTACGATATATTGGTAATATAAGTTATTTCACCATGATAATAGTCATAACAACCCGGCCTACACTCAGACCATTAATAAACCTAACTGGTAGAAAAAACCCGATCGAGAAATCGACAATCGTACTGATATAACTAATTCGACTCACCTATAGTAAACATTGTGCACTATGGCATCTGAATGCAGGATGGGAACGAGATGTCATCATAGACGTATCAATTTTAATAGAATCCTAGCGAACGTGTATCGGAATCGTAGTATATTTAAATTTTGTGTAATGTAGATTCATGTACCGACATGTGGCCTACATCGGACTCACCAGGAGCAAAGGTTATGTGGGGTTTACGAAGTCACTAGCAACAACACTTGGCCATAAATCGAGGTAAATGAGACACTTCCATAAACAGCCTATCACTTCTTACACTGTCGAAAGTAGGTAGACAAAAGAGGTTAACGTTGCAGCGCATCGGCTATCGCCTATCTTGTTAGACGTTTTACTTGACTCCTCGACTCTCCTTAGCTCACTCATTTTACAGAAAAGTGCTATTTTGCTAAAAAGGTGACATGGTGCGCGTAGGAGGTGTTGTAGTAAAGTTAGAATCACAATTTCATGGTAAAGTTGAGCCTCTATAGGTATGGCGATGTTACAGCTGAGTGAGTACCATACGCCAAGCATCGATTCTAGAGCAGTGGTCTGGTACGTATTATGCACGGAGGATTCCGTAATAGAGAGGAGAAGAATTAGACTCAACGCCTTTATCAAAGAGGGCAACAGAATATAGAACGCTCCTACTTTTCCTAGCAATGAACTGGTGTCTAGGAATTTGTATCTCATGTTCGGAGGATAATTTATAACACTCATTTCCGGAAGACAAGAGAATGTGTTCGACTGACTTGGCTACTAAAATGATGCGTATATATCTATGTCCACTGTCTGATTATCCTGATATTAATTTGTTTCCTTTTCATTTATGGGCGTTGGAGACGGAGATAGATGAGACAATATCAAGAGGTGATATTGACAAGAAAGGGGTTGCGAATAGATACTATAGCTACCTCATTGAAATCAGAGAAGGATGCGATGGTTTAAGAAAGACGGATTGGGTATTCTCATCTTTTGTTAAACCTGAGCGAAGGCCGAACCAGTTCAAAAAGGTCAACCTGTTACCATGCAAAATATATAGTGCAAACGACTCATCATGCGAAGTTGTTTTCCTAGTAATGCGTGGGTTAAGCATTCGGCATACTCTTGCTGATTGAATTAGGTGTGGCGCTGATATTGTTTTAGACATAGAAGCCTGACACTATAGCTACTGTCAGAGACATGAAATACCCTTTGTGTAGTACATTCAGTACACATGACATGAATTTAAAAGAGTTAGGATCATTCCTCGTGTATACTGAATATCGTGGAGATGATGATCAGCAGCGCCCGCATACTATAATGATTCGACATCAAATCCTATACTTGGGGGGTTGTGAGTCATAAAGAAAACCTTGAACCAGACTATGCGCAATAGCTATTTATGTATTCATATATAGGTCAACTAAGCAATACCGGTATAATAGGCAAACTAGATATTAAGGGCTAGACTGCTTTGGTTTAATTTGTTCGACAGAATGGGACGAAGAGGATATAGAACTTTTACTGGCAATAAATTCCGAATGTAAGCACCGCATCTTTTACATGTTCTAGTTGACTTCCCGGATACTATCTCGTCGCTATAGGATCTTACAATTTTGTAGATACAAAACCGATGTGGCTATTTTATAAATACTAGCTCTTGTTAGGGTCTGCTCCTGAAGTGCCACGACGCTGGGCCTAATGCAACTTCTAGCTTTATAGGATGTTGCAGAGACTAGACCCCTGTGCTATGAAGCTATTATACGGCAGCTTATCTAGATGACCGACAGCCACTACTTGATTTGTTTAGTCAAGCCTTAGCATTTGCGTCAAAGTTTCAGGTTCGGGTGTGATGTTCCTGTTCATTTAACAGCTCCCATACCGTTCCGAACCACGGTAAGTCTTCACAATAATAATATAGTATGGTTTGCATCGTATGCCATGACAATTTATATATGTAAGAGCTAGTAAAGGTGCTTATAATATAGCTGCATACACTTGGCGTGCGGAGATCCCCACGCCATCCCGGTCTATGCCAAAGATAGAAAGCCCAGAGGTATGGTTTACATTTGCTCGGCAGCACTGAGACGTGCCAAGTATTGAATGGTGCAAGACTGAGAGCCTTGTAAGGAGAACGTACAGTTGGCCGCTTTATGCAAATAGAGTGACTCAGCGCCGGATAGGCAGAGCTCGCCTTCAAACATGGTTGGATGACCTGGCATATTAGGAGGTAATATGGCTTATAGAGTAGCCCGAAGCCGCTTAGGACACTAATATTCGTTGGAGCAGCTGATATGCATACTCCAGCCTTGAGGAGCACCAACTTATAAGATACGCGATGATATGTAGTCATTCCTCAAATCCAGGCTACTCGTAGATTGGGTATCACAGTAAGGACTTGTGCGCTACAGGCGGTTCTCGAGTCAAGGCTACAACTTCAGACTGGTGATAGTTCGACGTTGATAGTAAACGCAAAGCAACTAAGCACTATTGACAACTTTTGCGAGTATCATACCACAGTGAAATGACAAAAGGTGGTATCGGCACAACAATATTCATCTCATCCCGATCGGAAACGAAAGGGATGGGGTTTAGTCTCATCATTCGTCTTTAGGTGAACCGGGCCGCTATTGAGAGCTGTGTAGTAACTATCCGCTGTACTTCGTCATACCGACGCGGATTTACATCGTTGTCGAACTGACCCGCCACTACACTCCCGTAATGTAAACACTGCACGTAAACTGGTAGTATTGCGAAACCGGCATGTGTCGCGTGTCATCAGTACTAAGATAGGCATGCGTGCTTGATGGTAATGTTGCACATGCAAGAAGAGCGATATAGGATACAAAATGTTGTGTATTGGGTCCTAAACGGTCGTCGTACAAGGTATTTGTTTGGCAGCGAAAGTGAGGTCATTCCCTGTTCTAAGCTGCTCAAAGTTTCGGTTTGTTCTGCGGAATTTTATGCGATGAAGACTTGACGGCAGATTACGTATGGCTGCGCATTGTTGGTACACGAGCATACGACTCATCTTTTCGCTTTAACAATTTACGAGGCCGCTTCATATAAAAAGCCCGTTCGACTTGCAACAGGTCCCTGCTACCGTTTCTGGACGTGAAACACGGGAATTACATATCTTATGTATCTTTTCAATCGGTGTGCCATGCGCATATATGAACCACATCGTTGACAGTCCTGCCGCTAGAATGAATAAGAGATCAAGGACTGACTGTCTGCGTTGGATAAATGACCTAGGAGTTGCCTATATTGGTCCTCAGGTACCTGGATTACGGATGCATTGAAGTTGATGATCCTATGCGGAGTCATCGCTAGCACCTATCTCCTCGTCGTCTACTTCCTGTAGCATATCCTGCATATCTTGTTCAGTAGCCTCGAGGCCTGAAGAGCTCATCAATTTGCTGTCCTTGTCATCGGCTACTCAGGTGTTAGTTGTATTCATAGCTTGCCGATCTACGGTGTCCTCCGGACTAGAAGGATAAGCTGGAACGATGGAAACTTACTTCGCGGTTCCACTAAAAGGTTTTCTTGTACCTCACAGTCGGTTAATGTCGAGCCTTCCCCAATATCGCTTCTCTTGCCAAGGATGCAACGAGTCAGCTTGCAACCTTTGCCAACCACCACACCATCCATCAGCAAACACTGAAAGAGCTTAGCACCTTCTCTGATTTGACAGTTGGCACCAACAACACATTCTTTGATAGATGTCTTCTCTTCCACCATAACGTTATCAGCAATCAGACAGTCCTGCCTTGTAATGGTAGTTCGAGGCTTAACCCCGTCAGGATAGGCGACTTTCTTGGAATGTGCAAAGGGAGAGGCTGTATCTGGTCCCGTTTCCTCAATAGAAGGCAACTTAGCTAATTGCAGCGATACTGACAAAAGGAGTTGAGCCGTGTCGACACGACGGAGAAGCGGGGCATCTGGCTGAGATGGGTGAATGTATGCCAAAACTGGGGGGACTGATGCTTGAGCGGGCTTAACCAAGAGCGTGTCATGCGCATCTTCCGGGTCAGCAAGCGGAGAGTTTTCACTGCGGTGTGAATTTAACGTTTCGCTCTGTGGCGAGGGGCTATCGTCGCGTGTAGAACCCGTCGACTCTATGGTTGTGAGGCGACCTTCTAGTACTTTCATTAAGCCAAGCTTTTCACATAGCCCCGCTTGCCATGTAGCTTTTGCCCACCATCCGACGACATCTTCACCGATCGTCTCTAGCTTCTCATTTTCTTTCACGAAATCCATAACCCATTTTGGTAGGAAATAAATATGTGCATCACGATGCGTCGTTAACATCCTCAATTTAGGATGTTTACGTAGTAAACCATGTCGAATAGGGAAGGCATTCTTTCCTTCGACAATGTCATTGAGCGAATCTGTCGGCATAGACAATGCCAAGTATGACAAATTGTGTAGTATGGAATTCTTCGGCATAGCCGGTTTGGTGTCAGTGATTGGAGTGGTGGCAAGGAAGTCCGTTTCTTCGCCCTTAATGGGATTGGCTGCTTTAGTCTCATACCAAACCCCCAACCCACCACTGCAATATGGGGCCTCGTCATCACCAAGTAAATCTGGCAAACTGGCAGCCTTGACCATCCACGCTTGCAGCAACTTGTCACCCCCAAGTTCACAAACCAAGTCACAGGGCAAAATTACGAGGTCTGATGTTACAATCTCTCTGATCTCGGGAAGCCGGAGAATCTGTGCAGTGCCTGTGTTATAATCTAGATCTTGTGGTGATATCAGATCTGGACGGGGGTGAGGAAGACCAGTCAAGAACGGATTAGTCTTCAAAGCTGTGGTCATGGCTTCTGCAGCTGAGGGTGGGCAGATTAGGGTGATACCTACTTTTTCGATTAGTACAAAGAGACTGGAGAATAAATGAGATAAGGTAAATAGGAGAGAGACTATCTCGAAGAGCGAATTTAGCTTCGCCCGCAGAAGAAGAACCAACGAATAGGTGATGAGATAGTCGATGAAGGTTTCGTGTAGCTCAACCCATTACTCTGAAAATTTATAGCAAATTGGTAAACGAGAATAAAAGATCGCACAAAGAAGAAACAAGGCGAAAAAAGAAGACCATACTTGTAATGCCGGTTCGGTAGCAGAAGTCGATGGGGTACCAGACCATGGGCCGGTTGGCGATGGGTAGTAAAGCTTTTGGATTTTCATCGGGATTCGTGGTGAAAGTCGGAAAAGAGGACCCAGGACCACAGAGAATGAGGGCCTGAAGGCCTGTCGCGGGCATTGAGACGGCGTGAGGCATCTTGCAAGAGAAGCGACTCACGCCGCGACAAGAATATGAGTGGAGGGGTACCTGACCCTGTGGTCTTTAGGCGCTCTTTTGTTGGTGGCTCCTAAATATACAAGAAAAGATAGATACTAGAAGTGGGATGATGACGAGTCAAAACGGTGAAAAGGATAGTATTAGGGAACCGAACAGTTCTAGTGTAGCAAGATGCATAATATGCTTGCATTTGCCATACTTTGGTTATACAAAGAGTCATCGTGGTTAGCTGCTTGGAATCGAGCTTGCCGCAACCCATGCGTCAGAAAAGTCTTATCGATTAGGCTAGCAATGGTGGGATGACTTTATGGCTGGGCTGTGGCTGTGGCGTAGCCCCCCTATGCAGGTGGTTGGTCAGAGCTGTGGTTACCTATGCCAACCAGAAAACCTCGGCCGGCAGGGATCCTGGAGACCGAATCAACAACACGACACCAGCCACCCCAACCACAGCGGCCGCCGCTGCTGAGATGGTACGGTAGCTTTCCTAGCCTACCTGATCACCATCGACGCCGTTGCAACACCGTAGAAATCCACCTATTCGCGCTGTTGCGCTTGTGTAATATATCAAGTTTTATGCAAAACGCCGGCTTGTTGGGCGCGTATTGCCATGATCCTACCTGAATAAATGTCGTCGTCGTACGAATCCTCGAGATCCCGCCGTAGAGGCGTCTGGAGCCACTGGGTGCCCCTGGTCATCACCGTTACCGTCGCCACCGTTGGAGTTGCTGCTTGGGCATGGAGCCAGCGCACCAACGAAGAGGAGAGTGATGCTGCCCCTGCCGATCCTGATTTCGACTATGAAAACGCTGACTACGGCGATAACCCCCCATACGGCGCGAGCAGTCGGGATACGCGACAATCCACTACGAAGCCACCTGTAACGAGAGATGATGTGAGTTATGGTGTTGGTGATGTGCATCCAGACACGACTGGTGTTGCTGCGGGTTGGGGTGCGCAGATGTCGGGAGCCTTACGGCGAACACCCAGCCCGCAGCAATTTCTCTCAAGCGCGGGTAAGACAGTCGCTGCCGGAGTAGCTGGTGTCGGTGCCGCCGTTGGTAGCGCCCTAGCAGCTATTCGTGAGGAGGATAAGAATGCATATGCAGATCATGAAACCTGGTCTGAAGAGGCCGAAGCGCGAAGGGAGAAGCCTTCCTCTCGATCGTCCCCGCGACCTCAAGACTCTGGGAAGCGTCGCAAGACTGTTGCTATCATCGTTTCGGCAGATACAAACATGGATAACTTTGACGAGGGCGAATTCCACGAACATGCGGTACGTAAAAATGATTCGTGTGTGCTTAGGCTGCACTGTGAACTTACTCTTATGCTAGTCCATACTTTCTCACATTCCTAAGAACATTGACTTCTCCAAGGTCAGACTGTTCGTGCTGGTTTACGCGCCGGGTATAAAGGAGGCCGGTCATGAAGCACCAGCAAGTAACCTACCTCCGGCTTCATTGAGTTCTTCTTTCTCAAACATAAGTCATAACCAGGCTCAGACCCCAGGAGAAGAGATTAAAAGCCCCATGTACGTTATACTCACCCGTCTCCCGCTAAATTTGAATCTGGTTTTCTGACCGAACGCGGACTAGACTAGCAGCAAACCCTGCAAATGCGGCCTTCAACGCCGTATATTCGCAGGCTATGGCTCTCGTCGAAAAGGAGACGATGGTTATGCCATTCACGTCTGCCAACGGTTATGCACATATCTTGCGCCATCTTGATCCCGAAGTGATCTATCTCCAAGAGTCTCTAGCCGGAGAGAATGGCAGCTTAATTACACAACTCCAGTCATGGTTACGGCATGATATCATTCTTGTAGTTGGTGCAGATGACGGCCATGGCGGTTTGGCAGACAGCGAGTCGGAGACGGAGCGTCCAGAGAAGAGAAACTTGTGGTGGCAGAAAGAAGAAAGAGTTGGACGGGGAAGGGGTGTAGTGGTGGTGGATAGTTTAAGGGTAGGGGACGATTGGGGTCGTCGTGTTCAGGGAAACGAATAATGGTCTAAGCACTTCGACCACTTCTTCAAATTATTCATTGGGCGTCATACACGGTTCTTGTGATTCAGTTATATTGACAGTAGCTTAGTATACCAAGTCACGTATGTTAGACTGTGACTTTCCCTGTACAGGACCCCTTTGCTACTAACTGCAACGCAATAGTGTCGTTTTGTCGAAAGCGCAGTGAATCAGGAAAGGTGGATGAAAGGCAGGGCTGAAGAACGGTATATACAGAGTTTCATAAGCCTAGTTTCAAGTCGTATAGGGCATATGGTCTACGCGTTCTATTTCTTGAAGAGTGATTTCAAGTACCTGTCCTATTATGCTAGTATGATGTCTACCAGATAGGTCAACGTCTCCGCAATATGTTCCTTAGGTCGATACAATCGTGGTGGAGAGGTTATACTTGGAATGCCAGCCCGAGGTCTTGGCAGTAGGTACCTTAAATCAGGTAGGTAGGGGTGAGTACTGTCACGTGGTATTCCCACTGCCGTAGCCAACATGGTGGGGCTGTAAATGTATTGAGGCCGCTACTACAGCAGACCTGATTGGTCCCAGCGTCAGCCCCATGGTGGATTGACCCAATTGATGCGGCACCTTTGGATGATGAGGCTCACCAACTTCCCTCCAGGTCACTTCTACACTTTGCGCATTCATCATCAGCCAACCCCACAATACAAAGGCTATCTGCTGCCTTTTCGCAAACTTTCCTCTCTTCTTGTCTGTTAATCTCCATCTGGTGCTCTGATCGTTCTAG